>CM076575.1:2017405893-2017871422 GCA_034641835.2 Pinus albicaulis | reverse complement strand
TTCTGGCAATACTGTTTGAACTGGAAGATTTTCACCTATAACCTTCTTTAAGCATGAAACATGGAAAACTGGATGTACTCGCGAAGAAGCAGGAAGCTCCAATTTGTATGCCATAGTACCAATCTTTTGCAGCACCTTGTAAGGACCATAGTACTTTGGCGATAATTTATTATCCTTCTTTGCTTGCTTGAGGGACATTTGTTTGTATGGTTGTAGCCGTAAAAATACCCAATCTCCTACATGAAAACTTCTCTCGCTACGATGTTGATCTGCCTGTTGTTTCATTCGATTTTGTGCCAAATTCAGGTTATCCTTTAAGAGTTGGAGAACTTCTTGTTGATGCTCGATGTGATCTTCTACTGCTTGAACCTTCGAATTTTCCCTTAAAGATGATGTGATGGATGGTGGATGATATCCATAAAGTGCCATAAATGGGGTCATTTTTGCTGCAGTATGGAAGGAAGTGTTATACCACCATTCGGCAAGAGGTAACCACTTGACCCATTGTGTTTGTTTATCAGATACAAAACAACGAAGATATCCTTCCAAACATTTATTTACTATCTCGGTTTGACCATCAGATTGAGGATGATAAGATGAGCTATGAGCTAATTGAGTACCCAAACAAGAAAATAACTCCGTCCAAAAATTTCCAGTAAAAATGGGATCTCTGTCGCTCACAATAACCCTTGGGCTTCCATGTAGCTTTGAATTCTGTCCATAAATGTAGTAGCAACTGTACTTGCTTTAAATGGATGAGATAATGCACAAAAGTGTGCATACTTGGTAAGTCTATCAACTACCACCATGATGACACTCTTTCCTTCGGACTTAGGTAAACCTGTGATAAAATCCATTGAAATCTCTTCCCAATGTTGACTTGGAATGGATAAAGGTTGTAGAAGTCCTGGGGTCTTAATTTTTTCCACTTTATTCTGCCGGCAAACCAAACATTCCGCCACAAACTTTTGAATATCAGATTTAAGGCCATCCCAAAAAAATTCTTTCTTCACCCTGTGGTAAGTTTTTAAAAATCCCGAGTGTCCTCCTAAAGGAGAAGTGTGCAATTCCCGAAGAATCTTTTGTTTTAGTTGGGAATTCTTACAAAGATATAAGCGATCTTTGTACCATAAGGAATCATTTTTCCAACTAAATGTATCAGATGTACTAGGATCTTGCTGCAACTTTGAATGAGTATCCATACATCTTTGTCCTTCTTCCATTCATCTCTTGCTTCAGTTATCCAATCTGGTTGGATAATAGAAATGGCACAAAGCAATGCTTCCACCTCTTCATTCTTTCATGAGAGTGCATCTGCAACAACATTAAGCTTTCCTTTTTTGTAGATTATTTCAAAGTCATAACCCAACATCTTTGTGACCCATTTTTGCTGCTCTTCTGATGATATTCTTTGTTCCAAAAAGTGTTTAAGACTATCATGATCAGTTTTTTACCTTGAAGTGTCTTCCCATTAGGTAAGTTCGCCATTTCTTTAGTGCATGTAGTATTGCTAACATTTCCTTCTCATAAATAGGTTTCTGTAAATACTTCCCTTTGATTGGACGACTTTCAAAAGCAATGGGTCTTCCTTCTTGCATTAAAACTGCACCAATTCCATTTCCTGAGGCATCACATTCCACAATAAAGGTTTTTGTAAAGTCTGGTGTAGCTAAGACCGGTGCTAGGCACATTGCCTCTTTAAGACGTTCAAAAGCCTTAGTTGCTTCAGGAGTCCATGAAAATGCATCTTTCTTCAATAATGTTGTTAGAGGTGCTGCTATTCTCCCATAATTCTTAACAAACTTGCGATAATACCCTGTTAACCCGAGAAATCCTCGCAACTTCTTTATGGTTGTGGGGAGTTTCCATTCCTTAATGGCTTTAATTTTTTTAGGGTCCACTTTAACACCCTCGTGAGATACAATATGACCCAAATATTCCACCTCTTGTACTCCAAAGAAACATTTGGATTTTTTTGCATATAATTGTTTCTCCTGCAATAGTTTGAGCACCCTGTCAACATGTTCAACATGATCCTTCCAAGACCTTTTGTAGATTAGTATATCATCAAAAAATACTAGCACAAATTTTCTAAGGAAGGGTTTGAAAATGGAATTCATCAACCCTTGAAATGTAGAAGGTGCATTGGTAAGGCCAAAAGGCATGACCAAAAATTCATAATGACCCTCATGAGTTCGAAATGTTGTTTTTGGAATATCTTCGATCTTCATTCTAATTTGATGATATCCTGAACGAAGATCCAACTTGGTAAAATAAATTGCTCCATGTAATTCATCCAATAATTCATCAATCACAGGAATGGGAAATTTGTCTTTAATGGTGAGCTTATTGAGCTCCCTATAATCTGGACACATTCGCCATGATCCATCCTTCTTGTGTGCCAATACTACAGGAGCAGAGAAAGAACTTTGACTAGGTTGAATTATACCCGCCTCTAACATTTCTGCAATCATACGTTCAATTTCGCTCTTTTGGAAGTAAGGATATCTATAAGGCGTGATGTTTGGAGGAACACTTCCTGGAATCAAATGAATAGCATGATCATGATCACGAATAGGTGGGAGTCCTTTGGGAGTTTCAAACACCTTGGAATGATTGTCCAAGACTTGTTGGAGATCTGCGGAAATAGATGATTTTGATGTTGGAACTTCTAGTGAGCATAATTGTGCAATTACGCCTCGCTGTTCTTTCTTTAGAAGCTTTGTCATGACATTAGAGCTTATTATCCTTCCTGGCTTCCCTGCAATACCCCGTAATTTGACTTCCTTTCCTTCTGAAAAAATTTCAAGAAAAGTTCTTGAAAATTAAAAGCTACCGTCCCCAAAGATTGTAACCATTGTACTCCTAGTACAACATCGGCACCTCCCATAGGAATGGAAAGCATTGGACTAGTCAATACATATTCCCCCATGGTTAACTTGATATTATGGCATTTCCTAGAGAAATTTATAGTTCCTCCATTTGCAACCATCACTTGACATTCTGGTGCTGGGTATAGGAAACAATTTAATTCCTTGGCTACCTTACAATGAATAAAATTATGGGTGCTACCTGAATCAATCAACACTATTACCTTTTTCTTCTTGATACATCCATCTTAGCTTCAATGCCCACTTCCATGCCATCCATCTTAGCTTCCATGCCATTCATCTTAGCTTCCACGCCATTCATCTTAGCTTCCACGCCATCCATCTTAGCTTGCACACCATCCATTTTAGCTTCCACGCCTTTCTTCAAACCTTCCATCTTTACTTCCACGCCATCCATCTTAGCTTCCATGCCTTTCTTCAAACCATCCATCTTCACTTCCACACCTTTCTTCAAAACTTCCATTTCATTTTTTGCTGCTCTTTGCGAAAGTGAAATTTGTTGCACTTGTTCTTGTAATTTTGATAGATCATGTTGCAATTCTTCATCTTCATGAGTCATGGTAGAGCCTTCTGAAGGCTTGATGGGTGTTGAATTCTTTTTAGGGGCCATTTTAGAATCCAATATTGATATCTATTCTACAAGATGCCCTTGGAATCAATTCAACTTGATTCTTCAAATAAGACTTATGCAATTCGGAAAAAAATACACACCTTTTACTAGCTTTTAGGAGCTCGATATTGAAATTGAATTATCTCTGTAGTTGAAAATCTTAGATATCTGAAATTCAGCCCTGTAGTAGATCTCTGAAGCTTCTTTCAAATGCCACAGGTCTGACCTGATTTGGATTCTCCAAGACAAAGTTGTGTCCAATCTCCCACAATGACCTAATTCTGGATTGGTTTAGTAGAGCGAACTTGTACGACTTGCCACGTGTCACTGTTTTGTCCTTTGTCTCTGAAATTGATAGCCAAAAAACTTCAGTCTGTGTACTTGCGACCACTTTTTACGGCACTTCAATCCAATTCCCAGAGAGAGAGTTATTGAAGTTTTCCCACGATCACCTCTTTGAGATGCAATTCAGGAGCCTGAAAAAGCACTACCTTCCACAGATCATATCTCCAAAAATATTGCGAACCAAGCTCTGAAATTTTTTGACGAATTTCCTCAGGATTTCAGCTTCGCATCATATGAATTTCAGACTCTTAACCTTCGTACAAAAAAATTTATAGCGCAAATTCCACGATGACCTGTTTATGAGCCTGAAAAAATACCTAACTTCCACAGATGATATCTCCTCAAATATTGCGAACCAAGATCTGAAATTTTTAGACAACCTTCCTCCAGATTTCAGCTTCGCACCCTAAAAATTTCAGCTTCTGAAGCTTCGTAGAAAAAAAGTTATAGCGAAAATGCCACGATGACCTGTTTGGAGCAGCGAAACCCTAGAATCCCAAAGCCTCTGATACCAAATGTTGTGTAACCAACTCAAAAAGAGAAGAAAAGAGATATAAATGCCTTAGAAATGAGCCACTTCGAGGGGGCAACCTCCAATACATTACATAAATGAACAATTCTTGGATGATACAATTTACAAAACCTCCTTTCTATATATAGGAGTCCATGGGGCCATAATGTAATCCCGGTGGGCCACAATGTAATCCTAGCCGACCTAACAATAATAATTTAGGGGCACAATAATAACATGTTGCTGGTCACAACACCATGTCAATTACCAGATCTAAATAAATAAAAAAGTTGAGAAAACAGTGAGAGGCTCGCTTGCATCGGTAACCAGATGCATGGGATATGTTGCCACATAATTAACCCATGGTGGGGCAAGTACCACTTCCGTATAAGGAATGTTTAGGGATGTCAGATGGCTAGTAGTCGAATCAATACCAATGAACGAAAGTTGGTCAATAGTCACAATGTTTCTAGTGTGAGGGAAAGACATCACGTGAAAGAGTGTCTATACGACAACTTGTTGGACATAGACATAGTCTTGCCCAAGGAGAAATTGAAATCCAAGGGGCCTTGGACTACCATAAGATCAATACAGACATTTTTTCCTTCCAGAGTAATAGGTAACTTAGGAAGGATCCCTAAAGGTTCAGTGATGGTTCTATTAAAAGCTAGCATATTTTGTGTAACAAGCACAAGCTGAGTGGAACCCAAACCTTTCCAAGTGGTTGAGGATAAAATACTGAAAAAAACACATTCATCTACATTTGTGCGATTCACATTCTTACCATAAGCCTTCATAATGATTTGGAAAGGGGTGGAAGAAGGGAGACGAGATTCTCTTAGTCTACTCTAATCAAAGGAAATAACCTCAATACTTGGAGGGGGTTCTGTGAAAACTGGTGAAATGCCTCCTTCTACAGAAGAATTTGAAGTAACAAGAAGAAAATGAGCAGTATTAACTTCACTCTCTATATAGAGAGTGGGATCAACCGAAGATGGAATCGATTCGACCACTTGATCAAACAATGGTTCATCAACCTGAGTGATATGTGTTTCACTCTCCAATGGAAGAGTGGGATTGACTGTACTTGGAATTAGATCAATCACTTCGTCAACTGACAGTAGGTAGGGAGAAATTTTACAGTAACCAGTTGGAATTTGTTGTTGATGAGAAATAGTAAGGTTTTCCAACAATTTTGAGGCTTCATCCATGTGAGGGAAAAGGTGAGTTTGATGACTCCCTTTTCATAACCTACAAGGAAACCTAAATTTACCCTTTTTCCTAGAAACCTGATAATCATTGGTTGATGGATCAACATTAAGTTGATAATAATTTTCTGACCATGCTTCCAATACCTTAGGAATACTAGGACAATTGATAAGGAAGTGGTCACCCTTACAAAGCATGAAAGGGTATTTGGGCTTGAGATGCATGTTGGAGGTTTCCTCAACATTACCAATACTTACATCCATGGTTGGTTGGTTGAATTATTTC
This sequence comes from Pinus albicaulis, assembly GCA_034641835.2. Classification (NCBI taxonomy): domain Eukaryota; kingdom Viridiplantae; phylum Streptophyta; class Pinopsida; order Pinales; family Pinaceae; genus Pinus; species Pinus albicaulis. The sequence goes on along the minus strand of CM076575.1, from coordinate 2,017,865,571 downwards.
TTATCTCACTTCTTATTCTTCTTCCCTTTCTTCTTCTTCTTAACCACCTAGTTACTAGCATCAAGGATTTTACCAAGCAAAGAAGAAGAAAGGGAGGAAGACATGTTGGGTGAAGAAGGTAAAGGGTCAACATGAGGTTTGTGATGTTGAGATGGTGAATCTGGTTGAGATGAAGCATCCAGTTGAGGTGGATAAATTTGAGTATTTGAGGTCAAAGAAGTTGAAAACAACCATATCGGTAAACCTATGGTAAATCCAGGCAATGAAAATGTAGCCATATAAGGAGGACCAAAATTTACAAAGCAAGGAAAAGGACTAGGATTTCAGTTAAGAGGGGTTCCTTGGTTGGTGAATTCCATAATGTTGCCATTAGATTCAACTCAAATAAGTTTTAATAAAAATGTAAATAGTATTCACAATCCACACCCAAGGTCTGTAAAAATTAATATCAAACAAATAACACACACTAACAAATCTAGGATTCAAACCACACAAACAACCTTTTCACAGCGAAATCATTATTTGGTGATGAAATCGAACGTCGCATAAATAAAGGTGAAAAGTATATATAGATAGAGTGGATGGAACCAGTTACCCTAACAACCTGCTTAATGAAACAATTTGGTGCAAGTAACTCCACTTATGTCATCTCGAGTGAAGATTACCCTCCAAAAGGTCCAAGTAAGTATAGTCAACGTCTGTTCCAAGTACAGTAGAGACCTTCCCTCTACGGTCACCTCGGGAGATAGCCCTAAGATTATGGTCACTAAGGCTACCATCTATAACAATTCAACCTGGGGTGACAGTCGCAGATCGGATGTACACGAAGGACAAAGTACATCGATTATCTGAGGTTTACTTCCAAGTCACTCACAAGTACCTTTCGGCACCGTTTGTAATGTGTGAAAACCACTCTACCGTAACTAATGAAGTGGGTGTGATCACTTCACCGGGTCCAATATGATCTCGTGCTTGACTCCCTTGTAAGAGGAGCTTCCCATAGCAAAACCGTAATAACTGAATTTACTCCCAACTGCAAGATTCTAATGTTTGTTTGCAACTTTGGAAAGTTTACTCACTTCCCTATTCCAAAGCCCTACAACCTGGTCTACTATAGCTGGAAATAGCCCTAAAAATGTAAAATTATAATTGATTTTAAAAAACGTTGTGTTATTAAGTTGTTATTTACTCAGTAGGTAAATGGAGGTGAAAGTTATGGTGTTATCACCTAACTCAAATTTCTAATGCAGTCAAACATGAAATTTGTAATATTTTCATTTCGATGAAGATCTATCTAAAGGAAGGAAGGAAATTCAAACATTTTTGTAGCAAATGACGATGCAAAAACAAGAATTTCCTACACTAGATCTTAAATCAAACTCTTCCAATGCAATTCAAAGCCCTAAATGCCAAACCATGCAATGTAATATATGCACAATTTGCTTGAAAACTATGCAAATGTAATTTATGCGCAATTTCCGTTCATATTATGAAAATGAGAATTATAACTATGCAAATGTAATCTATGCAAGAGAATTCTTTAAAAAAACACGACTATTTTCCTTCACAAATGTAATCTAAAGAAACAATCAATTGTAAGAAAAGGAAATTGGGTGAAAATTCAAAATATCAAAAGTAATGACACTCAAAGGTGATTAACACTCGGACACAATTTAAAAACTGTGACACAAATATGAAAAAATTGTTAAGAAATGGAGACAAACCTCTGGGTAATGACCAAAGGAAATAAAATTATGAATCTCTCAAAAAATAAAATTCAAAACACCTAATCAACTTAACGGAGACTTTATGAGACTGTAAACAACCAGAGAAATCATTAAAAAAATAATCTGGACTTAAATAAGAGAAACCTTGACTTTTTCAAAAATTTAACAAGGTCACGCAGGAAATCAATGTAATCCAGTGCGCATGCGCACTGTTTCTGAAGCAAAAATGCAAGATCTGCACTTTGTTGCTTAACAGAAACTGCGCAGATCGAGAAAATTAAGAAAAAAAAAAAAAAAAAAAAAAAGGTCTCAAACCAAAAATTTCAATTCTTAAAAGGGTCTAAAAGTGTCAAGGGTCACAAAAGGACAAAAAGGATAACTCTTGTTCCCTAGTGGAGTCGTCAATTTGTTATGCGAACAAATCCCTCTTGCAGACAAGAGAGATCTCCCTAGATTCCTAAGGAAAACTAGAAACAAACATCAAAATAATTTCTACCTTTCCTTAGCCTATAACTAAAACATGAAACAAGTAGTATGTGAAGGATCACTTACCTATTATCAAAGTTCTTGTAGAAGTCCTTTCAGCACTTTCCGCAACCAGCTTTTCCTCAACACCTTAGAGGCTTTCCAAATCCTTTCCACAGCTTCTCCATGATGCTCCAAAAGAGATCTGCATAGAAAAAACCATTCAAATGGATCAAAGCATCTTGCATATGAAAGCAAAGGTAAATGGAATCCCTAATCTAGCATACAACATATAATTGAATCAATAATCAGTCATAAACCACACGAGTGATCAAGGAATCTCGCAAATAACATCAAAATAGACGTAATTAAGAAATAACAATTACTTTTTATTGAATTTAAAGGAAAACAACCTTACAACCTGGTTACCTTGATGTCACAAGCTTCTTCCAATGGTCTCTTTTCCTTCCCTTGATGACAAGCTCTTCAGACCCAAAACCAACAACATAAGTTTACCAATCCAAGTCCCTCATTCCTATAGTCCTATGCTCAATTTATAGGAAGGATGAGGAGCTTTTTAGTTCCTCTTGTCAAGGGATATGATGCTTAAGAGGAGGATATTAGTTCCATGTGCCAAGGGATTAGGCGCAGGTATGTAGTGGTTCGAGATTTCTAATCTGGATAATATTCCTCAACCAAAGCTTCTAGACCTTGCTTTTTTATATACCCACGTGAACAGAACTACACAGTTTATAGTGGAAGAAAGTGTGCATATCTACGTTTTCTACAGTGGAAGAAATTGTGAATGTGCAGGTTTTGTTCAGGAAAACTACGCAGATGCTCAAAAAGGGTTTTTAAGTAGTGCAACCCAAAATTCCTTTTGTCCCTGGTATTGTTTTCTTCAAGATTCATAGAGTTTTCACTTTAGACACTTCATCGGATGATGAAGGATCTGAATCAATGGTCATGGTGATAAAATTTTGTGTAACAATAGGGAATGGGGAGGGTTTGTGAAGACTAACAATCACACGAAAAAAGAGGTAACAAAAACCTTTTGACACAAATGATTATGAAGACATAGTTTCAAAACCAACCTAGCATGTGGTGCAAGCATTACATGGGCTGGTAGTGTGGTGCACCTTTGGAAGGCAACGAATCTCTGTCGAGTTGTGATGCGCTAAGGAGTTAAGGAGTTGTGTGATAACTTAATGGTGAAAAATGAAATGGAGTGGGGGGTTTATATAACATTCTTGCATGTGTGGGAGTAATAAATGCATAATAAATGCACTATTGTGAGGGGAGATACGACATGAGACTAGACTGAGACAATGCGATGTGATAAATGGCTAAGGTGTGGTGTGCTATAACACCAAGTTGTGTTTCACTGCACTATGAGAGTGCAATGTGACAGGCAACTTCTCAAAAGATATTTAAGTTAAAAAATTCCTTACCCTTTTGTCCTAGGGCATGAAGAATAGACTAAAGGGTTTGACCATATATATGTTTATGATTCGAATCATGGGGGACCAAAATTTGGCTCTTGTTAAAAAATTTTGGGGTTGTTTTATCTACTACAACAATTGGCAAATCACTAGTAGAACCTCAACATCTTTGGCTTAGCCTTTATTTGTGATATAGCTTAAAATTTGGGAAGTATTCACTTGACCCTGTGGGTACCACTTGTTTAACTATTTGATCTCGATTAGAGGTTTTAGTCTATGTTAGTTATCTTGGAATCATTTCATAACATATTAATGTGAATAAAAGTCCAACACCAACAAATTTGATGAGAAATAGAGAATTAGGCATGTGAGTTTAAAGTTCTCATGATTAAAATGAATCTGAGGTGTTGCTCCACTTCCATCGAGCATCCACAACCCTGATAGAGTCACTCCAAGAAACACAAGAATTGCTTTGTTGTAGCAAGTATTCATAGCCTTGAAGAAGTTGCTTGCCTCACCCTTCTGTGTAAGAATCATTTCGCATGGCTTTACCATTTTATTTATTTATTATTTATATGCAATTATTGCATTAATTGGGCATTTTGATGCTAAGGAGGATGAGCAATCTCAAATTATAATTATTACCACATAGGTTGTTTATTGTTATTCAGAGACTTTAAGATTTTATGAAATGGTTTTGCTCACAATTGCAATTTTCTCTCCATCTCTTCTTTAACTAATGGTTTGACATATTCACACACATAATTTATTGATTCAAGACCAATCAAGTCACAAAAATCATATTAACGTTTCAAACTCTACCAACTTAGTAGATTTCCCTACAAGGCTCAATTTTTATTTGATGTAAGAATGATGTTATCTCATAAATTTGCTTAAGACTTAACCAATTGATGGAGATACAATTCCAATCAATTGATGAACAATTACTACCTACCCATTCACGACATCAAAAGTGTTTCATTTATTTATTTGTATGGGTGAGCTATTTACATACAAAACCCATTTATTTATGTACAAAATTTTCATATTGAAATGCTAAACAAAGGGAAATTTGGCGAAACAAATCAAAACAAAAGAAAAGTAATGACATAAATGAGAATATGTACAAAGAAAGACAACTCAAAGAGATGTCATTGAAAATAAGCTTTGAGATCTTTGCCATTAACAAGGAGGGACACAATCTCCCTGTGTAAGGTTTGCAATTGGTAGGTGTTGAGGCCATGCTTCTCATGGATAAGGAAAGCACTGAGCTAGAGAGATCGATTCCTTTTGTTCTTACCCTTGTCTTCATGGGGTTTATCCTATTTCAGTAATGTCTCCTACTCAGAATTCTTTACCACTTCCATATTTTTATATCGGACCACCTTTTGATTCTTTTTTTATGGGTGGCAAACTGGAAAATACTTTTTTCCTTTCTTACTCAAGTTTAAATAGGGTTTCAACTTGGCTTTGGATAGTTGGGCATGAGCTACCAAGAAAATCTTGAGAAAGTTGAAAAGCGAAAAATAAAGATTGGGAGGTAGAACAACTTCCTTCCCATATACTAGGAAGTAGGGTGAGGTTCCAAGCAAGGATTTGGGGGTCACCTAGTTGCCCCAAAGAGCATTAGATAAGCATTGTGCCAATTACACTGTTGGGAAACCACATTTTTCTTAATGATGTGGATTAAGTTTTTGTTACTTGACTCTGCTAAACCATTGCCTTGGGGATAATAATTAGAATAATGCCTCAACATGATGCCTTTATCCAAAGCAAATTTAGTTAAACTTCAATGATGAGAAATAAGTAACATTGTAAAAAACAAGGTATGTTGGAATGCCAAACCTGGTAATGATGTGTTGCTCGATGAATTGCATTGCGATTTGAACTTTGACTTGGTTAAGTGGTATGGCTTTGACTAATTGTGTAAAATAATCCATAGTAGTAAGAATATATTAGTGTTTTTTGGATGAATGTGGGAACATTTCACCAATAACATCTAGACCCCATTGCTGAAAAGGTTCTTCAACTTAAACTAGTTTCAATGGACTTGTTTCTCTTTTCTTCGTCCCAAAACATTTTTGGCATATAGGACATTTTATGGCATAAGTGTGTGTGTGTTTGAATAATTAAGACAATAGTATCCCACCCATATTATTGTGTGTGTCGTGGTTTCATTGGTGAAACAACCTCCATTCAGTCCATCATGAACTTCGGTTAGGAATTTATTTGATTCTAATGATTCTAAGCATTGCAATAAGACTCCATTGCGATGTCTTCTGAAAATGATACCATTTATCAACCGATAATAAGTGGATTTGAGTCTAATTGTGCACTTATGCTTTATTGATACATCAAAACATAAAGTACCAAGTTCCAAATACTACCTTAATTCTTTATACCAAGATGGTTATGCAGTGGACTTGTGCATATAATCTAAATTATACATTTCAATCTCATTTTCCTAATCTTCATTTTCTTCCATTTGGGGATACAATGCTTTTGCAACTAGTTTAAATAGCCCATGATCTTTGATAGTATGTGCAGGTTTGAATTCAAGGTCATATTAAAATAGTGAACTCATCTAGTTGCTTTGTTATTCTCCCAGTTCCTTTTGCAAGAATAATGTTCTAACCACAGGATGGGGAAAAATTACCTTGAGGTGTCTTTCTAGGATATAAGGTTTGAATTGTTTCATTGCTTTGTAAACTACATAGGCCTATCGATGTTGAGATACTTAATTCATATCCTTGCATACCCATGCTCATGAAAGATATCAATCGTTGATTTCCTTGCGCATCCTTTTGTGTCAACACTGTTGTAAGAGAGCAATAAGAGGTAAATGTATATACCATAAATTATTTAATGAAATCGAGACTATACAAGGTAGGGGCCACAACAATAGTTTCCTTGATTCTCGTGAAATATTATTTATCTTCTTCATTCCATTTGAATGTAGTATTCTTCTTGATCATATCCTATAAAGGTTTCACAATTTGATCGAAATCAGATATGTGCTTCTCAACAAAGTTGATTTTACCCAAGAAATAATGCATAAAGTTTTTTGCCATTGGGATATGGAATCTGTGTGATTTCCTTCACTCTTTTAAGATTGAAGGTGATTCCATTCTTAGAAATGATATGCCCCAAGAGATTCCCCTCAAAGACTATAAAGATGATTTTCTTAGGGTTCAGTGATATTCCACACTTACGAAAACACACAATTTTTTTTTAGGTGATGTAAATGATCTGAGTGTCTTTTGGAAAACATCGTGACATCATAAAGATACATGGCCACACTTTTCACAATTAATGTTTATTTTTGTAGCATTGGATGTGCTCTAGCCTCGAGATTTTGCACAAAGGCTAAGACACATGCATTCTACAAAACCCATAAATCGTTTTGGGAAATTCCACGCGGAGAGGTTTTAATTAAAATAATTAAAATATTTTTAATGGAGTCCTAAGTTTAATCTTAGGAAAAGGAAATATAAAAAGTACTAATTAGATTGGGTGTGAATCTTCTAGATGAAGACGAGGATCAAGTCCAAACTAATCTTAACCTTTGATTATGTTTCAATCTTGGTCATTGATACGTCAACAAGAGATTATAAGAAGGAGGTTGATGGGCATTTATAGAGCACATTGAGTGAGAGATCTAGAGATCGAATTCTCAAGAGAGCAGCGCAACAATTTCCAGAGAGAGATCGAGTTGCTTTCTTGTAGTGAGGGGCAGGGATAGTTGGTCAGAGGAATATTTTTTAGATCCTAAGAGTGCAAGGTAGAGAAGGCATCGAGAAGTCCAGAGAGGTTGCACAGTGCCATGCAGAGGCAGCGCAGAGCTACGCTGAGGCAACACAGAGCTTCAAAGGGAGTCTGAAATTATGCTAGGAAACAGTCGATATCCAGTGTCAAAAGTTGGGGTGTGAGACCAAAGGGCCAAAGGGTTGAGTTTCCAGCTAGCAAGAGATCAGGAGGAGGTGTGACGCAGTCCCAACAGCAATGACGCAGTCACTGCATGGGTAGACGTAGAGACAACGCAGGGATCTCATCTCCAGTTAGATCAATGCCGAATTTTCCAGTCACGGTGTGAGATTTTCTCACTATCTCTTTGTCAGATTTTATCTATGTATCGGATAGCCAGTTTGGGCATCCAATTAATTGTATTCAAAAAACTACTACATAATATTAAAACCCTCAGCCGTTGCATTGGTTTTCCAGCATTGGATTTTTCCATGTACATTTTCCAAAAAAAACAGTGTTCATTGTGTCTGTTTATTTCCTGCTTGCTCAGTATTTTGTTTCCGCAATATTTTTATGTTGTGAAGGTTGAAGTAGAATTTTATTTCGATGTTTACTGTGTAACACAGTAAATAACTTGATTCAAAATTAACAAGTAGAAGAAATAATATCAGTTGTTGCAGTAGGGATTCTAGTTTTCAGAATTTTCACATGGTATCAAAGCACAGGTGAAGCAGGAAGAGCACATAAGGACAAAGAACTGCGTAGGCAGCAGATCGAAACCCTAGAGGGGCTGCATAGTCCATAGACAGGAGGGAATTCTTTCATGAAAAATTCTTTCTCTTAGTGAGACAATAGAGAAGAAGAATTTTCAGATTCATATTTGTCAGAAGCAGAGGGAGTAGTGTAGCAGCTTCAGCGCAGAGCAAATCTTTAGCTAGGACGTAGTTTTCTGCAGCAGTTTGTTGGGACAAAAAAGCGTCAGAAGAAGGAAAAATATCACATATTGAGGAAATTCCTTCCTCAGAGAATTCCTAGCCAAGGAATTTGATTTCTCACTGCAGAGCAGCAATAGTTGGGAGCATATATACTTACTCTAGCAAGGAGTGCGTAGAGCCAGTCAACAGCTACGTAGAGGAGAGAGGAGGCAGTTCTACATTTTTTTGGTGTGATGGCATTAGCTGGGTTGCAAGATCAAGATCGATTGGAGGGTGCCTCTAACTATGTTATCTGGAAGGAAAGGGCTCCTTCCTTCTAGGCGAGCATGATCTTAAAACTTATATCATTAGTGTGGTTGTTGAGCCCACAGATGCAGATCAACTTAAGGCCTATAAGAAGGAGATGGTGAAGTCTGAGAGGCTAATCCTCGATGGAGTGAGAGATCACATTGTATCTCACATAGTAGGAAAAGACACAACCAAAGAGATGTGAGATGCTTTGGCCACATTATATCACGTATCTTCTGAGCAATGAAATATGTACTTAGAGGAGAAGATGAGATGCACGAGGATGCAGAAGGGGGAGCGCATAGACCCCTTCTTAATGAGACTTCAGGATACCCGAGATCAGCTGGCTGTTGTGGGAGCAATGCCTTAGGGTACTGAGTTTGTACGATTGGCCCTTAATAATGCTTCCGAGGAGTGGCAAGTCTTTGTCCAGGGTATCCTAGGTAGAGATAAGTTGCTTGATTTGGAGATATTTTGGGTTGATCTACAACAAGAGGATATGAGGTGTGATTTGGTGAAGACAACCATAAGTGGCAGCAGCAACAGTGGGGTGAATATCGAGAAGGAAGAGGAGAATGCAACCCTCACATCAAAGGGGTAGTGGGAGCAGCGTAGGCGAAAGAAGGATATTTCAAAGATCAAGTGCTTATATGTGGTGAGATGGGCCACTTCAATTCATAGTGTCCTCTTCAGAAGAAGGACAAGGAGGAGCAATATCAGCAAGTTGCATCCAAAAATATCGATAGATTGTCCTCTATATTGGAGGAGTAGTTTGCCATGATTGCCCATATACCTCCAGGTGAGAGGTGGGGTGATTTGGTTTTGTATCCCTAGAGCACTACAGGTTGGGCAGGATTCTTGAGGAGTTTACCTCTTGGATCATCACCTTGCTACGGGAATCCATTGCAATAGTAGCAGGATGGACCAGTGACAGATGGTGCAGTCAGGTGCCAGAGTGACAGATGCAGTGGTTAGCAGTGTAAGGAAATTAGCAGCACAAAGCAGATATGGAAGAAGTGCAGTTAGCACAGTGCAGAGTCAACAAAAACGTAGAGGCTAGCAACAATTAGAACTTGGTTGATAGATGCATCAATCTGAACACAGTTGATTCAGTTGATGGACATCTCTCAGTTGCAGCAGCAACAGATGAGAGACAATTGCAGATGTTGCAATGGCAACAATAACATAGTTGCAATGCAGATGCAATAGTTGACAATAGTATGTAGGGTCAACAACAACATGGATGCAACATAGAAAAATCAATGCAGTAGTTGATGGGCAACAACATCCAGAAATAAATAATGCAATTGGGATGGTATAGGATCATAATGATGCTTTGGGAGGTTGCATTACTAGAGCACATTCCTCGCTAAAGGGGAGTGTTGATTTGTGTAGCATCGAATGTTCTCTAGCCTCAATATTTTGCCTAAAGGCTAAGACACATGCATTCTACAAAAACCAAAAATCATTTTGGGAAATTCCACCCGAAGAGGATTTAATTAAAAATAATTAATTATTTTTAATGGATTCCTAAGTTTAAACTTAGGAAAAGGAAATAATTAAAAGGTATTAATTAGATCGGGTGTGAATCTTCTAGATGAAGACAAGGATCGAGTCCAAGCTAATATTAACCTTTGATTATGTTTTAATCTTGATCATTGATATGTCAACGAGAGATTACAAGAAGGATCGCAATGGTCATTTGTAGAAAACATCGAGTGAGATATCTAGATATCAAATTCTCAAGAGAGCAGCGCAACAATTGTTGGAGAGAGATCGAGTTGATTTCTTGCAGTGAGGGGTAGGGATAGTTGGCCGGAGGAACTTTTTCCAGATCTAGAGAGTGCGAGGCAGAGAAGGAATTGAGAAGTCCAGAGAGGTTACATAGTGCCACACAAAGGCAGTGCATAGCTATGTTGAGGTAGTATAGAGCTTGAGAGGGAGTCTAAAATTTGCTAGGAAACAATCGAGATCTAGTGCCGGAAGCCAGGGTGTGCGACCAGAGGGCCAAATGTTCGAGTTTCCAGCCAATAGGATATCAGGAGGAGGTGTGACGCAGTCCCAATAGTAATGACGTAGTGACTATGTGGGCAGATGTAGAGACCGTGCAGAGACTATGCAAGGAGCTCATCTCCAGTCATATCAATGCTAGATTTTCCAGTGACAGTGTGATATTTTCTCACTATATCTTTGTCATATTTTTTCTGTATCGGATAACCAGTTTGGGTATCCAATGAATTGTATTTAGAAAACTACTGCATAATATTAAAACCCTCATCTGTTGCATTGGTTTTCCCACATTGGGTTTTTCTGGGGACATTGTCCAAAAACAACGGTGTTCATTGTGTGTGTTTATTTCTTGCTTGCTCAGTATTTTGTTTCGGCAATATTTTTATGTTATGAAGGAAACAATGGAATTTATTTTGATGTTTAATTTGTAACATTATAAATAACTTGATTCATAATTAAAAAGTAGAAGAAATAATATCAGTTGTTGCAGTAGGGATTCTGGTTTTCAGAATTTTCACAATTAATCCTTTGAACATTATGTCCATTGCACACTGAAAGGTAGCCCCTACATTCACTAGTCTAAACTGTATGTGTGTGTAAGAGAACATGCCCCATTTAATTATGAAATTCATTTTCAATTGATTTGGTTCAGAGACCAAAACTTGATTATAACCGAAGAATTTGTCTAATAAAGAGAAAAATTCATAACCTAACATCGCTTGAAGGATCTATTCGATAAATGGAATGGGGTAATTGTCTTTATCAAAGTCTCGATTAAGATTACAGAAATAATACACACGGTTTCTTCCTTACAAGAACCAAATTGGAGACCTACATGGAATTTTTAAATTTGAAGATGATCTTTGCTTCCAAAAACTTCTTCAATTCCTTTTGTATAATTGGTTCCATAGTTGGATCTACCTTACGCAACTTTTGCTGGAAACTTTTGATACCTTCTTTTATAAGGATAACATGCTGAATAATTTGAATTTCATATGTCTTCATATCACCGTACATTAAAGCAAATATATCTTGGTAACTATTGAACAATTTAATGAATGCTTGACATTCAACCAAGGTGAAACATGTATTGACATTCATGTACTTGGGATCTTGTTTTGTATCCAGGTTCACCTATTGATGCCTTAATGTCAAAAATTGTGTCTGGGTATTTGGGGGCCCTTTGAAGTGGTTCTGCAAATCATTCAAACTTTCCAATGTGACAACTCCCTTGGGCATCGAGTTTCTCTTTTGCATCCTCATTTCATCCTCTAAATATTTTTCATTCATCTATAGCAACATCTTTAAATATGTTCGAATTTGTGATGATCCAAGGTATGTTCATCATCATTAAAAATGTGGATATTAGTCACATTATCTAAAATAGTAGGTTTATAAACTATTTCAATAGAAAATCCATCTCTCAGGGGAGTAAAATGAGTTGTCATGTTGGCCAAATTGTCAATTGCAATGTTTCTAGACCTAGGAACTAAAATAAAATTGAATGCTTTAAATGATGAAATAATTCGCCATACCTCTTGCTGGTAGTTTTCCAAATGTGGATATAAACAATGAAGAGTATTTCGTACCTATTTAGTGAATATTTTAGAATCACCAATGAATTCAATGCATTCTACCTATAAGTCAATAACCTTATTCAATCTGAAAATTAGTTCCTTGTACTCAATTGTATTATTTTTGCATTAAAATCCTAAGCGACATGAAATGGGATTTTATTCTTCGTTGGGTCCAGTAAGATGCAAACTGCAGTAGCTTAATCTTGAGTTTTAGATCCATCATAAAATAGAGTCCAAATATTGTTATTTATAAAAGTTTTATTATCTAGACTAAAGTTATTTACATCTATAATATAGTTTCCATTTTCACGAGTCATATTACAAGGAAGGAATTTTGATTGTCTATCTGAAGGTAATGGTGATGGTTGGGACATGTAGCAACCAAGATCTAATTCTAAACAAAAATTCCCCACCATTTCCTGAGTAAAAATTATCATCTCATTAGGTCCTTCCAATTCTGTAACAATGTATTTTATATACAGCTTGTTATCCACCCTCGTCTAATTGTTCTTTCCTTTGTAAGGGGGCCACAGATGGGACCAATTGGTTGAAAAATATCCCTGGAGCTTATTATACTAGTTTATGCTTAACGGTAATACATAAGATTTAGGTATATCGACTACCATAATATTAATTACTTGGTGCACTCTTGGATCAAAAGATAATCAAATAAGTACATCGTTAAGTTCACCAACAACTTGCACTTCAGTTCGATCTAGTTGTATATTCTTAGCATTAGTTTTTTCTAAAGTTGCATTAATTTTCTTGCAAACCAATAGGCATAACATTGGTTGAAGCACTAGATTTTACCAAACAATTATGCACATTGTGATTAAAAATCTCAAATGTGAGCAAGAAAGGTTGTGTTTTAGATCTTGAATGTGCCTCAATACTTGTAGCCTTGTTAATGTTCGTGGCCTTTTCTTAGGCGACTGATGCATAATTACCATAATTTCTAGATATGGAACCGAACTTTCTTTGAGTAACATTTGACTTGAATGTTCTAAGTAACAACTCTCTTTGTTGTGGGAGATTACATAAATCATAAAGAGTTACATTTGCTCTAGTCTTCTTCATATCACTAATTACATTGTATTCCATTACACCACCTTCAGTCTTGTCCTTAGTTGTGTTGGCTGAAGGTGTAGTAGGATTAGGCTTAAGAGTTGCTTTGGGTGCTTTTGGATTTGCTTTATTAGTCCTCGTTGTATCCTTGATTGGTTGAATACTCTTGACTTGAGGAGTTGAGTTTTGATTGCTAGTCCATGGAGGAAGTTTTTCCCTAAGCAATGCTCCTCTCTTCTCTTGAAGACTAACTTTGGTTTCCGACCCTTTACTCCACAAGTTGTAAGACATAGAAGCTTTATCCAGCTAGGTTTCACCAAGTGAAACTTCTCCTACTATTTTTGTGTCCCTATCAACCACCACATCCCATAGTAACATAATTTACCCTATGTTGGAGTCTGTTGAAGGGCCAAATTTTACCACCAAAAGTTAACGGATCTCCCCAATGAAAAATCCCAAATAGAATCTAAATTTTTTGGGATAGGATTCCCATCCGATATGTGGGCGCAGTTGCAACCATGTTGCTTTATGATTAGTTTTGGACGAAATTGACAATGTGTTAGAAAACAAACAAAACTTCTGATAAATACAAGTTAAAGAAAATTTATGGAAACTTTACATATGATATGTTATAGACATAACAACAAACAAATAATGTGACATGAATCTTAAAGAATCATGTTAGACAAATTCATTTAAAACACAGGTATAAAGAGAAATATTCATTTATCGGTCACGAATTAGTTCCTAATCGACAACAAACTTGAAAGCATTAAAATCATACATTCCCAAGTATAATATGTGCTTAAATCAAAAAAGTATTTTGTTATATAAACACATGGAAGGATAAACACATACCATTGAATCACCAAGAGAAGACTCTTGCAATGCTCAACAACACATGTATGGAATTTCTTGTTTGGGCTCAAATAGCTTCTCAAAATTAAGTTGAAATGTCAATAACGTCGTCACATGAAGTACCCATGAAATCCATTAATGTAGATGCAAAGCTACCACTTGAATTCTCAAAAGGATCTATAAGCCCCCAAAAGAATATGCTAAAATGAACTCCAAAACTAAGAGTCTCTTACATCTATACAAGAGGGTATATTTATATAAAGTGAGGTGACCTTTCACCTACCATGACCTTTCACCTGCACTCATGACTCTTCAACTTCCTCATGACTCTTTAATCTAAATTCTATTTATTTTAAATAAAATACAAACTATAATGAAATTAAAGAAACAAAACATTCTCCTTTAGCCAAATTGGTGATGAAAATATCAAGAGCCTTCACATGTAAATCTCTAACTCAATATGCTTTCATGCTTTGTATTCAGAATCTATTACCAAGATCTTATGTTGTAGCTCATCTTCATACCTTGTGAGACACCCCAATGCATTGTTTAGCAAGGTTATATTTTTAACTTGCACTCGGTTCAATAACATTGTTGGCTTCATGTGTAACTTCATAGGCTCCACAACACATCATGAGATCACCTCCTTTGTAACCTCTAGATCACCTCTTGTAGTAGCTTGCTTTATCGGATCCAAAATTCCTTGAATCCCTTGCTTAACTTACTCCCACAATATCATTTCTTTAGGTGCACCAATGGAAGGCATTCTATGCACTTTGATAAGAGATTGAAGCTTGTTGTGCAAAGTTTGATAAGTGACCATTGTCTTGTCCATGTCCCTGCTCAACTTCTCATGGGATTACATTTTGATCCTGATATCTACTTTATTCTTTTATGCGGTTATCCAATATTTCTTGGGAAATTATTCAAGCATGTTAGGGTATTTCAAGCTCCATTAATAAATGAGATCTATTGTTGATGATGCTACATTAATTAGCAGTCCTATTCCCTTTCATTCACTCAACATGTGAGGAAATGGAGCCGTTACTTGATGCAAGGTCATAATTTCATCATAGACACGACCCATAACTTCTTCTAACACTTTAACTTTTTCAAGAATTAATGCCTACAATTATTCACCCCAAGAGTATGTGATCAACAAAGTTTGGTTCTTTGTTTGTAGTTGGAATTATTCTACTCTGAAATGGCCAATTTTGCTTTCAAATTATCAAGTTCTTTATATATTTTTTCTATGCCCTTTTTTGTTGTTGCTATGAAGGTGGTTCCAACAGAAGTTATCGCCCTGAGATTCATTGTAGTGTCAACCATTATTTCCCTTTTGTGGTGACTGATATGGGAATTCTTGGGTTCTTGGACCAACATATGTGCCTCTCTTGTATCATTTTACATTTAACTTGATCAAAAGTGAGTCTGGATAGGTCCAACAATGTTTCTTCTTCTTGCACTGTAATTCCTAATTCCTAATATGGAAAATGTCCATTAGTGATAGGAGTGGGTGGTGGAACATTCAAGGTAGGAAACTCAACTTGTCTCTCTAGACCTTTCAACCTGTTATCTTTTGTTACCTTATCATCATGCTCCTTGTCGATCAATTCTTGTTCAAGTTGCTTGGCAAATGCTTCTTCTTGCATCTTGGATTCTTTGGCTTCCTTTCTTTTCTTCTCTTATTCTTCTTCTTCTCTCTTCTTTTGTGCTTCTTCTTCATTTCTTTTTTGTGCTTCTTCCATTTTCCTTTTTTGTGCAACCTCAATATTCATCTTCTTTATAGCTTCTTGTTTCTGCCTTTCTTCTTCTTGTTTCTTCATGTTTTATTCATCTCCTTGTTTTCTTCTTATTTCTTCCTCTTCCTACTTTCGTTTAGCTTCTTCCTCTTGCTACTTCTTTTTAGTTTTTTTTAATCAATTTTTTGTTTCTTTGGCTTTTCTTTGTTGGCCTCTTGTCCTTGTTTTCTTTTAAGAATACCTTTCTCTCCTCCAAGCTCATGCTCTCTTGAGTGTCATGTACCGAATGTTCTCCTTTGTTAGCTTGAAGAGTCGATTCTAACGCCTTGTAAGTATTGTAACAAGTCTTTACATTTTCCTCATATTCCTCTTTACCTTTTGATGTAAGTAGTCACCAAGGGGAAACCGATCTGCAATATCTTGTAGAGAAGCTCTTGCTCTATCAAACATGCATGGAGGCCTTGTGCCAAAGAGTACACATATATATGGGAGAGATGAAATATTCAAAAATATTCTCATACATTCCCCTATACCCCATATTCCATAAACACTTGTAATAGATGTGCACAGGCAAGTCTTGATTAGAACTTCATTTTAAACCAAGTCCTTCAAAATCACAATTGCACACTCGACGTCCAATAAGTAAGATAACATATAAAAATCTAATTGCTCCCTCTCTGGTGGATTATTTGTTGCTTGGAAATTAGTTTTGATGGAGGATGCCAACATGTTTTCCTAGTTAAACATGGTTCCTTTGGTGGCAAAGGCATGAATCAAGGGAACCCAAATTTCCTTAAAGGACTCTATATTTGATTTACCATAAAACATGCATAAAGGTACTAGCATTTGGTATACCTTTCTAAGTGACTTCATCTTATAAATTTCATCTTCTCTTTGCCTAAACTTGCTTGGTTTTTTCCACTAAGACTTCAAAATGTCTTTTGTTGATCCATCAAAGCTAGCCAAACACCTTGTATTGAAGGTCTCCCGACGTCTGGGTAGCTTGTAATAATTTACTATTGTGAATGATGCCACTAGTTCCCCTTGATCATTTTTAATTGTAGGTTAATCATCATAAGTATGTTGAAGAATCCATTCTATAGTTTCTGCACAAGAGAAGATTGGAGGGTGTGCAGAAACTTTATGTAACAAGAACTTCTTCACATTAATGTATACCCAGAAGTCTTATTCATCTTTCTGAATATATTTCTTGGAGATTTTTTCATATATAACACCCCAAGTTAACTAATTTGTCTTGTCAATGTAGCTAGAGGTATCTATGTATATGGGTAGTTTAGGAGGTTTGTCCACAACTCCCTATTCTCTTAGAACTTCTATTGAATCCTCTTATCATGGGTGGAGCCACTTCACCAGAAGAAGAGGATATGTTGAGACAATCTAAATTGATAGTTCCTGCCATCTCGAAAAAATATTCATCAACGAAATAAATGTTAGATTGTTCCAAAGTTAATTACTTATTTTTGTGAAATTGTAAATCCATAAAGCAAAATCACAGTGGTTTAAGTCGCAATTTGAGAGGGTAGGGTTAGTTGCAAATCACATAAGTAAAGGCTAAGGATAATATAGTCGCCCATCCAAATCCTATCTTAGTTGCAGATGCAAACTCTAGCGTAGTCGCAGATTGAGACTCTAGTGTTGATGAGGTTTCTAAATGCGACTTGCGACTTCAATAAGTGACGACTTGCATACTAGTCACAAATCACATTTATGTATCACAAGGGATTTTATTATCCATTGAAATCATGATTTGTGACTTAGGATGAGTGTGTCTTCTTTGTAGTCGTGAATCACATGTTCATGGATCAAAAGAATGACATGAAGACTAAGATTGTGCTATGCGACTGGGTGAAAATAATATAAATGGCCAATGTGATTTCAACTTGTGAACCTTCTCTTAGAATATATGGTATGAAAATTAAAGAGCCTATGAGGATTTGGTTCATCATTAGAATACCGAAACACTTAGCCGATGATGTGAGAGTCGAATTCATGACAGGGGCCCTTGAGATTTTGTGGACAATACATGACATAAGAGGTGGCATGTGAGGGTTTGAGAAAATGGATACTAGATCTGAGATTCAAGTGGGGAATGAAGAGGTTTATGCAATAGTATGCCTTAAATGGCTAAGGTAGAGAGCAGGTAGATTCATATCACAACTGAGCATAAAGAGGAATAGAGAAAGGACATAAAAGTGTATAACTATTTGTGGGCAGAGGGTAGCTCAATCGATTAGGTTCCCTGAGAATAAAAAAAAAATGAAATATTAGCAAGAGATGCGTTACTTACTAGGCTTAGTCATAATCATAGTCTCTGCTTGAAGGGATTGCTCTTTTGTTCAAGGGAAATGTGCATAATGAAATGAGAAAGGGGGGCATTTTCATTATATAACCAAATTGCACGTGTGAGGAAGTCGCGTTAGAATATTGTGACATGATTGAGCCATATGCGACAATCCTAGGTCAGGTTTCTAGAGTGCGATGAGTAGAGGAGGGGGTCACAAGTCGCAAGTCAGGGTTCTAGAGGTCAATAGATAGGTCATTAGGAACTATTTTTTTGATTTGCGACTTGGGAGTTAGCTCTATAGTCTTGGTCGTAAGTCGCAACTCTAGAAGAAAAGTAGGGCATCATTGCAAGTTGCAATTGCAACTTGTGAGTAGAGGCACAAGTCTTTCAAACCTTATAATTGATCCTGAAAAGATGAGACGTGGTTAGAGTCAAGTCAAAGGAGAGGTGAAGTTTTAGGGATTCATCGGAAAATTTTTGAGAAAGTGTTAGGTAGGGGGGAGCTCCAAATTTTGAAAGTGTCGACAATTTGTGGTTGTTGTAGCGGCTACAACAATTGGAAATTTACGGGTAGGACCTCATAATCTCTATTTAGGACTTACTTAAGGTGAAGTCTAATATATGGGAAGTATTATATTAGACTTATGGATTCCACAATTTTATTTTTTCAACCCTAGTTGTAGGTGTAGTCACTTTATCACTTTGATTGACATATTTTTGATACACTTTACAAGTTTAGAGTCAACACCAATGGCTTTGATAGGAGATCCAGATAGTGAATATGTGAGCTAAAAATGTTTGAAATTTAGTGTGAGTCTCTGGTTTTACCCCACTGCCAGCAAGCATCCATAGCCACAATGAAGTCACTCAAGAAATCACAAACATTTCTTCACTACCTCTGAGTGTCCATAGTCCTAATGAAGTTTCTTGCATCACCTCTCTATGTTGGAATAATTTCTCATGTCTTTACCCTTTATTTTATTTCAATTTTGATGCAATTTTCATATTTTGGCGTTCATTGCACTAGGGTGGATGAGGGATCCCGACTTATTTTACGACCAAAGAGGTTGTTCCTTGTATTTCAAAGACATTAAGATTTTTTTATATGGGTTTGCTCACTATGTGTTTTCTCCTTTTCCCTTCTCTAACCACTAGGTCAACTCAATTATAAGACAATTTGAGTTTAGAAATCAATTTGGGTAACAAAGATCCTAATAAGGATATGGGGTAGTCCAACTAGCTAGAGTTCTCCACACAGTCTAATTCATATTTTCCTTATGGATATCATTGACCTTAGAATATATTCAATACTAAGTAGTGGAAAGAGATCCAATGACAACCAATGGTTGAGAAATTACCATAGTATTTTCATAACATTCAACCTATTAAATGTTAGGTATGTATAATACTAGTGCATCCCCTTATTGTTATTGTTAATATAGCCCCCTTATTGTTATTTTTGTGCCCATGTAGTCCCCATATTGTTATTATTGTGCCCTTACACTATTGTTGTTATGTAGACTCTGATTATATTGTGACCCCTTAGACTTCTATATAACGAAAGTAGGTTTTGTCATTTGTATCATCAAAGAATTGTTTATTTATGTAATGTAAAGGATTTTCCCCCCTCGAAGTGGATAATTTTTAAGTCATTGATCTATATTTTCTTCTATTTTTGCGCTGGTTGCATAACATTTGGTATCAAAGCTTTGGATTTTAGGGTTATGCTTCTTCAAACAGGACATCTTGGAATTTTTGCTATAATTTTTTTTTTATGAAGCTTCAAAAGCTGAAATTGAAACCAGGTGGAGTCTAAATCTTGGTGAACATTGTGCCGAAATTTTAGATCTTGGTTCTCTATATTTTCAGAGATATGATCTGAGGAAGTTAGGGTTTTTGCAGGCTCCTAAATTCAGTCTCAAACATGTGACCGAGGGAAAATCGTCATAACTTTCATTTTTCATATTGGATTTGAATTATGTAGAAAAAGTAGACCAGGCATAAAGGAAGGTCAACTGGACGTAAATCGAAGGATCGATATCGATCAAAGATCATATCATCTATAAATTTTATAGATGATATCATGATTTTTTCATGATATCATCAATAAAGTTTATAGATGATATCATGAAAAAATCATGATATCATCTATAAACTTTATAGATGATATGATCTTTGATCGATATCGATCCTTCGATTTACGTCCGGTTGACCTTCCTTTATGCCTGGTCTTAAAAAAAAAAAAAGTGCATGGACTGTAGTTTTTCCTCTATCAATTTCAGAGCAGAATGTTTAAACAGTGACATGTGGCACCCCTTACAACTTCGCTCTACTGAATCAGTCCATAATCGGGACATTGTGGGAGATTTGGCATAACTTTACCTTGAAGAATACAAATAGGGTCTGAATTGTGGCATTGGAAAGAAGACTCAGAGGGCTACCACATGACCAAAATTCAGATATTGGAGATACAAAATCACAAAGATACAATAGTTTCAATATAGAGCTCCTGAAAATCAAGAAAAATGTGTGTATTTTTTAAATTTTGCATAATGTTTGTTTGAAAAATCAGTTTGAAGTGATTCCAAGGGCATATTGAAGCATATATATTAGTATTGGGTTCTAAAATTCGTCCAAAAAAAAAAATAGTTCCACACCCATTAAGCCCCGGAAAGCTCTATTATGACGCATGTAGAGGAATAATTCCAACATGATATATCAAAATTACAGGACCAAGTGCAAAAAATTTCGCTCTCACAAAGAGAAACCAGAGCTGAACTAAAACGCGACATGGATGGTTTTAAGAATGACACGGAAGCTAAGATCGATGGTATAGAAGAAAAACTCAAAGTTTTGAAGGAAGGTTTGACAAAGTTGCTACAAGAAAAGCTTCCTAATGGCGAAAAGGTAGTAGAGGAAACTCATGATGAGAAAAAAATAAATGTTAATCATGATTTGATAGACTCTAACGTTGGATTGAAGACCCACCATATTCCAAAGATTGATATGAGGAGGTATGATGGCAAGGATCTTGTAACATGGATACTACATATGGAGCAATATTTTGATCTCCATAATGTGTAAAACACACAAAAGGTATGCATTGCAACTTTATATTTAGATCACAATCCGTTTGTATGGTATCGATGGCTTTGCTCTCATAAAAAAATTGTCACTTGCTCAATTTTTATGGAGGAAATGATAGCACATTATGAGGATACAAAGGGAAACACCTTCTTTAGCCAATTTATAAATCTCAAACAAAAGGGTTCAATGATGGAGCACATTGAGGACTTCCAAAAATTGAATATAAGGGTAAATGATATTCCAGAGGAGCATAAGATTGATGTCTTCATAGGGACTTTAAAGGATAACATCCAACATGAGGTTTTCCTTTGGGAACCTGGTTCATTGGAGAAGGAATTCAGGTTGGAAAGAAAAATTATGGCGACAAGGAAGCCTACCACTCACAACGATAAAGATGGAAGTGTTGTTGCTCCTAGAGTTCCACAACCTGCAAGGTTGACACCACAATAATTGGAAGAAAAAAGAGCAAAAGGGATTGTTACAGTTGTGATAAACTTCAAAAGAAGAGGATAGACATCAGGAACCGACCTTAGAGAAAGAAGAAATGAAACTGAACACATCTTGTAATGCATTGATAGGAATTACCACTCCTCAAACTCTTAATATAGAAGGACATATCAAGAAGAAAAAGGTAATATTGTTGATTGATTCAGGTAGTACCCATAATTTTATTCATTTTAAGATAGCCAAAGAATTGAATTGCTTCCTATATCCAGCACCAGAGTCTCAAGTGATGGTTGCAAATGAAGGAACTATAAATTTCTCTAGAAAGTGCCATAATATCAATCTAACCACAGGGGAATATGTGTTGAATATCCCAATGCTTTCCATTCCAATGGGTGGTGTTGATGTTGTACTAGGAGTTCAATGGTTACAATCTTTGGGTACGATAGCTTTTAATTTTCAAGAACTTTTCTTGAAATTTTTTTGGGAAGGAAAGGAAGTTGAATTAAGGGGAATCACAGGGAAACCAGGAAAGATAATTAGCTCTAATGGCATGAAAAAGCTTCTAAAGAAAGAACAACGAAGCGTAATTACACAATTATGCTCACTAGAGTTTCAAACATCGAAATCATCTTTAAGAGAAAATTCTAAGGTTCAAGCAATGGAAGATCACATCGAGCATCAACAACAAGTTCTCCAACTCTTAAAGGATAACCTAACTTTGGCGCATAATCGAGTGAAACAACAGGTAGATCAACATCATAACAAAAGAAGTTTTGATCTAGGCGACTGGGTATTTTTATGGCTACAACCATATAAAAAAATGTCCCTCAAGCAAGATAATATGGATAATAAATTATCGTTAAAGTACGATGGTCCTTACAAGGTGTTGCAAAATATTGGTACTATGGAATACAAATTGGAGCTTCCTGCATCTTTCCGAGTGCACCCAGTTTTTCATGTTCCATGCTTAAAGAAGGTTATAGGTGACAAACTCCCAGTTCAAACAATATTGCCAAAACTTGACGAGGAAGGAAAAATCATATTAGAACCTGAAGCAGTCACGAAAACAAAACTCGAAAACTACGAAATCGAGCAATTTTAGAGTATCTCATCAAGTGGAAGAACTTACTGTTGAGTCCCAAACTTGCATCTTTCCTATACACCTTTCTAGACTTTTTCCATTTACCTGGACCTCCTAAAGTCATCAACATCATTGCATATTAATCATAAAAGAGCATTTAAAGTGGTTTTTAACTATGTTTTGTGTTTGCTGTTTGAATTAGATTTTTGCTCATTAAGCTGCGGAATCTTGTCACTTTCCGCAGTCGCTTCAACTTTCCGCAGCCATTTTGTTAAAGTCTATATTGCAGGTGTCTTCAGGCAAATCGAGCCACATGGGCAAGTTAGAAATGACATGGATATGGACCGAGTCCTATTGGCTCAGTTGAATTCACCAAAGAAGGCCGTGGTCAAAGATAGTCAAGCGGTGGTCAACCTAAGAGTCCTACGGTGACAGAACTCCGTTTTTCACCATGTGAAGACTTGCGTGGCCGTTTCTAAATCACGGGGGACATATCAACACCTGTGAACGGCTCCATAAGCCGAATCCAATGGCCACTCTCCATAGATTTAATCTTCACGGCAACCATAATGCTAGATTTCTGGACGTGGTTGTTCACGTGTCTTTTATCAGCGCAGATTGTAGGAAATTAGTTATGTCTTCCTCTGTTATAAATAATGCGTTCTCATACACATAGTAGTTAGCTGGTGTAATGTAATTTTGGCTGTAAAGAGAGCCCACTGTGCCGTGACATTATTTCCTTGTTATGACTGCATTTTGAATACATGAGAAGACTCTGTTCATAAGCACAATTCGTGTTTGATAGTTATTTCCCGAGGATTGTGCAGAGGGCCCCTGCACACGCCGAGGTTTTGTTTATTGCTGTATAGTTTCATGCTTGATTTCCTTACGCTCATTACGCCATAGTTATTCACGTGTATATATTACATCTCTCATGGTATTAACGTTTTATTTCTGTCCATAATTTTTCATGCTTTATACTGCTGTTAACTGATCAATGTCTTTGTTCCAGATTACAGTAGGCAGCCCGGGCATTTGCACATAGTTTTACAATGACTAATGACATGGAATCAGTCTTGTCCTTCTGCTGATTTATTTTTCTTAGCTTTTAATTCCAGCACTGTTTTATTTATTTCAGCTTTGTACATTTGCTTTATTAGTTATATTAGATATTAAATTACTCATGTCATTATCAGTTACCTCCGAAAGCCATAGCGACACTAATGGTGAGGGGTCGAATATGAGTTGATTGTAATTTGATTTAGCTTTACTTTGTTTGTAAATTTCGATTTCTTTGAGCACAGTTTCTTTTGTATTTAGACAGCAGCAAGGGTAATGGGTTTCATGATCAATAGTTCACTGTTTTTTAGACTAGTATAGTGGCACATTTTCATTTTCTTTTAGGAATTAATTTTGTCACTACATGTTTTTAAAACCTTTTGAAGTTTGAAGTTTGGGAAATCATTATAAAGGACATCATTACCTTGAACATTTATATCCATACTTGTCTTTTAGAATTTTCCATCTTACATTAGGAAACCAACCAAGATAAAAATCCTCAAGATAAATAAAAAAACCAAAAACGACAAAAAGTAAGAGATAGGTTATCTTGCACATATAGTGCGCCACACTTCGTCAGCTTACGAATCCCGGATTGACAAATTAATGTAGCAATTTAGGACACACTAAATTGACCAAACATTTTGGCGCCGTTGCCGGGGAAGTGTAACTAGGTAGCCAATTTCTTTAAAAATATATATAAAAAGAAGGGAAAACTTGATAACTTCTTGAAGTATGCTCTCCTCTTGCACCTAGTGTGATCTGGAGGATCAGAAAAGAGAGTTATTGGTTCAATAATTTCTTAAGTATGCTCTCTTCTTGCACCTAGTGTGACCTGGAAGATCAGAAAGAGAATTATTAGCCCAACTTAAAAATAAAAAAAATGACATGCATAGAGCAAGAGATTCTAGGGGAAGGTTTATAGCTAGAGCCAAGAGTTCGATTTTCACAACACCATCTTCTTCAAGGAATAGACAAGATTCACCACCATCTACCCCTAGCCTTAAGATTCTTGGAATTCAAGGAGCAGCTGAATTAGAGGATTCTCCTACACCATCTACCAAATCTCATTTAGAAAATGACCCTTTCTTTACTTCTACAGGAGAGTATATTGTAATTAAAGAAGTAGAATCACCTGAAGAAGAAAAGGAAGAGACTCCCTCTCATCCTCCCTTGATAGAAGAACCAGAGGACTTTGAGGACTCTAAAGAAACTATCATGACAGAGGAAATAATAGATGGATTCGGAGGTAGAGGTAGAGGTAGAGGAGGAGGAAATAATGGAGGCAACAATGGTGGAGGTGAAGGTAATAATGGAAGAAATAGGGAAGGAGACAACTTGTTTGGATTCCCTATAGTTGATGAGGAAACTCATACAACGATGAAAAACATCTCACCATCTGTCCTCCCCAATTTTTATGGATTGCGAAGTGAGGATCCTGAAACATTTCTGTTTGAGTTTGAAGTCGTGTGCCGAACCTATGACTATATGGAAGACTCTCAAAAACTCAAACTGTTTCCTTCAACATTGAAGGGAGCCGCTTTGAAATGGTTCATGGGATTAGTCACCCAATCTATTAGGACTTGGAATGATATGAAACAAACATTTTTGGATATATACCTAGACTATTGCATGCCCACCAATCACAAGGATGAGGTATTCAAAATGGTGCAAAAAGAAGATGAAAATTTGGAGGATTTACTTGAAAGATTTCAATACAACTTAAAAAGAGCAAAGATGAGCAACTTAGATGATGAAACTTTGAAAGCCCTTATATTAAAAGCCATCAGAGATGAATGGATATATATTTTAAACATGATGGGGAAAGGAGACATTTCTCAACTTCCACTTCGTGACATAACAGAACTATGTGTCCATCTCTCAAGGGGAAAATCTAAAACGGGAAAAGGGCCTAGAGATCCTTCTCTTATCAGGGAAAAAAAATCTGCAACTAGATCAGTAAGTAGGGCAGAAATTGGCAATATGCTTGATGAATTCAAAACTGATATCTTAGGGAGCCTTAGTGAACAACTAGACACCCTTAAAATTCAAAACAAGCGGAAAGCAGAAACTGATGCTCTAGCCATATTTTGTCCGAAATGTAGGAAGAAACATGCTTTAAGGGAATGTCCCTTGGATGCAAAAGTTGTAGAAACATGCATGATTTGCTCAGAGAATCATGGGACCAGGGATTGTCCTTCAATTCCTGGACTCAAAGCTATCTTTCAAGAAGATCCAAATTCAGTAGAATCTCTCTGTTTTGTTGCAAGAAGACCTTGGCAGGGGCAACAAACTCAAGGGTTTAACAACCCTATGAATTCTCAACCCCCACCTAATTGGAATCCTTGGCAACAACCTTGGCCCCAACCTCAAAATTCATATCAGTCGTGGGTACAAGGTATGCAAAATCCTTATGGGAGATTTGCTCAATTTTATCAATATCCTCCATCTTTTCAAAATTAACAAGCTCCACAATTTCCAAACCCAAATCTACAACTTCCATTGCCATTTCCACAACAAAAATATTCTCAACAAAATCCAAATTCTCAACTCATGCTTCAATTCCAACAAAAGACAAATCAACTTCCAGCTCAGCCATTGCCAAATCCTAACAATAAAAATCCTCAGAATACTTACATGATAGAAGGACAACAATTTCCTACCTATATGATTGTTCCTCTCAATGATGTACAACTCAGGTCTGGTAGAGTTTTAGAAAAACCTTCTATAGATGACCAAGAGCAAGATACCTCTAAGGAGGACTCTCTTAAAGTCAATAAGGGTTCTGAGGAAGCATCTCTTCAAAACTCAAACATTCAAAAAGAGAAAGAAAAGTTAACCCCCACAACTCCTATAGTTGAGCAACCTGCATCTTCATCCACACCTCCTTTCCCTGAAAGATTACAAATTGATAAAGGGGTGAAAAAACAAATCTTGTTGCCTAACTATGATTTTCTAGATGAATTAAAGAATGTTTGTATCAAGATTCCCTTGCTACAAGCCATTAGAGAGATTCCTATTCTAGCAAAAACAATAAAGGAGTTGAGTCTCAAAAGACCAGGAAGGAAACCAAGAGACACAAGAAGAATCCAACTGGTTGGAAAAATTGCAGATATCATGATGGGAAAAATTACCATGCAGAAGTATGTAGATCCAAGTAGTCCAATTGTCAAGACACATATAAATGGGATAGAAATTCCAAACACATTGATTGACTTAGGGGCTGCTATCAACATTATGATTAGACAGATTATGGAACAGCTAAAACTTCCTAATCTTCTTTTTACACCTACTTTACTGCAACTTGCAGATCGATCAATTATCAAACCAGATGGTGTATTAGAAGATATTTCAGTCTCCTTAGATTCTTGGGAATATCTAGTAGATTTTATGATTTTGACTCCCAAGAGTAATCTAGGAGGGCACCCACTTATCTTAGGAAGACCTTGGCTAGCCACAGCTGATGCTTTCATTAGTTGTAGATCCGGGGATATGTACATTTCTAATGGTAATTCGACAAAGAAATTCAATTTGTATCATCCAGCAAAAGCAATCACAGAAGTAGGAGACAATGAATGGGTTGATGATGAGGACACTATACAACCCGTCTTTACCATTTCTGAAATCAGTGAGGATAGTCAAATTCTGAACACATTAGAAAATTTTGAGACATCTTCAGAATATGACCCCACACAATTTCAGTTGGAATCTGACATTGAATATTTATCATCAAGACAAATGTCTCTTTACTCTATGGAAGAGTTTGGTAGTTCTACCATTGAAATTTTTCCAGAAAAAACATTGAATATCAACAAAAATTTGGAAAAGTCACAACAGGAAGAACTAACCAAAATCTTGCAAAAACATTCTACAGCATTTGCATGGGAGTATACTGATATGAAAGGGATTGATCCTAAGACTTGCATCCATCATATCTATATTGAGGAAAACAGTAGACCAATCAGACAACCTCAGAGAAGGATGGATCGAAACCTTAGGGAGATAGTGAAAGAAGAGCTCCAAAAACTACTCAATGTAAACTTCATTTATCCAATTTCAGATAGCCGATGGGTTTCTCCTTTGGTTATAGTACCTAAAAAGAATGGTAAATGGAGGGTATGCATTGATTACAAGGAATTGAACAAAGCAACTTTGAAGGATCACTTTCCTTTGCCTTTTATCGATCAGGTATTAGATACATTAGCAGGTAAAAAGTACTTTTCATTTTTGGATGGCTTTAGTGGCTATAATCAAATTCAGGTAGCACCTGAAGATCAAGATAAGACCACATTTACTTGTCCATGGGGAACTTTTGCCTACCGAGTGCTTCCTTTTGGGTTATGTAATGCACCCGCAACATTCCAAAGAGCAGTACTAGGAATTTTTTTCTGATCTAATCCATGATTGTGTAGAGGTTTATATGGATGATTTTACAGTTTATGGTAATTCATTTGAAGAGGCATTAGAAAATTTGGAAAAATTCCTTATAAGATGCAAAGAAACAAACCTTTCATTAAGCCATGAAAAATGCTTTATGATGTTTACTGAAGGTATTGTTTTAGGACATCATATTTCAGGAGATGGGATTAAGGTTGATAGATCAAAAGTTGAAGTCATCTCCAAGTTACCTATTCCAAATTGTCAAAGAGATGTTAGAAGTTTTTTAGGATTTACTGGTTACTATAGAAGATTTATAGAAAACTTCACTAAAATAGCATCTCCACTCTTCAAATTTCTTACAAAAGACTATGAATTCAAATGGGATCCTGATTGTCAATCAGCCTTTGAAACTTTGAAAACAAGAATATCTGAAGCACCTATCTTGAGAGGACCAAATTGGAAACTCCCTTTCCATATTTCTACAGATGCTTCAGATACAACTCTAGGAGCTGTGTTGGGTCAAAAGGATTTATTCCCTTATGCCATTTACTATACCAGTAAAAATTTGACTCCCACTGAGTTGAACTATACTGTAACTGAAAAAGAGTTTTTAGCTGTTGTTCATGCAATCAATAAGTTTAGACATTATATAATAGGCTATGAAACTTTTATTCATACTGATCATTCTGCGATTAGATATCTAATGAACAAACCTGTTACTAATGGCAGAGTGACAAGATGGCTCCTACTTTTGCAGGAATTCAATATTACTGTGTTGGATAGACTAGGGAAACAAAATACAATAGCTGATTTCTTGTCTAGGATTCATAATACTAAAGAAGATTCTCCTGTAGAAGATAAGTTTCCTGATGAATACTTGTTTGCAGTAACTACTAAGACCCCTTGGTATGCAGATATTGCTAACTATTTGGTTACTGGGAAACTGCCTCCACATTTATTTCCAAGTGAAAAAAGAAAGATTATTCAGGAAAGTTCAAAATATTCATGGATTTCTAACGAATTGTTTAAAACATGGCCAGATCTTGTGATCAGAAGATGTGTTAGGGAGGATGAAATACCTGATATCCTCAAGGCATGTCATGATCAACCATGCGGCGGACACTTTGCTGACAAAATGACAGCCTATAAAATCCTCTCTTTAGGATATTGTTGGCCTTCCCTCTTCAAAGATGCAAAACAATATGTCAAAAGGTGTGACAGCTGCCAAAGAGTAGGGAAACCTACCCTTTCAAATGAAATGCCATTGCAACCACAGGTACTCATCGAACCCTTTGAAAAATTGGCTTTAGATTTCATTGGACCTATTAATCCACCATCTAAGCAAAAGAAGTATATATTGGTTTGTACTGATTATGTTACTAAATGGGTGGAAGCCAAAGCATTAGTGTCTTCTACTGAAAATTCAATTGTTAATTTTCTTTATGAGGATATTTTTACTCACTTTGGTGTTCCAAGAGAAATTGTGACAGATCAGGGAAGCCAATTCACATCCAACCTGGTGGAGAAGCTGATGGAAGAATACAAAATCAAGCACAGAAGATCTACTCCTTACCATCCGTAAGCAAATGGTCAAGTGGAGTTTACAAACAAAGTTCTCGAAAGTATCATCACCAAAACTGTTCATCTACATAGAAGAGATTGGGCAGAAAGGCTTCCCGAAGCCTTGTGGGCCTACAGAACTACATGGAGAAATACAACAGGACATTCTCCCTATGAACTTGTTTATGGGAAAGAAGTCCTGCTCCCCATTGAGTTCCAAGTCAAAACTTTCAAGATGGCAGTTCAGTTGGGGATGGATCTATCAGAAGCCCAAAAGCATAGAATGGAGCAGTTGAATGAGCTAG
This sequence comes from Pinus albicaulis, assembly GCA_034641835.2. NCBI lineage: Eukaryota > Viridiplantae > Streptophyta > Pinopsida > Pinales > Pinaceae > Pinus > Pinus albicaulis. Next base: position 2,017,835,494 of record CM076575.1, on the reverse strand, counting down.
ATGAGATCAGACAAGAGGCAATTCTAAGAACTGATTTAGTTCAATATCAAAGAGCTAAATGGCATGAAAAATACATCAAAGAGAATAAGTTTCAAGAAGGAGATTGGGCATTGCTATTTGACTCTAAGTTTAAAGATTTTAAAGGGAAATTTCAGACTCATTGGCTTGGGCCATATGAGATTGACAAGATCTTTAGCAATGGAGCGGTAAGAATCAAGACCATTGATGAATTTCAAACTCCTCTTATTGTGAATGGCCACAGATTAAAGATCTATCATAAGCCACTCTCAAAAGAGGAATTTTTCAAGATGTTTCAAGATAATTCTGCAATAAGGCTGGTGAAGAAGAATCCTTCTTCTCCACCAGCCTAGCCTTTGTTCTTTTCAGTTTCAATATATATATATATATATATATATATATATATATTGTATAAGCCTGAAAACCAATCACTGATTGGCAGTCTTACACGGAAAATGTCGGGTGAAAATCAGGAACACCTGATACCCTATATTTTCCAAAAAAAATTCTCTCTCTCTCTCATTTCACAAGTTTTATGACAACCCACTCCATTTCACTCCATTTCATTCCACTCCACTTCATTTCATTTCACTCCATTTCATCTATTTCATTTCATTTCACCGATAAAATTTTTCTTTCATGACCATTTGTCAGTTATCATCTATCCATCTCCATTCACTCAAATAATTGTTGTGTCAGTTTCCGCAGCTGACACCAGTTTTCGCAGCCAGAAGCAGTTTCTGCAGCCACCACTCTGTTTTTCAAAAATTTACAGTCAGATGTTAGTTCAACAATCATGAAATCAAATGCAGGTATGAGGACATATTTTGAAGACATGAGGCATTCAAAAGCATCAACGAGGAGCAACTGATTGAAGACTAATGAAAAATTGCAAGAATTCCAAGGTATGAGTAGAAATTTATTTCAAATGGCATTCAAGCACATTTTTACATAGTTATAAACCATAGCTCCATTATATGCAATGATTGCGTTGGTAACTCCATAATCGTTCCACAATCTCTATACGATTCCCCCATAATCCTTGCATTCATTTTTAAACGGTCTCATAATCAAGCCTCCGGTCTTCACTCGCGTTCGACTATACTTTGATATTCCACTTGTAATTATGGAACGTGGTTGATTTGACTACGGCTTCTCTCAGCCAATCCACAGCGCCGTTTCATAAACGTGCTTGCGTCTACTCAGCAGCCACCCAATTTTAAATACTGCCGGATACACTTTACTCCCCCTACTGTTCTATTGACCTCACTGCTGCATTTCCACCGTGCTCACATAAGCCTTCACCCCATTTTGTTCTCTGTTCTGCTTCATTCCGTGTACCTATTCTCTGATATCCGCTTACAGTCACTGGTCTCCTTCATAAACCCTGTTCATTTCCGCTAACTCAGCCGTCTTACCTCCGCTAAACCCTCCTCACGCAGATGAGTTTTAAAGAATAAAAGGAAAGATGGGTCGGTTGTTGAGGGCAGAACCAGAGGGACCCAAATTTATGGAAGGATACCCGCAAGTCAAAAATATATTGAAAAAGGCAAAATGGCTTCAGTTTATTCAAAAGTTTAAAGGCTACAATAAGGAGGTAACAAAAGCTTTTATGAGGTCTTTCAATGGTCTGGAGGTGGAAATTGGGGACCTCAAATTTACAATGACTGAGGCATCCATAGCAGCTGCTACAGAACTCCCTTAAGAAGGTGAACGCTGGTTCAAGAACAAGAGCATTGGCGAGGAAGCCTGGAAAGTGATCCTACATAACCCAGGTATGGATGTCACCATTTTCAAAAAGGGAATTCCTGTTCATGCTTTAAAAGAAGAGTGGGCCAGTTTACTGTTGGTTATTCAAAATTTTATCACGTGTGAGGGACTTTTTGGATCAATGTACATGTATCATACCCGACTGTTGATGAATTTTCTAGACAACCAGACCCTCAATCTGCCATACTTTTTACTAAACAGTTTGAAAAAGATGTCTGTAACCGTCCAAAAGCATCTGGGGGACGTAGAACCACATTTGTATCACCATGGTCTCATGAAAATCTTGATAGAAAAACAATTAAAAGAGAAAAAGGACACCTGGGAGCAGTTTTTAATTAGAAATTTCTTTGAAGAACCCCAAGAAACCCCTGAAGGCAGTACATCAAAAAGAAGTAGAAGGAAGAGAACAAATGATAAAACTCAAAGCACTCCTACTAACACAGTTGAAAGAACTAGTAGAGAAGAAAGACTGTCTAAAAGGAAGAAGGAAAAGACTAAGGGTAAAAAGCCAACAAAATCAAAAGAGAAAAGAAGCATTGACGCTGTGCATCAAACCCCTTCCTCAGAAGAAGACCATCAAGTATTGTCTGAGAGACTAATTCACCTTCAAGAACAGTCAGCCATGGCCAAAAAGAAAGGAAAAGAAAAACATAAGGAAAAAGATAGTAGTCCACAGCATGTAAGAAGAAGCAACAGGCTTAAAGGAAAGTGGAGGAAAGCACAAACAAAAGGACCCCATTTTATTGATTTGGGAGAAGGAACACCTAAACAAACTCCAGCTGGCCATAGTCCACCTCATTCTCAGCCAAACGTTGAAACTAGTCCTCAAGATGTTGACATGAGTCCTTTTCGGCCAGATTTTGAAGTCAATTCTCCTCCACAACATTTTGGGGATAGGCCAACGAAAACGACACCCGAGATAGATCCAAAGCAGCAAGAGGTGTATGATTACATAGAATCCTTAGAAAGAACAGCCACGGGTCCCAGCACTTCATCCACTCAGCCTCACACAGCACAAGAAGCTCTAGTCCAATCGTTGAAACAAGAAGTCTTTGAGTTGGAGGTTTTAAATAGACATATTAAAAATGAAAATGAAGCATTAAAGGAGCAAAGCAGATTTGACAAGATCATTCATGACAACACTATGCTACATCTGGGACTGTGGCACAAAAAGAACAGGAAATTGAAGAAGAAATGCAAGAAGATAAGTAGAGCACTGATTAATCTCAAATTCAGATGCTTGATGAAGAAGCCCAGGATGTTAGCAAAACCAAGAAAGAAGAGAAGAGGACTGGATGTACTGGTAGAGGTATCAGAGCATATGAATTGAAGGAGGATGATCAAAATTTTGGTTGCATGGGGACATGCAACACCTTCACAGTGGGGGTATGTTGAGTCCCAAACTGGCATCTTTCCTATACACCTTTTTAGACTTTTTCCATTTACCTGGACCTCCTAAGTCATCAACATCATTGCATATTAATCATAAAAATAGCATTTAAAGTGGTTTTTAACTATGTTTTGTGTCTGCTGTTTGAATTAGATTTTTTCTCATTTAGCTGCGGAATCTTGTCACTTTCCGCAGTTGCTTCAATTTTCCACAGCCATTTTGTTAAAGTCTATATTGCAGGTGTCTTCAGGAAAATCAAGCGACATGGGCAAGTTGGAAATGATATGGACATGGAACCAGTCCTATTGGCTTAGTCGAATTCACCAAAGAAGGTCGTGGTCAAATGCAGCCAAGCGGTGGTCAACCTAAGAGTCCTACGGTGACAGAACTCTGTTTTTCACCACGTGAAGACTTGCTTGGCCATTTCTAAATCACGGGGGACATATCAACACCTGTGAACGGCTCCATAAGCCGAATCCAACGGCCACTCTCCATAGATTTAATCTTCACGGCAGCCATAATGCTAGATTTCTGGACGTGGTTGTTCACGTGTCTTTTATCAGCGCAGATTGTAGGAAAGTAGTTATGTCATCCTCTGTTATAAATAATGCGTTCTCATATGCATAGTAGCTAGCTTCTGTAATGTAATTTTGCTGAAAAGAAAGCCCACTGTGCCGTGACATTATTTCCTTGTTATGACTGCATTTTGAATACATGAGAAGACTCTGTTCATAAGCATAATTCGTGGTTGATAGCTGTTGCCCGAGGATTGTGCAGAGGGCCCCTGCACACGCCGAGGTTTTGTTTATTGCTGTATAGTTTCATGCTTTATTTCTTTACGTTCATTATGCCATAGTTATTCACGTGTATATATTACATCTCTTATGGTATTAACGTTTTATTTCTGTCCATAATTTTTCATGCTTTATACTACTGTTAACTGATCAGTGTCTTTGTTCCAGATTACAGTAGGTAGCCCGGGCATTTGTACATAGTTTTACAATGACTAATGACATGGAATCAGTCTTGTCCTTCTGCTGATTTATTTTTCTTAGCTTTTAATTCCAGCACTGTTTTATTTATTTCAGTTTTGTACATTTGCTTTATTAGTTAGATTAGATATTAAATTACTCATTTCATTATCAGTTACCTCCGAAAGCCATAGCGAGACTAATGGTGAGGGATTGAAGTATGAGTGTGTAGTTTGATATTAGTTTATTTTTCTGCAAGTTAGATATTAAATTGCTCATGTCATTATCAGTTACCTCCGAAAGCCATAGCGAGACTAATGGTGAGGGATTGAAGTATGAGTGTGTAATTTGATATTAGTTTACTTTTCTGCAAATTAGATATCAGATTGCTCAAGTTGTTTATGATTACCTCCGAAAGCCATAACGAGACTAATGGTGAGGGGTCAGAATATGAGTTGATGTAATTTGATTTTAGCTTTACTTTGTTTGCAATTCTTGGATTTCTTTGAGCACAGTTTCTTTTGTATTTAGACATCAGCAAGGGTAATGGGTTTCATGATCAATAGTTCACTGTTTGTTTGACTAGTATAGTGGTACATTTTCATTTTCTTTTAGGAATTAATTTTGTCATTGCATGTTTTAAAAACCTTTTTGAAGTTTGAAGTTTGGGAAACCATTATAAAGGACATCATTGCCTTGAACATTTATATCCATACTTGTCTTTTAGAATTTTCCATCTTACATTAGGAAACCAACCAAGATAAAAATCCCCAAGATAAATAAAAAACCCAAAAAACGACAAAAAGTAAGAGATAGGTTATCTTGCACATATAGTGCACCACACTTTGTCAGCTTGCGAATCCCGGATTGACAAATTAATGTAGCAATTTAGGACACACTAAATTGACCAAACACTTACTTGCTGAAGATTCCACATGGGAGGATGAGAATTTTATACAGAAGCATCCAGACCTACTCAAGCATTAAGGACAACACTTTTTTGAAGGAGAGGGGCATGTTAGGTCCCTATAATACTAGTGTAGCCCCTTATTGTTATTGTTAGTGTAGCCCACACCAATTCCCTATCACTTACAACTTTTTTTGTCGAACCATCTTCTCATTCATTTTTTATGGGAGGAAATTTTTTTCATGAGCATTTTGCTTCTCTTTCTTGAATTTTAATAAGGTGACAAACCTACTTTGCATAATTGGGCATGACATACCCAGACTCTTAGGATAACTGTAAAGCAGGTAGGTACATATTGGGTGGTAGGATTGCTTCCTTTATGTATACAAGGAAGTAAGGAGAAGTACCAAGAGAAATCTTGGGAGTGACACGATTAACCCAGAGAGCATTTGTTAAAGCATTATGCCAATTTCTATGCTAAGTAAGCATAATTTTCTTAATGATATGGATCGAGTTTTATTTTTGGATTTGGGTAGACTAATTCTCTCAGTGTTTCATTATTCATTCTTCTACCTAGTAAATAATCTACTAGCTCTAGATCTTCCATCTCCATTATTGTATTTATCTTCGTATTTTCCCCCAAATATAGATTGACTAAATCTTATAACTTCTGGACACATATAAGATGTTTTTTCCTTTTTCCCACTCTCCATGTTCTATAACCCTATGCTTCTTGAATTAGGGTTTAAAAAACCACTCAAAAGATCATAGTCTAAAATTTCTCTAATAAACCCTATTTTTTTTCTCATTCATTACATTTGAATTTTCCATGGAATGGGATTTCAAGACACTAGTTGATAAAATCTAGAGGATATGCATTGTTAACGCCATCTTATGACAACGATGAACCCCTATTTTATCTTAGCCTTTGAACTAAAGTCCATGAATTTGTTGAATCTAACCAATTGTGCTTCATAGATGATATACTCTTCATGCATTAATGAACCTTGGTGGAAATTTCAACCAGTCCCATAACCCCTTCCCATGAGAGAGCATCAACTTGATTATGACGACTTATCCCATTTCACTGATGATGACCGCACTCTCCTCTTCTAATGGATTCAATCCTAGGTGGAGGGTACTTCATGGATCTAACAAGGTTTTAGGTGGAAAAAATTTCAAGCTTGATCATTTATGTTGGCTCTCCAACAAATCATTTGAGAAGTTTGAGACTTCCTCCTCCATGTCTACAAACGGTTCCAAAGTCTCTTGTCACCAATCAATCCTCATTGCCACAATTTAGCACCCTATAGAATCCCATTTTTTTTTGCTTGTGGAAACCTTGCTTCTCTTTATATATATATATATATGAAAGTGGACCAATGGCATTTTTAAAAAATGTTTGTATGCTAAAAAATTCAAGCATGGGAGGCATTGTTTTTTAATTGTTGTATGCATTGTGTTTATATATGAACACACACACACATGTGTGTGTGTGTGTGTACTAGTGTTTGTGATATTAAATAACACCATTGCAACAATATGGTTTTAGAACAGAAAAATAATTATTTGCTAAAAGCTTTATTCCCCAACCTTTGCTATAAATATATGCTAAACATAGAAAACACATAAGTGGTTTTGTTAAGACCTTTGTTGGTTGGTGTTTTCCTTGTACTCAACATTTGACTAAGATGGTACTCGATCACTCAACTCATACACATAGATTAGAAGAAATAGAGCTTGATATTCCCTTGAGACATAAGGCACACTGGGAAAATGCAAGACTTGAAGCAAAAGATTGATTCTCGAGATAACCATAAAAAATGTGCTCTTCAATTGCTTGTTATTGCACCAATAACATTGTTGATATCACAATGTCCTTAAGTAATGCATTTGTTGATTCCCTTCAAGGTATGTAATTCAATTGTAGTGGAGGCAGTTAGGGAGCTAGAGTAATAAGAGTTATAACAATTCATGTGTTAGTTGTTGTATGCATTGCATTTATATATATATAAAACATCGATGTACACACATACACACATACACATCTGTAAGCTTTATATATGTGTACGTGTGTGTGTGCACTGGTGGTTGTGATATTAAAGGAAAGTAGTGCAACAATATGTTTTAAGAACACAAAAAAAAATATCTGCTAAAAGCTTTATTCACCCACCTTTGCTAAACTCTACTAAAAATAGAAAACACATAAGTGGTTTTGTTAAGACCTTTGTTGATTCATGTTTTCCTTGTACTAAGCATTTGATTGAGATGGTACTTGGTCCCTCAACTCATACACCCAAATTAGAAGAAATAAGGCTTGATATTCCCTTGAAGCATAAGGCACATTGGGAAAATATAAGACTTGAAGCAAAAGATTGATTCTCGAGATAATCACAAATAATGTCCTCTTCAATTGTCTATTAATAAACCAATAACATTGTTGATATCACAGTGTCCCTAATTAATGCACTTTTTGATCCTCTTGAAGGTATAGAATCCAACTGTAATGTAAGGAGTTAGGGGGCTAGTATAAAAAGAGTTATAACAATTCATGTGTTAGTTATTGTATGCATTACGTTTATGTATATCAAAAGCATTGATGTACACACACACACAATCTTTGTGTATGTATGTGTGTGTGTGCTCGCGATGGTGCTTGTGATATTAAAATAGACCAATGCAACACTATGATTTAAGAACATAACAAAAAAAAAATCTCTTCTAAAAGCTTTATTCACCCACCTTTGCTAAAAATAGAAAACAAATAAGTGGTTTTGTTAAGAACTTCATTGTTTGGTGTTTTCCATGTATTGAACATTTGATTAAGATGGTACTTGATCACTCAACTCATACACCTAGATTAGAAGAAATAAAGCTCAATATTCCCTTGAGGCATAAGGTACATTGGGAAAATGCAAGACTCGAAGCAAAAGATCGATTCTCGAGATAACTATAAAAAATGTCCTCTTCAAATGCTTGTTAGTACACCAATAACATTGTTGATATCACAATGTCCTTAATGAATGCACTTATTGATTCTCTTCAAGGTAGGGAATTCAACTATAGTGGAGGGATTTAGGGAGCTAGAGTAATAAGAGTTATAACAATTCATGTGATGTTTTTGATACCAATGGGATAGGAGAATTATGTTTATTAGGATTCCATTCAACTTGGTTTTTGCTATTACCATCCTAGATCCATTTGAACTTTGGATCTACCAAGCGCTGAGAGGGAAAAAGAGGTTTCACCTCAAGAGATTTGATCCCTCTCAGCGCTTTGTAGATCCATAGTTAAGATGGATCTACAAAGCGCTGAGAGGATCCATAATTAAGCATGGGAAAACCTAGAGTACTTCCCCACATTTCGTGGATGGTAAAATAGGTAAACCATTGGCCTTGATTACAGGGCCTTGCCCTAAGGGAATCAAAGAGAGTCGAACCTGTGATTAGCAATAACTAGCAACAATATCAAAAAACTTCACGTTTGGCTCTAGACCATTTGAGCTAACCCTCTGGGCTTAAAGTTTTGGGTATTGGGTATTGCCCGGGGAATAAAGTTAACATCCCTCTTAGCCTAAAGGCAAAAGAGAGAGGTTGCTGGCACTAGGCCAATCCTTGATATAAACTCACTTGAGAGCGCAATATAGTTACTCTATTGCAAATCATAAACATGTCAACTTATGAGACTTGAACCTGGGTGGGGAGGATAACAACTACTCCCCATAACCACTCAAACTAAACTCAAATGACTGGTAGTGTGTGTGTGTGTATATATATATATATATATATATATATTTCTTCTTACATAAGAATATGATTGGGAAAACTATGGGTTGTCAAAACTTGGAGTGCAAAAACAACAATGGTAAATTGGCTATTTTATTTTTTTTATTTTTATTTTATTTTATTTTATTTTTTTTAAAGTAATTTGACCAAGTCAAAATGTTAAGTTTATTTTGATTATTACTTATTAATTATATTTATTTTTTATTTTTTAATTTTATGTAATTTGACCAAGTCAAAATGTCTATATAACCGAACATAATAGGACATTACAACCCAGGTAATAAAAACATTTCTCTCAGCCTAAAGGAAAAGAGCATCCCTCTCTAGGCCAATCCTCGATATAAGCTCACTTAAGAGCGCAACATAGTGACTCTATTCCAAAGCATAAACATGCAAAAACCGCTAATGGCAAATTGACTATTTTACCGAGTCAAAATGTTTATATAATAGGACATAATAGGACATTACAACATCTCTTCCATACTGGACTGAAGAGCATCTCTGAGTGCGACAAGATTCTTCCTCAATGGCACGAGAACTTTGAATAATAAGGACTTGCAATGATCATTATTAGAAGATGCAAAAACTCTTTGGTGTGCTAGTAAAAAAAGTCTATTGCCTCATGGTCTAGATTTTTAGGACCAAATTATTCTTTGTTCAAACATTTGTCTAGTGTATTCTCCATATGCCTAGTCTATAATGAAATTATGAGCGTCTTGCTCAACAAATTATAATTTATTGATTTGCTAAATTACGAGCTTAAATGGACCCTAAATTTGATAATCTACGTTACTCAACTTCTCAATTTAAGATTCTTATATTAAACAAATACTTTTTTTTGATATTCTAAAAAAACCATCATAAAAAATACCATCATCATGTTTTTTTTTTGTAAGCTTGGTACGACCTTCCATTTTTCTTTTTTTCGCTCTCATTTTTTTTTGTGTACTCCATCTTCATCAACATGTTCAACATCACCCCAATCAAGGAAGAAAATTGAACCTATAATAAGTGCCATAACAACTCATAAATGCCATAACAACCCGCCTCATCACCATTTAATCAAACCCCATGAACAAAATACCATCATCATATTATAATCACACCAACTCATTTTTCTTCTTAAAAAAATGTACATACTAACCTAGTTACCACAAAACTTTTAAAAACCACATAACCTTTAAACCACAACCTCAAAACTCACGCTAACTCACTAACCTAATTACCACAAAACTTTTAAAAACCACAACCTCAAAACTCACGCTAACTCACTATGTTACAACATTCTTCTATGTCTTTCATATCAATATTATTCCTTTTGATATTCCAGAAAGCCATAATTCATGTTATAATCACACGAACTCACTCTGTTTGATTTAGCCAAAATTCACTCTTCCACTTTTCAAAATTTTTACATCAAAATCTAATGATACAATTTTGATAAAATCACGTTTAATTTACTATTTTAAATTAAAGACAAAAACTATTAGACTACAAAAGAGAATTTAATCACAAACTATCTCAACGAAACGCCCCGAAGAGGTCTGACTGGGTCTTTTAACATAAGTACTCTGGTTTTGTCCCTCAAAATTGGGGTATGTATATGACGTCACAGCCACATATATATACCCACAACGAGGCTCCTGCAGAAATTCTTGACACACAAGTGTTTCGATCACTTGTTCGCACTGCTTACCATCTCTGTATTGTAATTGTAATAGAGCACATAGATTGATTTCAGAGGTTTTCTGAAATGGCTCAGAGAGGATGGGTGATGATATTACATTTGACGCTGATGTGTTTGTGGGCAGCTTCATGTGTGCGCGGCATCCGATTCGATGTGGCCACAACTCCCAAGTGCATCTCTGAGGAAATCCAGACCAACGTCCTCGTGCTTGCTGATTTCTCGGTGGTGAACCACGATCAGGATCATGGACATCAGCCTCACAATGTCTCTGTTAAGGTCAGATACAGTCTTTCCTTTTTCATAGATCATTTTATTTGCCCTAAAAGCTCCATTTTTGTTTCAAATGCTTTGGGCCAAAAGAAGACCAGTTAAGGGTCATTAATTCTGGCTACTAGAAGACAGAATCTAACCCTGCGATTGCATATTAGTGTACAGGATACTTTTGGAGTGTATAATATTAATACGTTTTATTGGGGAAAAAGGAATGAAAATTGATTAAAAATGTTAGAAATTACCCAAATCTCGCCCAAGCATCGAAAGAAATGGAAGAATTCTGTCTGACCCTAGAATGGACCGTGTGGTCTGCAAGTGGTAATTTTTTGTATTGAGAGAAACTAGTCCGTTCTACTGCAGCCGGGGGGTGAGGCTGGGGGAAAACCATAAAAAATTTCATATGTACAACAGTGCTTTGAATTAGACGGTGCATTGGGTGCACTGAATAAAACCACTATCACAGACCCATCTGAAGCCTGCCTGTTACATACCTCGTGGTTGTGAAGCCCAAGGATTCATATCGAGTTCACTAGCATGGGTGAGGGTTGCGCTGCTGGTGATGCACCAACTTCAACTCTTTGTGCGCTTGCTTGCTTGTGTGTTGATACGCTGAAACACTTGATTGGGTGCATTGAATATAGAATGCTACCAGAGAGCTAAATAACTCGGGTCTGATATGCACATCGAGATTGTGAAGCTCGTGTCTGCATATCTCCAGTTTACTAGCCCACGTGGGGGTGGTGAGATTGTGAAGCTCAAAAGATGCATATCTTCAGTTCACTAGCCAATATGCCAATATGGACTGGGGCTGATCCCTCAACTCATAGTATATGGTGTATGTAGGTGAGCAATCAACTCTCCCTTTGTGGGCGATTGTGTGTGAGAGTGATGATGCATTGAATCGAAATGATCCACTGGGTGCATTGAATATGGACACTAGCACCAACCCATCTCAACCAGGGTTTGACATGAACATTTAGGTTGCAAAGCTTGAGGATGCATATTTGAGTTCAGTAACCTGGTTGGGGTTGGATGCGATCCATCAACTCTTCATGTGTGCACACACCCATGTGTGAGACAAAGAAATAGTTGCATATAATATGAACCCATGTAAACCTGGACTTGATATGCACTCTGAGGTTGCGAAGGTCAAGGATGCATATCTTGAGTTCACTAGCCTGGGTTGGCTGGGATGATTGTTCACCTCTTTGTGTATTCCTGTCCATGTACAGTTCATTTCTAGATGGTGGGGCATTGGATATGTTGGGTATGAACAAAAGAATAGGTCCAATTAAACTCAGGTTTTGATATACACCTTGATGTCGTGAAGCGCCACAAGGTATATGTCAAGTTCACACCAAAGGCCAACGCATCAAATACTGGATCTCAGGGAATACCTCAAGCTTTGCAAACTTAAGGTGCATATTTGACTCATTTAGATGGGCCGGTGCTAGTATGTTGCCTGATATGACCAAAATGCTTATATATAAAAATGTTAGCTGAAACGACACACATGCTTCTTGTAACTTTTTCACTCCCCAATTTAAAATTAGGGAAGACCTCATTTTGCTATGCTACTTATTCTTGATCGGCAAATATTTGGCTTAATGCACTTAGAGAAAAGAAATCTCTCTTCCTGGGATTTGTTTGGTCAAATTTCTCAAGAATATTTTAGATCCAATTCGTAAACTGCCATACTTTTACCTATTTAAGTTTCTCTTTTTTCAATTCTTGATCACCCTTTATCAAACTTGGTCTACTCTTCTTTATCGTGATTCACAAGTTAGGAATGCAACTTGACGATCTTTTGGGTCAACCTATATGTTTTTCTTTCTTTAAAACTGAAATAAAGGGTTGTTTAATTATTACAAGAGTATACATTTAGAATGACACCCCCACATATGCCCACAAGTTCTACATGCCTTTTCAAAATCTACCGCTGACTAGTGACATTTTTCATAAGCTTTATGGCAAAGTGTGAAGCCTATTTACAAAGCTTAGTGTCGGTGACACTGAGCCTAGACTGGTCTGAAACTCAACAAAGTACTACAAAGTACAAACCAAAAAAATAAGCCAGATGATTATTCCATTGATAGAGACGGGGCTAAACTCAAAGTGGACACTAACCTTTCTTCTGCTGATTGGTATCTTCTATAATGGAGTCTGTGTTGATGAAGACCACTCTCTCATCTCTCTTCTTTGCCCCTTGGAGTGCTAGAGGTTGACTTGAAAGAGCTATCACGATTCACAACAATTGGGAGGGACTGCCTGCCCCCTTCCAGACGTTGAATCTGAACTTCAAGCTCTTCAAGTTTACTGTTCCATGGCCTGTGTAAGTTAATAACTTCCCTTTTGGTACTCCAGTTTCCCAACTCGGTCAGTGAGGTTGGCAACGTCTTTTAGAAGTTTGGCATGCCCCACAATCTCTTCCAAGTTCCAACTGTACTTGTGTCTCTCTATGCCCCTGGTGCTGCTGATCTGTGATCTTCCTATCCATCCATCCCTTTTTTGAGCATGGATTGGAAGCTCTGATTCCTTCTAGTTGCCATTTCAAAATCTTAAACTGTCACCTACTGCTTGCTTGATTATATATTAGTGTTTTCTGATTGGTATGTGGCAGATATGTTGGACTAATACTTTGCTTGTAGCATGCCCATTGAAAAACTATTCCTTAGCTTTTTATTTCCATTTTCATAGCTCCTGAGTTTTGTCAGAATCTATTTAACACATATAGTATGATTTCTGATAATTAAATTAATTTCAGCAGATCAGAAAACTGTAGGTAAAGTAGTTTTCAAATTCTAAGTCGATGACATTAAAACGATTGATATTTAGGGCCCGAATACCGCAGATGCTTCCTTGATACGTTTTAAGTGCCAAGCATTAACCACAAATAGAACAAACAAGGAAGTTATTTTTTTAAAAGTTTTCCACTTAATTTACCAGCCTCAGATCTTTCGAATGGTTTAAGATGCATATTTCCATTTCAACTTTACCACTTCCCCCTCTATGCATCACAAGTGTTGTTGATTTCGAAATTTCTACGTTATATGAACTTCTTGTCTATTATCATACCTATCATTTCATCCTTAAGTAAAGACCTAACCTGGCTACCGATTGCCATTTTTTCCCTTTTAAATAGGAAGATTATATACTGATAAATTTAAAATCTCAACAACTTGTAACTGGTTCTGGACTGTTCTTATTGAAAAACAAAGCAAAGACCAAGCAGGTGTCTGGAAAAAGTCAATACAATGTCATAATAACTTGTGTTAAAAAAAGAACAGATTCAGTAAATAATTACAACATGACTGCTCCAGTATTGTCCACGGGGTCTTGAATAGATGGTGATCGGGTGCTCTGTTAAGGCATTCCTTGATTTGAAGTCACCGGTTCAATTCCCTGCCCCGATTGGGGTGATATATTGGACATGATGAAAATGTAGTCTTGACAAGCTTACAAAAAAAACAGGACTGCTCCAGTATTAACAGTCGTAAATAATAATGTTCCCAGAAGAGATTAATGAGCCATCAAGGTAGTCATGTTCTATGAGCATATTTCCCTCGAGAGTATGACTTGCTTTTGATAGGGCACTGTCCTCAACATTCAGTTCCCAGTAGACATGGGCGAAAGTAATATTCTTAAACAATCCTACAACCTCCTTTAGGTACAGAGTCAAAGAGTGGAGACCAATATTGTTTGAATACCTCCTACATTAGCAGCCTTTTTATATGCACCCAAATTTGCCCTTGCTTTGTAGGAACGAGAGTTGGTCAGGTATGGGACATAATCCAGGCTGCAGAGGCTTTCTTGGTCTAAAAAAGCCCCATCGAAAAAGCTCCAGAGATTAGGTCTGTCTATCACCAAGGAATCAGTGTTCCTTAGTTAAGGGATGGAGCCCTTAAAATTAGGGATCATTGCGATAATCTGAGCCAAGATTTGAAAGGTTGATGTAAGTTGCCCTTTAAAAATGGAAGAGTTCCGAGTGATCCATATGCCCCACAGCACCAAGTTAGGAACCACTCTGAAAAGCCTTTAGTTCTCATCTGGTAAACCTTACATTTAAATTCTCTCTCAAGTTTCCTTTCTTCCAAAGTCTGTGTAGATTAAGCTGGGCTTCAATTTTTTTTTTCTCTCTTCTTAATCTGCCATATAGAAAATATTCTTACTAATAATTATAGTAGTTTCTAAGTTCCTATACGCTTCTAATTAGTGAACAGCTTGTACTAAACTCAAAAGATTTGGTGGGTTTCTTTATTATAGTCCTAATTTCAGTGTTGGCCTTTGCTAAGTCAGATCTATCAAGGTCCTTAAATAGCATGGTTTGTCTTTATATATCTGAAACATATTTTGGTACATGACATTTGGCACTAGAGCCATTTTTTGGGCAAGCGGAAAGGATGGTTGGTTATTTAATAGCATAGTAACGTCTGGAGGAATGGACCTTATGAGGAGACCATACTCGGGGGGGCTTAGCAGTTGCTAACTGACTTATACAAATGAGTTATTGAACACTTCACCGATGCTCTCCAAGAATTACTTGAAACCTGTAAGAAAAAAGGGAGATGCTCTTTCTATGTCCTAATTATGTCCACCCACTTGTTAGAATGTAAATACCAGGTGGAACCAAGGAAATCAAACACGAGTCAGTGAAACGCCACCTAATTTATAGAATGGTTATAGAGTGTTAGCCTTAGACCAAAAATTCTGGGAGACTTTGTTGTTAAAACTTAAAAGTAAGGCGTGGGAAAGGAAAATTTAAAGGTGAATGTAAGTGTTAAGAACAATCAGATTTTGGTTGTACAAAATTGAATTTGTAAGTTAGGTGAAACCAAATTTAGAACATAAATAAGAAAATAAATGCAAGAGATCTAGAGAAAATGGATAATAAATGAAAGAGAACATTGTGTACAAATTGCAACCTGTGTAACTTTGTGTGGCTTAATGTGGGTAAAACACCATTATGATGGGGACTTGATCTAGCTCTTCTGTCTCTTAGTTTGAGAAAATGGATAATAAATGAAAGAGAGCATTGTGTGTGAATTGCTGCCTGTGTAACTTTGTGTGGCTTCATATGGATAAAACACCATTATGATGCTGACTTGCTGTTGCTCTTCTGTCTCTTAGTTTGAAGGTAAGTGAGATATTAATAACGATGATGTTTACAGTCTTCATGATATACATCAGGATCAGATAGAATTGATAAGGTTCTGACTATCATTACTGTCTTTCTTAACTTAAGTCTTATATGCAGGATGAATTGTAAAGTTTGAGAACCTAATGGTAGGTTACCTCCTTCCATGGCAGTGTTTATACATTCCCTTAATTTGACTGAATTATTTCGCATTTGATTTCTGTGCAGGTGACATCACCTTATGGAAATTTGTTATACTCCACAGAAGATGTTTCATTGGGTCAATTTACATTCACAACACATGAATCTGGCATCTATGTAGCATGTTTATGGATTCCAAATGCTTCTCAAGGAGCAGCTACCACTGTTGATCTTGACTGGAAGGTTGGAATTGCAGCTAAAGACTGGGCGACAATTGCAAGGAAGGAGAAAATTGAAGTCAGTGACATTTCTGCCTTGTTTTTGCATCGTATAATATCATTTTTTCTAGATTGTGTTGATAGTGCTGTCCACCTGAATCTGTGAGTTTGGAGTAACAATGCAGTAGAGTTAAGCAAGAGATAATCTTGTGTTTGTACGTGCTTAAATAATAAGAAAAAATAAAGGAACAACTGCAAACATGATCCACAGTACGTAGGAATTCTGGTGAAGCTCTTATTAAACTCACAGACTATACAATATGCAGTCACAATCAACAGAGATGGAGGTGATCCGTAATATAATATAAGAATGCTTTTGTTCATGATGATAACTTTTAACCAATAAAGGGGCTTGGTGTCATTCAATCTCTCCCCATACAAAAGTCCTATCCTTATTTAGGGAGAGCGTAAGAGTACTATCCAGCAAATCACGGAGTGTCACTTTGGTGATTTGCTCCACTCTTTAGGCTAAGTAAATCCTAGCCAAGAGGGGAATCCCTATATCAACCTAAGCTCCTTTGCTTGAGTGTAGGGTCAAGGAAATCAGCTCAGGTAGATGTTGCTCAATGAAACCAACTAATCTGTAAACTGCCGTGAATATTCCATTGGATAGTTTGTCACAACAGATATGATAATCTGAAATTCTACACTTTACAATTTTCTTAGTTTTCTAGATCTGTAGATTTTACTGTAAATAGTGCATGCATGCAACTAAAACTTATGCAGAGAATAAAAAATGGCAAAATAAAAGCTCAAACACACATTAGACACAAGATTTGCTTTGGGAAACCCTTTTGGGAGAAAAACCCGGCAAGAAGGTGAGGTCGCTCCGCTCTCTTTCTATGTCTGGAAATATGGCTCAAGTACAAAGAAGTATGACCTGTGGCTTGTGGGCTGCTACAGTGCACACATCATCTTTGTATGCTCTACTTTCTATCACTCTTGACTATTTTTGCTCAGTTATGGAACAAATGTACTCGAAAGAACAGAATGCCTCTTCCTCCTAGTGGCCCAGTTATAACACAACTTGATAGCCTACTAGTGTGGTTAAGTTTGATTACCTCAACTCTTAACCACAATTACAATATAGGCTCTTCCAGAGTCTTTTACATTATAATCATGTGGCTAGCTCCTTTTCTATGAATAATGGGGGCTAACACGACATCCTCCCGAATTGTGGGTGTGAAGACAGGAAGGTCAACTTCTGAGTGGCATAACTTTCACATACGAACTTTGATTGATGGGCTTCTTGCACTAGGAAAGGTATCTGTGTGTAGAATAGTATGAAAAGGTGCAGCTAAAGTGACAAAGGCCCCCACCCCCCCCCCCCCCAAAAAAAAAAAGCGTTGTTTGATGCTTCAAAACCTTCGCATAAGGTTTCAAACCCTATTTTGCCAAATTGCTTGTGAGATGATTCCTCCACATTTTCCACTCTGAATGCATCGAGATGGATGAAAAACAATATAATGATCCAATCCTGTTCACCAACTCAATTTAAGTGTGAAGTGTTGAGGTATGTTGTCAATGATGCCAACAATATGATTGAAATCGAGTGTGTCCTAATAGTCAGAGTGCAAAAAGCAGTGAGCACATGTGTCCAAGAAGGCAACACGACACAATGGCATTGTGTGATGGAAACAATGTTTCCTAACAATCAAAATGCCAAATGTAGCGGAGCACAGGTGTCCAAGAGGGCAACATGACACAATGGAAGCAAAGAGGTGAAGAGGTTTTGGAGACAATTTCGGGGTAGCAGATCATCTCAGGAAAAAGTGCAAGCCACCCAGTTGGATAGAGCTCTTAAAGAGCTTTCCAATGGTATATGGAAGTCCCAAAATGGCTTCCTGGATTGAAAGTTAGGGGCCAGGGCTGATCAAAGCTCTATGAATCTAAGGCCCTCATAACAGAGTTAAATAAATTTGGTGGAGTCTTTGGCGCTTAGCCAAAGCTGGAAAAATGCCAAACACAACGAAGATGAATGGCAAAGCTTCTGAGCGAGAGCTTCAAGCTTGCGTGGAAGCCACAATAGCAGCGGGGATAAATTGGATTAGATAGGAGGCCCGCAGTACAATTGGCTTGGAGGTAATACCTTGGAGGGTTCACCCTGACGCATATCCTTTGGCGCATAAAGGGAAGGTCCAGGCGAAGAAGATTGGGAAGTGACAGCCGAGTGCTGTCCAATGGAGATCGAGCGGGTGGAGCCCACCTGGCGTAGATAGCCTGGTGGCATTACCTCGACATAGTTTTGTTGATGCCCAAGTCTAAGTGACCGAGAGGAAAGAACTGAGATACGTGGCAGCTATCTGATGACTTTAGACACTGCCCTATAAACGGGCCTTGTGGTCACGGAATCGGTCTTTCGACATATTTGATTGCATAGATCAATGGCTGGGGTCTACCCCAGAGTCACTCCTTCGGAAACCACAATCCGTTCAGCAGTGGTGTCAAGGAGAGAAAGCTTGAACCCGATGGTTTATCAAAGGAGCACTAAATGAAAGCGTTGGGAGACGGAGGAGCCGAGACACGTTGATGTTGCTAGTCTGGCAGGCCATAACCAATCAAAGAGGAGCCGGGAGGACCTCGTAGGACAGCTAAGCCCGCAATGGCCTAGCTCAGCGGAATGGTTAAAGTTAAGTTATGCGGTGGTGCTGGTCCAAACTAGCTGGGACATAGAGGCTCAACGGATAAAGCGACAACCAGTGGTGTTACTGCCGAGCAATCCCCACGGACACGTCGACCTAGTGGAAGAACCTTGACAGGTTCACAAAGGGACACACAAATAAAAAGCTGGGAATAAGAGGGCTACGGGCTATGTGCTCGCTCAGGGTTCTGTGTAGTAGTTGGAGGACCAATGACAAAATAAAAGGAACTGCAGAGGCTCTATGCTCAAACAACTAAGCGCTGTGACCAACGGTGCAGAGTCGTTAGCAAAGGAAAATAGGCCCCCTGACAAAGTTTAAAATGACTTAGCCCTTAGAGCTTAATACGATGGCCACAGAGACTGGTCTTATGGTGAAAAACAGGGTAAAGGGAGCCCGCGGAGGGAGCTTAAGGCAAAAATGGTGGAATTGCCAGTTTTTGGCAGTTAATGCCAAAGTTCACTGGAGCTAATTTTCGCAGGCGAATTGCTAACTTCTGAAAAATTCCAAAATGCATGGAAATTGCAAAAATACTTAGTTTGAGATGTAGAAAGAGGCTGTTAAGGCCATGTGACTTGGAGAACAAGTCTAGAAAACCAATTTGAGTAGGATAAAGGCAAAAATATGGCTTCATGCATAAATTAAGAGCCAAATATAACAAAAGGAAAATCTATATAAACATGCGTAGTCAAGCAGAATGACATATACAATTGTTTTGGAGACAGAGCTTTTGGAGCAACGAGGTGTTGGTATGGTGAAGTGGTATTTTTCACAGTGATCAGAGATTGGTGTAGGTGATTTTTGAGGGGTGACAAAGATAAATTTAAACAGAGAAGACATTCATGGTCCTAGTATGAAAATGGATGAAAAATGGAACAATGAGCGTCAAAGCAAGTTGTAGCTTGTTGATATGGGGTTGGTGCTGGAGAATAATTGGGGTTGGTGCTCCACTCAGTTGTAGCTGATAAACTAAGAAGTTGTGGCTTCCTACTGGTTGTAGCCATAATATTAAATGCTAGTTGTAGCTTGCCCTATGAATGAATTTAAGAGCAGTTTTGAAAATTACTTATGCATGTGTTTTCCATTGTGATTGCTTACATTAATCTTTGTTATGATTATTTAAAATTATTGCTAAAGTATTTAAAGGTGTCCACAAAGCAGAAAGAAAGTTTAAATTGCTACAATATTGTTAAAATTGGCAACTAGTGCCAAATTCCACCTTGTGATAACTCATTTTATGGAAATAATGATTGCATTAAATTTCTCTTTACGAGAGGACGAAAATTGATATAAAGATCATCCAATTTGGACAAGCAGAAGTGCTTTTTTGAATCTATGCCCACACATGTGCAAATTGTTCTAGTCGGCCACATCATCATTTAGTCTCATGAAGCCAAATAGACGTGGTTCTTCACCCTCATCGAATTGTATAAATACAAGTGACCTCTCACCTCATTTGGTATCATCATCACTCACACATTCTTCTCTCTCCTCTCATTGGTTTGTACAACATTGGGCATTCTCTCTCTCTCACACGTGTGGCACAAGAAGGACGAATTTCTGGACAAAATTGTAGCGCTGAAAATTTTAGGAAGTTGACCAAGTTTGACCAGCGTTGACCAGGGGTTGTTTGACTAGATTTGAATGTGATTTTTGGAGGAATATTTTTGTTTGACCAGGTTGCATTGACTGGCACAAAAATCAAGATTTTTTGGGCTGTTTGACTTGTGTTGACTGCATGCCTATTTGACTGTACGTTTGACTTCAGGTTGACCAAGTTTGACCACAGATTTGGTGACTATTTTGGGCTGACTTTGATTGCTATTGGAGGCCAAGTTTGACTGCCTTTGACTAAGCGTCAAAGGAAGAGTTTGACTGATCCATTGACCATCTTTGACTTTATGGTTAGGGCTAAGGTTTGATTGCAGTTGACTGCAGAAATTGACAGGGTTGTTTTGACTTTGAATTTGGTAAGTGAATTTGACTTTTGTACTCTCTCTCTTTGCTGAACATTTTGATATAATAATAAGAAGAATTGATCAAAGGGTTTTCCCACATTGGGGTTTTTTCGTGGCATCCACCAATTTTGGTGTCCTCTTGTCTTGGCTTGTCTTCTGCATTTTGTTTCATGTTCTATCTACTTTTAGTATTTACTATTAATGTGATTACTATTGGAAATCTAAATTGGAAATTGTCATTGGGCTGCTAAAGGAACATTGAAGTAATTGTGTTAAGCATCGAACATACCATTGTTATCTAAAATTAACATGGAATCAGAGCCTAGGTGAAGACAAAGCCCAAACAAGAGAGAGAAAAGCAATCACCAAGAGAGAGTTGTTAAACAATAATATTGGTCTAGCTTCAATGGCTGCTAAATCTTACTTCAAATTCGAGGATAAGCTCAAGGACAAATCCGACTATCATGCATGGAAGATGACTTTGGACTTGACTTTGGAAGAGCATGATGCTATGGACTATGTGCAGGGAAAAGTGGTGGAGCCTCCTTCAAATGCAGTTGCTGTTGCAAAGACAAAGTACAAGAAAGGTGAGCTCAAAGCTCAAAGAATTATCATCGACTCCATTCAAAAGCATTCGGTTGCCTATATTTTTGATTTGGGAACATATAAGGAGATGTATGATAAGCTGATTGGGATATTCAAAGCAAACAATGCAAATTAAATCCTCTTTCTCAAGAACAAGTTGAAGGACATTTAGATGGATAAAGGGGAATCTATCCAATCCTACTTCATGAGGATTACAAAAATCAAGAATGACTATCCATCTATTGGAGAAATTGTTGTTGACAGAGAGCTCACTCTCATCGCTCTTGGAGGTCTTACAAGAGCATGGGATGTGTTTAACACCACCATTCTCAACAATGTCATGATTCCTAGTTTTGATGAATTATTGGCTAGATGCACTCAAGAAGAGACAAGGATGATGGAGAGAGACAAGCCTTCAAATGGAAATGAATGTACTGCTTTCTCCGCTCATGCAAAAAGGAAGGACAATGCCGGTCCAAAGAGACAAGGTCAAGGATTCAAGCAGGGATTTAAAGAAGGAAGAAAAGGAAGGTGCTACAATTGCAACAGGTTTGGCCATTATGTTAGAGAGTGTCCTCACAAGAAAGATACTCCACGGGTTGATGACAACAACAACAACAAGCACAACAATTTCAAAGGCAATGGCAATCAAAGGAATACTAGTTTCAACGATAAAGGGAAGAGAAATGCTCCCGCTGCTCGATATGGAAATGGTCGACCAGTCAAAAGGACAAGAAACTCTAGGTATGAGGAAACTAATGCTGTAGAAAAACAAAAGGAATTTTATCTTATTTCTGTCCTCACTATTGCCTTTCCTCCAGATACTTTAGATCATTGGTTGATTGATAGTGGTGCCTCAAGGCACTTCACTGGGTACAAGGAGGCCCTCTCACATTTGATTGAAATGAAGACTAATTTGGAGATCACAGTTGGAGGCAATGGCACCAACCTCGTGAAAGGGATAGGGATTGTCTCTCTTCACTTAAATCAAGGTCAAACCTTTCATCTACAAGAAGTATAGTATGTACCCGATTTGAAGAAGAATCTAGTGTCTATTTCGACATTAGAAGATAAAGGCTTCAATGTAGCTTTCATTGATGGAAAGGTTCATATTGGCAAAGAAACCCTAAAGATGCATTTATATTTGGATTTAGGGTTGAAGGTCTCTAGCAAGTCCTTTGGGAGCTTTGACTTGCTATACTTCTCTTCAATTTGAATTATGGGACTGAAGATTTGCTCACCTTCATTACAAAGCCTTACCTGGGGTAAGGGAGATGGTCACAGGTATGCTCGAGTTCAGCATGATCCATGAAGGAGTTTGTCAGGGTTGTGTAGCTGGGAAACTCACAAGGGGACCATTCCCTTCAAGTGAAAGTCAAGCTACCGACATTCTTCAATTTGTCCATTCTGATCTATCTACTATGTTGCCCGTAACATCATTGGGAGGATACTTATACTATTCAATTTTTGTGGATGACTTCTCTTGCAAACCATGGATCTATTTCTTAAAGAAGGACAAAGTGTTCAAATTGTTATGTTCTTTCAAAGCCTTGGTGGAAAATCAAACAGAGGAGAAGGTCAAAATATTGAGGACTGATAATTGAATTGAATATGAATCAAATGAATTCAATGACTTTTGTAGAGAGGTTAACATTAAGAGGGAGACCACCACTCCATATACTCTTGAGCAAAATGGAGTTGCTAAAAGGAAGAATCGAACAATCATAGAAGCTATCCGTGCCATGCTCCATGACCAAGGCCTACCGAAATTCTTATGGGGAGAAGCTGCCGACACTGCCGTATATGTTCAAAATAGGAGCTCGCATCAAGCATTGGATTTCAAGACACCTAAAGAATTTTTCATTGGTAAGGAACCTGATGTTTCTCATTTTAGTATATTTGGTTGTCTCGTGTATTTTCATGTGCTTAAAGAGAAAAGAAACAAGTTAGAAGCATCTAGGAAGAAAGATACATTTGTGTGTTACAGTGAAAATTCAAAGTCATATAGAATCTATGTGTCTGGTCAAAGAGAAGTGGAAATAAGCCATTATGTCACTTTCAATGAAGAAGCATTTGGGAAGAAAGGTACATTTGTGGACTACAGTGAAAATGCAAAGGCATATAGAATCTATGTGCTTGGTCGAAGAGAAGTGGAAATAAGCCATGATGTCACTTTCGATGAAGATTCTGCCCTTGGGAAAGCAAAGATCTCCCTATTCCAAGGAAGGACAATGATGATTTTGCAAGAAAGCATGATGAACCTCCGACAGATGAACTGATGCTCGATGGATCCCATTGATCCACCTCCTGGTGATCCCTCTACTTCAAGGAAAATACCTTTCTTGCTCAAAGATACTCTCGAAGATATTGAGAGACATATTGCTCCAAGAAGTACTTTTCGTGAAAGTAAGAAGCAAAACATGTATAAAGGGTACTTAGCTGCTATGAGTACTATTGTTCAATCTGAGCCATGTACGTTCGAAGAAGTCGTAAAACACCAAGTATGGAAGGATTCGATGAATGAGGAGTATGAATCGATCATGAAGAATGATGTCTAGGATGTAGTTCCTAGACCTAAGTACAAGTCTGTAGTCACCTCAAAATGACTATACAAACTAAACATGGAGCTGATGGGAGTGTTGAAAAATATAAGGCCAAGTTCGTTGCTCAAGGCTTCTCTCAAAAGGAAGGAATGGACTATGACGAGATATTTGCACCAGTTGCCTTATATACCACTATTCGATCTATTATTGCTCTCGCTGCCTCTCAAGGATGGAGCCTACACCAAATGGACATTAAGGCTGCTTTTTTGCATGGCTCGCCTAAGGAGGAAGTCTACATGGAACAACCTCAGGGATTCGAAGTACAAGATCGAAGGACACACGTATGCAGGTTAAAGAAATCCCTCAATGGGTTGAAGCAAGCCCCTAGGGCTTGGTATGAGAGGATTGATAGCTATCTTATGAAGTTGGGATTTACAAGGAGTGAAGCTAACCCTAACCTATACGTCAAGGTTGAAAAGGAAATGCCTCTCATTTTGGTCCTTTATGTAGATGATCTCTTTCTGATAGGTGCAAACCATCTCATTTATCAATGCAAGAGGGAGTTGGCTTTCGAGTTTGAGATGAAGGAATTAGGTCTGATGCACTACTTCCTAGGGCTAGAGGTCTGGAAAAATCCAGGTGAGATTTTCCTTTCTCAAGGAAAATATATTGTGAATTTGCTTGAAAGATGTAGGATGGTGGATTGCAAGTCTTTGTCTACTTCTATGCAACTCAACTTCAAGAAGCTATGTGGAAGTGCTGTTGGGCCTGCATTGGTAAATCCTTTCGAGTATCAATAACTTGTGGGGGCCCTGATGTTCTTGGTTAAATCCAGTCCAGACATATTCTTTGGTGTGAATACATTGAGTCAATTTATGGTCGAGCCTTATCACATACATTGGATTGATGCTAAGAATCTCTCGAGATATCTTCGTGGCACAATCAACTATGGATTGAGATACATTGCCAGGAATTTGAGGCTACATGGAAATACTGATGCTGACTGGGCTGGCAGTATGGTGGATTGTAAAAGCACGTCTGGATGTTGCTTCTCATTGGGGTCTGCTTCAATATCTTGGATGAGTAGGAGGCAGAAATTGGTTGCTATAAGCACTGTCGAGGTCGAATACATTGCTACTAGTATGGCCTGTTGTGAAGCTGTTTGGTTGAGGAAGCTCTTTAGTGAGCTATTTGAGCATGCCTTGGATACCATCGTTATCTTCTGCGACAACCAGAGTGGGATTCGCCTTTAAGAGAATCCCGTGTTCCACAATCGCTTCAAGCACATTGATATCAGGTACCACTTTATCTGGGATATGGTACAATGGGGAGCAATAAGGCTCCAAAACATTAGGGTTGATGAGTAGGTCACAGACATCCTCACAGAGCCCTTAGGGAAGGTTAAATTCTTAGCCTTTTGAGAGAGACTTGGATTCGTGGAAAGACCCTCCTATGAGGGTCCCATTTGAGTTGGACATTGAGCTCTGGGAGCTCTTGGGGGCTTGGGGTACTTCTTGGAGCTGTAAGCGACCACAGGGTGAGTGGTTCACCTTCCCCTATTTGTGCGTTGTGTACAGGGCGAGTGGTTCACCTTCCCCTGTGATACCCCATGATGGTTGACATGTGTGTAGGGTGAGTGGTTCACCTTCCCCTACGATTGACATATGCATAAGATGAGTGGTTCACCTTCTCCTATGGCATATGAGCAGGATGAGTGGTTCACCTTCTCTTGTTGATGCCCCAACATACATCCTACCCGTGTAGTTCGGGACTCATGGGAAGTACCTCTCATTTGGCCAATGAGTTGGGAAAAGTGGATAGGGACCATAACACTATTGATGGATGCATTGTGTACTGTCGTACTCCCTAAGTGTAGGATGCATGGTGTTCAACAACTTGATCTAGGATAAAGTCTAAATGAGGTTCTACTTTTGGATTGACTTTTGTCAGTGGAGAGTGGTAAGGTCTTGTGACTCACTCTCGATTGATTCTTCCTCATTATTCATATCAGTGTCCAACAGAGTAGAGATGATATGAGATACAAAGATGGTACATGACAACAAGATGACATGATGATCGATGATGATGGTTGGATTGGCAGATGGAATTCTCCCTAATTGAGAGGGAATGTTAAAATTGGCAACTAGGGCCAAATTCCACCTTGGGACAACTCATTTGATGGAAATAATGATTGCATTAAATTCCTTTTTTCGAGAGGACCAAAATTGATATAAAGATCATCCAATTTGGACAAGCAGAATTGCATTTTTGAATTTATGTCCACATGTGCAAATTGTTCAGGTCGACCACATCATCATGTATGTTCATGAAGCCCAATGGACGTGACTCTTCACCCTCATTGAATTGTATAAATACAAGTGTCCTCTCACATGATTGGCATCATCATCATTCACACATTCTTCTCTCCTTCTCTCATTGGTTCGTACAACATTGGGCATTCTCTCTCTCACCCGTGTGGCACAAGAAGGGCGAATTTCTGGATAGAATTGCATGGCTGAATATATCAGGAAGTTGACCAAGTTTGACCAGTGTTGACCAGGGGCTGTTTGACCAGTTTTGGTCGTGATTTTTGGAGGAATATTTCTATTTGACTAGGCTGCATCGACTGGCACAAAAATCAAGATTTTTTGGGCTGTTTGACTTGCGTTGAACGTAGGTCTGTTTGACTGCATGTTTGACTTCAAGTTGACCAAGTTTGATTGTAGATTTTGTGAGTGTTTTGCGCTGACTTTGACTGTTGTTGGAGGACGAGTTTGATTGCCTTTGACCATCTTTGACTTTCGGGTTAGGGCTGAAGTTTGACTGCAGAAATTGACATGGCTGTTTTGACTTTGAATTTGGCAAGTCAATTTGACTTTTGTACTCTTTCTCTCTATTGAACATTTTGATATAATAATAAGAAGAATTGATCAAAGGGTTTTCCCCACATTGTGGTTTTCCCTGGCATCTTCCAAATCTGGTGTCCTCCTGTCTTGGCTTGTCTTTTGCATTTTGTTTCATGTTCTATCTACTTTTACTGTCAATGTGATTAATGGTTAATGTTATTGCTATTGGAAATCTAAATTGAAAATTGTTATTGGGCTGCTAAAGGAACGTTGAAGTAATTGTGCTAAGCATAGAACATCCCATTGTTATCTTTGTTATGATTATCTAAAATTATTGCTGAAGTATTTAAAGGTGTGCACAAAGTAGAAAGTTTAAATTGTTAAAAATTGCTACAATACTGATTCACCCCCCCGCTCAGTATTGTCCCTGTTTCCAACAATTGGTATCAGAGCCAAGTTACTTTTAATCAGCCAAACAACTGGAAGAAAGTTTAAGGACCATGGCAAACTAGGAAGGAGGTTTTATCAATAAGGCACCTATGTTCAATGGAAGAAACTATGTTTTGGAAAGCGAGGATGAAGACCTACATTCAATCACTTGGAGCTGATGTGTGGGATGTTGTGGAAGAAGAATATGAAAGACCTCCAACATTGGTTACCAAAGATCAGAAGTTGGAGTTCACATGCAATGCTAAAGCAATGCTTTCCCTGCTTGCTGGCCTACCTGAATCTGAACTTTTCAAGGTGATGGATTGCAAATCTGCCAAATCAATTTGAGACAAGATGAGCAATTGTTATGAAGGAGACAACCAGGTAAAGAAAGCTAAACTCCAGGGTTTTAGAATCTAATTTGAATCATTGAGCAATGAGCATGCATGATGATGAAGATATTGCAAAGTATTCTCAAAGAGTTGATGAAGTTGTGAACACCATAAGAGGGCTTGATGAAAAGCTAGATGAAGATGTGGTAGTTCAAAAAATGCTGAGATCTCTTCCTGAGAGGTTTAATCCTAAGGTGTCAGCTATTAAAGAAATGAGAAATCTGAGCACTCTCACTCTAGATCAACTCCTTAGAATACTTACTGCCTATGAGATGAGGAGTTCTAAAGGAAAATCTACAACCAAAGAATCAACTTTCAAGGCAATGAAGAAGTACAAAGATGAGCATAATGATTCATGTTGTGAATCAGATGAAGAAGAAGCCAACTTTTTGAGGAAGCTCAAGCGAGGATCAGGCAAGTATAAAGGTAAGTTACCTTTTAAGTGTTTTAACTTTGGCAAAGTTGGTCATTATGCATCAAAATGTCCCGAAAAGAAGAAAAAGGACTATGATCCTAAAGAAAAATTTAAGAAGGTTCAAAAGGACAGAAAGAGGGCCAAGAAGAAAGGTTTCTATGTTCAAGGGAGCTCTTCTGAAAGTGAGCCCAACCAGTTCTCAGATGAATACATAGATGATGACAACCCTAAGGAATTCATGTTGATGGCCATCGAAGATCTGCAAGTCGAGGCTATCAACTTTGATAATGAAGAAGGTGAAGTAGATCTTGAAGGAGAGCTGTCAAGTGCACTTGAGGAAATAGAGAGGCTGAGAAAGAAAAACAAAACCTATAAGGAATCTCTGATGAAAGAAAAGGCTGAGGCTATTGGGCCATCACCTCTGCAGCTAGAAGAAGGTAAGAAAATCCAAGAATCCTTGAGTCAACAGTTGAATGAAAAAAGTCAAGAATGTGTGAAGCTGCAAGGAGAAATCGTAGTTCTGAGGAAGGAGTTGGAGAAAACAAAAGCGAAGCTCAACTTAAATAATAAATTTAGCAAGGGAACTGAAGATATGAATGAAATATTGGAAGCATAGAGACCTTCCTCAAATCGAACTGGTCTAGGCTATGATGCTGAGTCAATTGTAGCAGCTGAGTTAAAAGGCAAAAATATAATCTCTTTTGGCTCACTCAGCAAAAGAAGGGCCCACGCAGTAGCAAGAGACAATTACGCAATCGAAGACAAATCAACATCAACAGAAGGATTACATTGTCCATGTAAATTGATTTTCTGCTCACGCAGAAGGCAACCACCCAGATACATCAATGCCTTCCTTGGATATTGTTTTACATGCACCAACTATGGCCACAAGGCAGCCAACTGCAAAGTTAATCTCTCTTACAGATAGTTCAGATCCAAGAGAAGTTTCCAGCAGAGAAGAACCAAACTCAGGTAAAATAATTTGTTTGCTCCCTTGAATTATCAAGTGAGTTATTTAGCCAACTGTACAACAACAAAAAATCTGGAAAGAAAAAGAGAAGTCAAAGCAGTGTGACAGTGCCTTGTATGCTCACAATGGTGGCAGTCATTGGTATGTGGACAGTGGCTGTTCTAGGCACATGACAGGAGATAGAAGCAAATTTCTTACTTGGCAACCTGTGGACAAAGGTAATGTCACTTTGGGGATAATGCCCCAGGCAAGATAATTGCAAAAGGAGTAGTCTGTTCGTCAAATGGCAGGGGTAAGACAAACAATGTCTTTTATGTTGATGGGCTGAAGCAGAATCTGTTGAGTGTGTCCCAGATGTGTGACCAAGGATACGATGTGGTGTTCAAAGCCAAAAAGTGTCAAATCAAATCCACAGGTACAAGAGATATAGTGGTTGAAGCTGTAAGAATAAACAACAATGTTTATGTGCTGAAAGAAAAGACAGAAAAATGTTATTTGACCAAAATTGATGAATTGGCACAAAAGGATTGGGCATCTGAACTTTGACTAGATTGTCAACCTTAGTAAGAAAAATTCAGTCAAGGACCTGCCTAGGCTTTCAAAACCAGAGAACATTATTTGCAAGTCCTGTCAGCTAGGGAAGGAAGCTCAAGTTCCTTTCAAAGCAAAGGAAAACTCTGAAAATTTCTGAATCTAAACCATAAATCCTACTACAGTAAAACTGATTTGCATTACCTACTTGTGTTTATTCCATTAACAAGTTATTTTTCTGAATACTTCAGTAAAAATATTAATGTAAATACACTGCAGCCTGCACCAATATACAGATCAAGAACTGAAAAGTAAATGAGACAATCACACAAAGGACATTTATTTTTAGACAAATGTCCCCGGAAAAATCCAATGTGGGAAAATTGGTGCAACAAATCTGAGGGTTTGTATTATTAAGCAACAGTGTTCTCAGTACAAATAAGGTAACAAATTTGGCTCACCCAACAGAGAAAAACCTCGACAGACAGATGAAATAGTGAGTTTTACCTCACAATGCAAGTCCTAGCTGATCCAGATCAGAAATTGGTGACACACCAGCTGCCTCTGCGCAGCCTTTGCGCAGTAGATGCGTAGGCCTACGTGGGTTTGGCTGAGGACTGCGTCACCCCTTCTTTGCGCTGGTTTGCCTCTCAAAAAATTGAGTTTCATCTCTCCCGGCTCAGAAACCCCGATCTTCAACAATTTCAGGACTCTCTCAGATGCTTTGTGCTACCCCTGCATGGCCCTGCGTCAGCCCCTTTGGGGAATGTGTCACCTCTCCTGGTGGCTGCGTAGCTTCCTTTGCGTTGGTGCTGCCCTTGCTCTGCTATGTACTCTTGGTTCTCTGACCAACAATTGCTTCTGCCCTCTCTGCTACAACTGAATCACTTAGATCTTATCTTCGTTCGAGCACTACTTTGTCAAAAGAATTCGATCTCTAGATTCACTGTGTGTGTTCTCCAACTGACCCTCAAGCCTTCCTTTATACTTTTCTTGTTGATGAATCAACAACTGTGATCTAATCCTTAATCAATGGCTAAGATTAAATTAGACTTGCTCCTCGTCACTTAGAAGCTCCTCACCCACATGTTAAATTAATTCACTTTAATTATTTAAATTCCTTAAGTTTTAACTTAGGCTCCATTTAAAATAATTAATTATTTGAATAGCTTTCATTTTGGGTGGAATTTCTCCAAACGATTTCCGGGTCTTGGAGATCTCGTGTTCTAGCCCCTCCATAAAGTTTCAGGGCTAGAGTACATCCGATGCTACTCGAAAATCAACACTCCCTCTTAGCGAGGAATGTGCTCAAGCAATACTTCTTCACCAGAAGCATCACCTAGATCCAGGACATCGGTGCTCTGCGCTGCTTTTGCTCGACTGCTGCCCCTCATCCACTGCGCTGCTACTATCTGTAATGCTGCCCATGTTACCGCCACTGACATTGCTACATCTGTACTGCAACTCCCTCTCAATTTGCTGCATCATGCTGCCGTAACACTGCCACTGCTAACTACTGTACTGCAACTTAGTTGTTGAGAGTTAAGCAACTGAAAAACATTCCAAATGCTAACACACTAGTCAGTTTGGATGCACCTCGATGTTGAAGCTTCCTCTGTTGCTAATTTCTGTTGACCTTCTGATGCTTTGCGCTGCTGCTGCTCTGCACTGTGTTGCACCACTGTGTACTGTGCTACTGCTGCCTCTTCGCTGCGCCGCTTCAGGCTTTTGCGCTTAGCTTTGCCATTGTCACTCCATCTCTCGCACCAACCTACTCTCGTCATTCTGCTACTGTCATTAAGGGCTCCCGTAGTTGTATGTGATACAAGAGTTTGGGCACCTCAAGGATCTTGCCCCTCATGTAGCTGATCTACAGCTCCAAATCGCCCCACTTCTTAGGTGCATGAGCACTCATGGCACGTCCATCATCATCATCCTCATCAGCCTGAGCTGGAGCAGCCTTCGAGTCAGATTCTTCCTTGCTCTTCTTCTTTAGAGGTAACTGCGTGGCAAAATGTCCTAGTTCCCCACATCTGAAGCATCTGACCTTCGAGAGGTCCTTCTTCCTTCTCTGCTGCCCTTGCTGTCCCTTAGATGCGAGAGCCGCATCTTCCTCTTCCTCCTTGACTTTGATCCCTTTGTTGTTGCTTCTCGCCTTGGTCCACCATCTGATCTCTTCTTGTCGAAGAGCTGCCCACATCTCCTCCCAACTTGGAAGAGCGGCTCTGCCCAAAATAGCTTGGAAAAAGGTCTCCCAATCTTCAGTGACTCCATTCAGGGCAGTCCTGACCATAAGTCCACCATCTGGTGTAGCCCCTACAGATGCTAGATGTTTTCGGATTGCTTGCAATCTGATTAGGAAGGGGTCGATTTCTTCTCCCTTCTGCATCTGAAGCAGTGTTAGTTGATTCTCAAGCAACATCTTCCGCTAGACGGAAGTTCCCTGGTACATAGTGGTCAAGGCCTCCAACACTTGCCTTGTTGTGTTCTTCTCAGTAATATGCAGGATCACATGATCCTTGACTCCGCCCATGATCATGCGTTTTGCTTTAGCCTAAGCCTGCGCACACTTCTTGAGATGATCAACATCAATTAGAACAACAATCGTGTTCAAGGCATGATCCTTG
This sequence comes from Pinus albicaulis, assembly GCA_034641835.2. NCBI lineage: Eukaryota > Viridiplantae > Streptophyta > Pinopsida > Pinales > Pinaceae > Pinus > Pinus albicaulis. The sequence goes on along the minus strand of CM076575.1, from coordinate 2,017,803,205 downwards.
ATGCGATGTTCGTCCAAAACTGCCAGGATCCTGGTCTTCCAGATGACAAAGTTTGATGCTCCATCCAACCTGTCCTAATTCGTCAGTCCATTTGCAGCTATCTCTACTCAAAAAATGTCGAACAAGTTCTCTTCTCCCTCTTTTGCTGTTGCCCCAACAAAACTCGGTCTGGATTTCTTTGGCACAAGAAACCCTCTAAGGAACAAGTTCCCTTTGAATATCGATTTCCTTCATGGAAATCTTTTTGCAAACTGATGTCGAAACACTCCTCTTCGATCTTTTTAGTCAATTAGCTCTGGATCTAGATTTCTTGGCGAGAAATCTTCCGAGGAACTGCTTCCCTCTACTTTGCTACTGCCCCACTAGACACTGTTCTTCACCAACAGAGACGATGCCCCACCAACAACTTCAGAGAGAAATCGTACTGCTCTTCTAGCTAAGACAACCGAATCGTTGAGGCTCAATAGCCTCTGCGCTAGCCCAACAACCACTGTGCTGCCTCTTGCAGCTACAACGTCACCTTAGCAGGCTGACACAGGCTCTGCGTGAGCCCCTTTGGTGACTGCTTCCTCTGCCTTTCTGGTTCAGCGTTGTCACTCGGGACATCTGCTTTCCTGCAACAAATTCTTCTCTATCCTTTTGCTGATGGCTTCAGTCTTTTTGATCTACAACCTAGCTCTGATACCATGTGAAATTTTTTGAATCTAAACCAAAAATCCTAATGCAGTAAAACTGATTTACATTACCTACTTGTGTTTATTCCATTAACAAGTTATTTTTCTGAATACTCCAGTAAAAATATTAATGTAAATACACTGCAGCCTACACCAATATACATATCAAGAACTGAAAAATAAATGAGACAATCACACAAAGGACACTTATTTTCAGACAAATGTCCATGGAAAAATCCAATGCGGGAAAACATGTGCAATAGAGTTGAGGGTTTGTATTATTAAGCAACAATATTCTGAGTACAACTAGGGTGCCAAATCTGTCTCACCCAACAGAGAAAAACCTCGACAGACAAATGAAATAGTGAGTTTTACCTCACACTACAAGTCCCAGCTGATCCGGATCAGAAACTGGTGAAACCCCAGCTGCCTCTGCACTGCCTTTGCGCAGTAGATGCATAGGCTTGCGTGGTTCTGGCTAAGGACTGTGTCACCCCTTCTCTGCGTTGATCTGCCTCAAAAAATCGAGTTTCATCCCTCTCCGCTTAGAAACCCCGATCTCCAGCAATTTTCGGACTGTCTCTCAGATGCTCTGTGCTGCCCTTGCATGGGCCTGTGTCACCTCTCCTGGTGGTTGCGCTGCTTCCTCTGCATCGCTGCTGCCCTTGCTCTGCTATGTACTCTTGGTCCTCCGACTAACAACTGCTTCTGCCCTCTCTGCTGCAACTGAATCACTTGATCTTAGCTTTGTCAGAGCACTGCTTCGTCAAAAGAATTCGATCTCTAGATTCACTGTGTGTGTGTTCTCCAACTGAATCTCAAGCCTCCCTTTATACTTTTCCTGTTGATGAATCAATGACCATGATCTAATCCTTAATTAATGTCTAAGATTAAATTAGAATTGATCCTCGTCACTTAGAAGCTTCTCACCCACAAAATTCACTTTAATTATTTAAATTCCCTAAGGTTTAACTTAGGCTCCATTTAAAATAATTATATATTTTAATAACTTTCACTCCGGGTGGAAATTCTCCAAATGATTTTTGGGTCTTGGAGATCTCATGTGTTGTAGCCCCTCCACAATGTTTCGGAGCTAGAGCACATCCGATGCTACCCAAAAATCAACAAACTCTTCAGCAAAACCATTGAAGCTGGTACACATGGATTTGTGTGGATTGTCCATAACGCAATCAACCATCGATAAGTTCTATTTTATGCTAATCATTGATGATTTCAATAGGATGATGTGGGTTGCATTCCTTAGAGAGAAGTCTGAAGCTATTGAGAAGTTCAAAGAGTTCAAAGCCATGGCTAAGAACGAAACAAATTGCAAAATCAAAAGCATAAGGTCAGACAATGGAGGTGAGTTCACTTGAAAGGAATTTGATAAATTTTGCAAACAAAATGGCATCAAAAGGCAACTGACCATAGTAGAGACTCCCTAGCAAAATGGTGTTGTAGAGAGAGCAGACAGATCAGTGCAACAATTAGCTAGAGCAATGATGACTTAAAAGCATGTTCAACAGAGATTTTAGGTAGAGGCAATTCATACAACAATTGTCATTCTCAACAAAGCTCATCTAAGAACCAACAGTGACAACACTCCCTATGAGCTGCAGTGTGGCAAACCTGCAATAGTCAAACACTTCAAAATCTTTTGCCACAAATGCTACATCAAGAGGAATGATGAGAAGCTAGGAAAGTTCAATGCCAGAGCTGATGAAGGAATTTTTCTGGGTTATTCATAGAATAACAAAGGCTAAGTCATCAAGAGAATTATTGATTGCATCGATGTAAAGGTAGATGAGCACGATGATCAAGAGGTGAAACAAAAAATCCAACGCTAATGAATCAACAAGCATTAGTGATTAGTATAATGAGGGAGATGCAGACGAAAACGAGGAAGATCCCTATAGTCCTCAAGCAAGAGATCCCCCAAGGTATGTACAAAAACATCATCTAGTTGATCAGATTGTTGGCGAATTTCAATTAAATACTAGTTTGCACCTGAAGGAAACTGTTAAATCCCCCTACGCAAGCACATGTTGCCTTGCTGTCCATGGAGGAACCAAAGGATGTTGTTCAAGCTAGTAATGGTCAACATTTGTTAAAGGAAATGAATGAAGAATTGGACTAGATAGAGAAAAATCAGACTTGGGAACTTGTTCCAAGGCTTGCAAACAAGAATGTCATTAGCACAAAGTGGGTATTCAGGAATAAGTTGAATGATTGTGGAGAAGTGGTAAGAAACAAGGCCAGGTTGGTATGCAAAGCGTATGCTTCAAATAGAAGGCTTGGATTTCGATGAAACTTTTGCTCCTTTTGCCAGATTAGAAGCAATAAGAATTTTTTTGGCATTTGCTTGCTTTAAGAAATTCAAAATCTATCAAATGGATGTCAAATCTGCTTTCCTAAATGGAGAGCTACAAGAGGAAGTATATATATATATATATATATAGAGTAGCCAAATGGTTTTTCGCTGACAAATAAACAACATTATGTTTGCAGAATTAAGAAGGCTTTGTATGGTCTTAAATAGGCTCCTAGAGCTTGGTATTCCAAGCTAGACAACTACTTGAACAAGTGTGGATTCAAAAGAGGTGCAACTGATAGTAATCTTTATGTCAGAAAATGATGGCAAACTCATTGTGGTGGTAGTATGTGTTGATGATATCATCTTTGCAAGTAATTCAGATTTTCCGAACAATGAATTTGCAGTGGATTTGAAGGAAGAATTCGAGATGTCCATGCTTGGAGAGCTTTCCTGTTTTCTTGGATTGCAAATAGCACAAACCCCCTAAGGCATATTTATCTCTCAAGGCAACTATCTCAAATAAGTGTTGAAGAAATTTGGCATGGAAGAATGCTCCTTAGTGAGTATTCCAATGGTTACAAGTTGCAAGCTTAGTAAGATGGATGAATCTCTAGAAGTGGACCAGACTCTTTATAGATCAAGCATTGGAAACCTGTTATATTTGACAACTACAAGACTAGATATCATGCAGGCTGTGGCTATAGTTGGACGATTTTGAGGCAACTCCCAGACTAAGGCATCTATTAGCAGTGAAAAGAATTCTCAGATATCTCAAAGCTACAATGGACTATGGACTATGGTACCCCAAAGGTAAAGATTTTTCATTTATTGTTTACACTGATGCTGATTGGGCAGTTGATGTGGATGATAAAAAGAGCACAAGTGGTGGTGCTTTTTTTCTAGGAGACAGTCTAGTTTCATGGTTGAGCAAGAAGCAAGCTTCCATATCCTTATATTGTTGAAGCAGAATATATTGCAACAACTTCTTGTTGCACTTGACCACTGTGGATGAAGCAATTCTTATAGGATGTCCAAGTGTTTTATGATCAGCCTATTCCCGTTATTTGTGACAACACAAGTGTAATCAACATGTCAAAGAATCTAGTCTTTCACTCAAAGACCAAGCACATCCCCATCAAGTATCATTTCCGAAGAGAGTAAGTTGCAGCTCAGGTTGTGAAACTAGAGTATGTATTTACCAAAGAACAAATTGCTGATATCTTCACCAAGCCACTTCCTAGAGAAAATTTTGAGTATTTGAGGCAACGATTGGGAGTTGTGTCTCTTACCTCCCTCCACTAGCTCTACCTTTAAAAGGAAGAAGGGCAGCTGTTGCATTCATCAACAAATCAAGGTGAAGCTATCAGGTCCACAGGATCAACATGACAACAACAAAATGTTGAAAGATGGAGTATGGTGACAGGGGGATCATAATGGTGTCTTTGACATTGGTGTCAAAGTGGGAGTGATGAAAAAAAAATAAAATAAAAAAAAATCGGGTGAGATCTAGTAATTAAAGCAACAACATTAGCAGCAGTACCACAACAATTGAAGGAAAAAGAGGAGTGTCATCTCAGGGGGAGCAGAAATTGAAAAGAGGAAAAGGTGTTTGATTTTAAGTATTACCATCAATGCGAAAGGGGGATATTGTTGAGGTATGTTGTTAATGATGGAACCAGTGTGATGGAAACAAAGTGTTTCCTAACAGTTAAAATGCCAAACGTAGGAGCAGAGGTGTCCAAGAAGGCAACATGAAACAATGACATTGTCAATGATGACAACATCGTGATGGAAACAAAGTGTTTCCTAATAGTCAAAATGCCAAACGCAGTGGAGCACAGGTGTCCAAGAAGGCAGCATGACACAATGGCAGTAAAGAGGTGCTAAGGCTTTGGAGACAATTTTGGGGCAACAAATCATCTCAGGAAAAGGTGTAAGCCACCTAGTTGGATAGAGCTCTTAAAGAGCTTTCCAACGGTATATGGAAGTCCCAAAATGGCTTCCTGGATTGAAAGTTAGAGTTGATCAAAGCTTTATGAACATAAGGGCCTCATAGTAGAGTTGAATAAATTTGGTGGAGTTTTTGGCACTTAGCCAAAGCTGAAAAATGCCAAACACAGTGGAGATGAATGGCGAAGCCTCTAAGTGAGAGCTCTGGGCTTGCGTGGAAGCCACAACAACAACGAGGAGAAATTAAATTGGATAGGAGGAGGCCCGCAGTACAATTGGCCCAAAGGTAATAATACCTTATAGGATACACCCTGACACATATCCTTTGGCGCACAAAGGGAAGGTCTGGGCGAAAAGACTGAGACACAACAATTGACCGTTGTCCAATGGAGACCGAGTGGGTGGAGCCCACCTAACGGTTATAGCCCGACAACATTACCCTGATGCAATTCTGTTAATGCCCAAGTATAAGCGTCTGGGAGGAAAGCGCTAGGATATGTGGTAGTTATTAGACGACACTAGAGATTGCCCTGTAAACAGGCTTTGTGGTCACAGAAGCAGTCTTCCAACACATTTGATTGTATAGGTCAACGACTAAGGTCTACGCCGGAGTCACTCCTTTGGAAACCACAATCCGCTCAGGAGTGGTGTCGAGGAGAGAAAGCTTGAACCTGATGGTTTATTAAAGGAGCACTAAACGAAATCGTCAAGAGACAAAGGAGCTAGGACACATCGGCGTTGCCAGCTTGGCAAGCCACAACGAATCAAAGAGGAGCCGGGAGGACATTGTAGGATAACTAAGCCCTCAGTGGCCCAGCTCGACGGAATGGTTAAAGTTAAGTTAGGCTGTGGTGCCGAGCTAAACAGATTGGGACACGAAGGCTCAACGGACAGAGTGACAACCAATGGTGTTAGTGCTGGGCGGTCTCCATTGACACGTCGACCCGACGGAAAAATCTCGAGAGTTTCACAAAGGGACACACAAATAAAAATCCAGGAGGAAGAGGGCTATGGGCTATGCGCTTGCTCAAGGTTTTGTGTAGTAGTTGGAGGACGAACGAAAAAATAAAAAGAGCCGTAGAGGCTTTAGGATCAAACAACTAAGTGCTCTGACCAACTACGCAGAGCCGTTAACAAAGGAAAATAGGCCCTCGATAGATTTTAAAATGACTTAGCCCTCAAAACTTAAGCCGACGGTTGCAGAGACCTGTACTATGGCGAGTAAATAGGGGAAAGGGGGCTCGCGGGGGGAAGTTCTTTATTGAACCAACTGGTTTCGTACAAGAACCAGTTGGTTTGGTATCAAATTGGACAAAAATAGTCTAGTTCACTAGTCCAAACTAGTTTTGCCCTCCAATCGGTCGGACTTGTTGGTTCTCACTGGTTTGGTTCGGTTATCATAACATTGATTTAATCGTGAAATATACTTAAATGAAAATTTACCACAAATATAACAATGTTTTCAGATTTCACTTAGATGGTGAGTTTATCCATCGAGTGAGAGTTAGTGTCAAGACGATACACATTTTTATAAAAGAGATGAAACCCCAAAGACACTTTTGAAAGAAGTTGACCGATAACAAAAATCACCTAGATACAAGTTGAGCTTCAACAAAGGTTAGTCTAAAGAACTTGAGTGGAGTGATTTAGTATAAAGAGTAATTTTGATTTAAAACCCTAGAACACAAAAAAAATATTTGAAACATGGGAAAATAATTAATGGGTGATTAGAGAAAAAAGAGAGGAATGACCCTTACAATTGGGCTATGATGTTGAAAAATGTAACTAGTGTTGGTCTTCATAATGTAATAAATTATAATTTCTATCATTGATATATTTATTATCATTATTTTATTTTTAGTTAAAGCATGTTCTTTATGCTTATAGGATCAATTGAGCCGAAGAGTAAAAAAGAAAATGTATTTGAGTCAAGCCCCATTTGGACTTTTTGTAAAGAAAAGAAAAAGTTTTTATTTTATTTTATTTTATTTATTAAGCCAAAGTCCATCAAAAGTTGTCCAGGTAGCCCTCCTTGGGAGCAAGTCAACCTGGGCCTCCAAGAGCCACCTATTTGAACCGCCTGGATAGCTATATATAAGAGGTAGTTCAACTCATTTGAGAGCTCATTCATTCACACACAAGAAGTACATCTAAAGCATGTGAAGGAGGACAAAAAGTAGAAGTCAAAGGAGAGAGAATTGAAGTCAAGTATGAGATAATTTTTGCTTGACGAAATTTCACAGTTGTAGGATGAAATTTTCAGTGCTATTGCAGACTCGAAATTTTAGGGGCCGAAATTACGGGGCCAAAATTTTAGGATTTGTCCAGATTTGGAATAGTTTGACCATCATTGATTTTGACATTGGAGGTGACTTGGAGGAGGGTTTGGCTTGGCATTTTGGTGGCAGTTTTGGTTTTGGTCTTGGTCTTGGTCTTGTAGATCTCATTTTGATCTGATTCTATAAGAGAATTATTGTTGTTGGGTTTTCCCCCTTGTGGGGTTTTGCCCTGGCTTGGAGCCTAATTTCTAGGGACTCTGGTCTCTTTGTGATGTTTTTGTTTTGAACATTTATATAATTGCTTGATGAAGAGAACATAATAAGTAACCCTTGTGACGGTTTGCCCTGGCTTGGAGCCTAATTTCTGGTGACTTGTCTCTTTGTGATCCTTTTGTTTTGAACATTTGTATAATTGCTTGATGAAGAGAACATAATAAGTAGCAAAATTAAGATAACATTCACAAGTAATTAATAAATTATCTTGAAGAGAAATCAACCCTAATCTACTCAACACTTGGTTTTTCAACATATGGAGTGTTGAACTTGCTTAGTAATGTCTCCTTCACCTAATATGCTGAATTCCTTCTATATTCCTAGAGGCTAGAACTATTGGAGGAGCATAAAACTAAAATTATGGAACTTCACATTTCAAAGGGGGGTGAGTTAAAATAAGAAAGAAGCATTCATCTCTAATACTATCAAATATAATCCAGATCTACGAAAGAAACGAGGTATAAACCAAAATCATTCCTTCCTTGCTTTGAAACTCTCTTAGTAACAGCCTTCTTTCTCTTTGAATGGCAACTCTATTATCTCCTCATAAAATGCCAAAATTTTGTACAGAAATAAGCAAGACTTACTCACAATAGGCAAAAAGAATTATCCACTTTATTTCCAACAAGCCAAAAATGAGAGGAGCGCCCTCCTTCTATAGAAAGAGAAGCCTCCTAAACCATCAATACAGTACCATGTGCTAGATGAAATGCCCTCAAAGGCCAAATGACATTCCCCCTCTACAACGAGTAAATAACAAATTTATTTCACACGTGTGGGTCAAAGAGGTCCAATAACTAGTGCACCCCCCTCTTTTTGAGGTAACAAACCTTCTCTTCACATGTATGAGGGTCAAAATGGGTCAAAAGGATGAGCGTCCCACTAACAAACACCTTAATCATGTAACAAACCTTCTCACATTTGGAAAAAAGCAATGGAGGACTCTTGGTTGTGGTACAGATCACTAGGCAATGCGGTAAAGAGAATGATCAGTTCACCCCCCTTATCATGTAGTGGGTACCGAGTCAGCTATGAAAGTCATATTTCATTACATTTAATTGATAACAAAATGGTATAATAATATTCAACATGCATGAAGCTAACTGGAAAGACAAAAGCACATGCATTTTGATAAGAGATATATAATTTAGCCTTTCAAGATGGTTTTTCTTGCATGACACTGGTTGGTCTTGTTATTTCATTGCTCACTCAGTTCATCCAGTTGCCTTTAGGTAGCAAAACCTTATTGACAATTGTATAGGTAAACATTTTCATTGTGGCATTTATATAAAAATGTTTTTGCACAAGGTTATTTTTTTCCATTATAAAAAAGCATTCTTGACTGTTATTAATTTGTGATGTCCCTGTAAACGGTAGAAAGTGCAATTATATAAATTCTTTGATTGTCACAACTGCAGGGCGTTGAGCTTGAGTTAAGAAAACTTGAAGGAGCAGTCGAAGCTATTCATGACAATTTAGTGTACTTGAGAAGCAGGTAATTCTAAAAATGTGAATAAAATCGACAGTCATTTGAATATGATTTCGAAAACAAGTAATTGAATTATTGGAATTGGGAAACACTTTAGATTCTTTTGAGCCTAGACAACCAAGATTAAAACATTGATAAAAAAATGACAGAAAACTTGAGAAATGGAGCTCATATTTTTCGTCAGCATCTGTTCCTTATTTCTGCTTCTGAATGTCTAAAAAGAATTTCTAAACATCACATGGGTGCTTTTTATTTTCAAATCCAGGGAGGCAGAGATGCGAGAGGTGAGTGAGGTAACCAATGGCAGAGTGGCATGGTTCAGCATCATGTCACTTACTGTTTGCTTAGTAGTGTCGGCTGGGCAACTATGGCACTTAAAGCGATACTTTGAAAAGAAGAAACTAATTTAAGCAGTTATAACACATCTTTAACTTAACTGAGTATGAGGGTACTGGACTGGGATGGATTTCTGAAGATTTAGAGAAAGATATTTTTTTCTCTTTGGGTAATTATCATCCCCAACATTGTTCATTATAGATTTCTGTTTTGCTAATTATAATTTCTAGTTAGGGCAAAGTGACTTCGCTATCAAAATTTCTGTACTGTATTATTGTTATATACTACATGACCTTCGCCTGAATTGGCTTCAATTGTAGGGTGCATCTTCTGAACTCTATTTTCTCTGATGTAAACATGCTTTTTGAAATAACGTGCCAAATATGCAAAGATGATTCTAACCTCTGTTGTTATGTTTCTACAAGTCTTGTAGCAGCTCTCACTATTTCATAACAAAGAATCTCCTTTGGCACTCGATATAATATAATAATACTGTTTATCTACAAAAGTCTCATTCAGTATTTTGAAATGTGCATTAATTGGAATACTAGGAATGGCATGAACCATTGACCATTCACCCTGGTTTGAGGGTCAGAATCAAAGGGTGATTTACTGTACATAGTATTAGTTATTATCTTTTCCCTCGTGAATGTTATGTTTAAGTGTTATATTTCATTCACGAGTTGCAATTGCTATTTTGTTACTTTTTTGGCTAAGATCAAATTGTTCTGCATATTTATATTTTCATTTCCATTGGAACATGTTTTCCTAGTCTCTTTCAAGCCAGAAGAAAAGGTTATTTTATGTAAGTGTAGATCTTGGGTTTATTTTATGAAAACTTTGGGCGGTTTCCAATCCTTGAGCTACTTGTATTCCATGCTTGTGGTCCTAGTCTTCTTTTATTGGAAATTTTAGTTCTAGATGTGTGACCTTTCAAAGACTGAAGGCCGTGATCAATTTATCATACATCTTATCGCAAACTAGCAAAGCTATTAAAACTCCATTGGAATGTGTGATTAGGCTCAAATTAATGATTAGTTTGTGGTCAGGCTCAAATTAATGATTAGTTTGTGGTCAAATAATCATTATTGTTAGCTGATTAGTCCTTATGCTATAATGTATTTGTCTCACTCCTGCAACATCCTTGCAATGCCCATTCTCAACCACACTTATTAAAGGGGTTAACATGCAAATGCACCTATTAAATAACACATGATAATGTTCATTGTTACAACATCAATTAAGAGAACTTTTGTGAGAGCAAAGTTAACACTGCACATCATTAATGTGTGAATACAACTAGAAAGATAGGATACTAATGTGAGAAAAGTAGGGAAACTTAAATTAGATTTTGCAGCAGGACATCCGAATCTTTGTCAGTATACTAGTGACAAATGCATGGATGTCCTAGTCAGAAGTATAGGCTGGCTGGACACAACGTCATTTGACCACTGTAAATACTCCAAAATTAGAATGTCAGAGCTTGGGGTGATTTATGTAACGAATATGCAAGTTTGTTAGAGAGCTGCAACCTCTTGGATTGGACTATTGAACTCCACAATGAATAGATCAGACCCTAAATTGAGAAAAAAAGCTCACATTGTCTTTAGTGGAGAGAATATCAATTCAATGCTTGAAATTTTGGAAGTGGGAAACATGGCTGTTGAAAAAGAAAGAGGTGGTGATTGGTGGTAGAATGACCTGGATAATCATATCCAATTGTGATTGGTGGTAGGATGGCATGGATGATCATATCCAATGCTTTTCAATTCTGTCTTTTTGGTATTTATTTTCATAATTGCCTCACTTGTTCTTTCGAACCTCTCTTTTGGCTTTAGATGGGCAAGGGCTCTAAATTTGTATTGAATTTAATCTTTGAAAAGTAAATTATATTCCACACCATTTTACCATCAAAGTGTTTATTTAAACCATTTTTCACAGCATATTACCACCGAAGTTTTAATTCCTCCATCTTGCATTATTTATAAATGCTGCGAGTTCCCACTTTTCTAATTTAGAACATTTTTTAACCCATTACTGTTGAACTATTAAGCGATCATAATTTGTGCATGTTAAGATAAACTATGTTATATGATTTAAGACTTTGAGGCTTGACAAAGGATTATACTTAAGCATCATTAGAATTCGATTGCATCATTGTTTTTAATTAACACAACCACATTTATTGAAAAAAGATTAATCAATCATATGCAGAATCATATTAGTAATTGTGGTTGAAAAATGCCAATAGTGCTAGTTGTTATTATTATTATTATTATATTAAATAATTAAAATCATCATCATTATTAATATATTATTATTATTAAAATCCTTAATAAAAAAATAAACTCTATGAATTTTAATATTAAATCCAAGCGATTTATATATTATAAACCAATATACATAAACACTAACTATGCGTCGTCTAAGCACGCTCCGCTATGGTTGAGCTTGATGGATTTCCACATGAACACAATCTTTATTATATGTATAAAATAAATAAAACAATGGCCCTATTTAAATTTTTTTTTTTTTTTTTTAAGTAGTTTTTATTTTTATTTTTTCTGTAAAAAAGAAATAAAATAATAACCCTATATACAAATTTCTCTTTTTTTTTTCCCTTCTTTTTTTAAATAGTTATTTTATTCAAAGATTCTAAAAAAAAATTGCAACATAAAAAGCAAAAAAAAAATGTAAGTTGAAGGTTGGAGGTTGGACTTTTCTATTTCATAAAAGCATCACTGAGGTTACCGATGTTTTGACTCCCATATAAATCGGGATTGGGCCCCATACTCAAACAAAATGAAAGAACATTCTTCGGAACCGACCTCCTAACTACCAACTTTTGTTTTACCTCGACTACGTTGCACACTGGGGTCATCGTCTTTGTTGACATAAACTTTCTTATAATGATGTCCCAACTTCTGACTGGCTATCGCTATTTGGCTAGCGGACTTCAGAATACCTGACTGGCTTTAATTTAGCGCCACCCTGACTTCTGACTACCTAACTAGGAAAAAATGTTTTTGATTTTCTGGTTTGCGTGCGAACCATAATTTTCTTGTAGGTTTTTCTACTTTTGTATAAATTAAATCCCAAATAGAAATTTGTTATGTTTGAATAAAATATTCCCCCAACTCCGACCATGCAACCTCACGTCGATTATATAAATATTTGAAACGAAGGGATCAGTAAATCCAAGGCATTCATATTAAACACATTGAATTCATATTTAACTTTGTGAATAATATTAAACCCTGAGAATCATATTCTAAACCCAATGAATATATTAAACCCTACGAATATACTGTGAATAAGGATCGTATATACATTTTTTCTCTATTTTCCCCTTGTTTTTAGTAAATAGTTATTGCTTTTCAAAAAATCCAAAAAAAAATTGCAACACAAATATTAAAAAAAGTACAGAAGTATTCAATGTGCAAGTCGGAGTTTAGAGGCCGGGTGTTTCTATTTCATAAAAACATTTGATAGGTTTTTGACTTTCCGACTCCCAACTACAATGAGATGGGTAAGATAGTCGAACAAAATGAACAAACGTTCTTCACACCCGACCTGTAACGTTCTTCACACCCGTCCTGTAAGGTCCCACCTTACCAACCATCAATATCATAGAGAAATATTAAACACTAAGAGTCAAAATGCGATATTTTGTTTTTTGGAATTGTTTGTGTTTTCAAATCCCAAGACAAACCCAAAGCCAACGTCTCACTCAAAACTCAAAGCCAAACTACCAAACGACAACCAACACTTGATCCTAAAGCTCAGAAATCATATTTAAAAGATTTTTTTTTTAGTGGGACCCACAATTTCCAACAAGCTAATTGTTACTTTTGTTGCAGTTAAATGTGTTCAAGAGTGACTAATTTGATTTGAAGATGAACCACAGTTGTTGGTTCGAAATGTTGATTACAAATAATTGTGTATGATGTGATGCAGGAGCATATGACTTAGAGTAGACAAAACAGGACAGGTCTTTTGGCTCATTGTTACGTTTGTTTCCAGACAGGTCATTGGACCTGAAAATTGTTGTTTTTTTTTTTTAATTTTTAATTTTATTGTTTAAAGAAAGGGGCATTAGGATTAGGAAGGTTAATTAAAACAATAGACTTATTTAACAGTGTTCTTTTAATCCAGGAATGTAGTTAAACAGAACGGTTGTTGGTTCAATCGAAAAAGAGCATAGTAGTATATAAAGGAAATCATGTTGTAATTTTTCAGATTTTCTTCCCATCAGAAAAGAAAGAGTTTTAATACAGAGACAAAATTTTTATTTCAGGAAACCATCTGTTGCAAAAGAAAGCTATTGTAACCATTACTGCTAAATCGTTTTACTGAACTATTTATATATGTTAAATATAACCTGTGCATTGTTTTTACGAACTGAAACAAGCGAGAGGAGGGAGAACTGAAGCGTGAACGCCGGTGCCAGACAAACTAGTACGTTTGGCGAAACAGTACATGTTGAAACCAAAAAACAGAGATTGTGGAAATTTGAACTAATTTATTCGAATGTCAAGACTTTCATGAGCGAGTAAGAAAAGAAACTACCCATCATACTTTTTGTCCACAGGTACACAAAATTCATAGATAATTTTCTTAAATAGACAGAAGATTTCACAAGAAAACGTTTAATAGCTAACAAAAAAAATACTGTTGAGAAAGTCCTGTAAAGATTATGCAAAGGAACTGAAATATACATATAGAAGGAGCGGCCTTCAGGTTAGGGTTTTGAGACCCGTAACCTACAGCGAAGACGAGCTGTGACAAACCCTACAGCGACGAAACCTACAACAAGTGTTTTTGCCAGTGATGAAAACGACCGGGTGGGAAAACCCACAAAACAGTTATTACAAACAGAGAAGAGACCTCCAGCGTTTTTAACTTTTCCACAGACTAGAACAGGAAGCTGAGGACAATACGGTTTGTCTTGTTTTACAGACCCAAAAACTAATTCAAAAAGATAGGAAAACATAATTGACCCTACCCATTTCAAGTTGAGGGTTTGGTCGACGTTTGAACCAGAGAGTTGGTACCTGGAACCCGCAAGGAGAGTGAACAGTGTGTTAGCACCGAAAACAAATAGATTTTGAATTCCAAAGCATTACAGTTAAGACGGAGTAAGAGGTGCTTACCTGAGCAAAGGGAGCGGACAGAACCAAAGGCATTGGTCGAGAAAACAGAACCTGCTCACAAGGAGCCATCGCATAAGAGTTGGAATGATACACTAAGCAAATTAAATCAGGGATAGAGAACTTACCCTTTTCTTGCCAAGTGGAGGAGCGCCGAATTGAAAGACCACCATGGAAAACAATTGATCTGTGGGCACAAACAAAAGACTATTACTGACTGTAAGTGATACGAAGACCAAACAATGGCAAGTGATTTGGAAATAGGAGCGAAGACAGTGAATGCCGCCAACCAGAACTAATAAAACAAACACCGGATACCATCGTAGGAGTTGCCACAAGCTAACACTGTCTCAAGCAAAGGAAACTGGACGGGAAAACGAACTGGTGGAGTAGTTAGCCAGTTTGGAACCCTCATAGCGACAGGCAGAGCTAAGAACCCTCATCACAGAACTAAAACAATGAAAATGAAAACTGGTCGAAGAGTATAGGGTTTCAAGTGCGTGGGAAGGGGAAAGCCCGAGAAGTGTAGACAGGTGTCAAGTTGCAGGCTACAGTACATGCCAATCAATCGGGAGTTAATACTGACCAAAAATCAATAACTGACAGGACCACCAAATCATACGGGCACATCTATCACCAAGGTTGAGGAGCCACAACGAACCCTCGGAGCATATAACATTTAAAAATATATGTGTTATAGATTGAGTTGTGATATTTGACATTGTTGAATCAATAAATTAAAACTGTGTTAGATTTGCCAGCTGTTTTTTTTGAAGTGTGAGAAGCGCAGTTAGGGCTTGAGGGCTGGGCCCCATCATGATGGATTCGAAAATTTGTTTGCAACATAATTTGATTTGATTTTAAATAACATGCTTATGAATTCTTTACTTAAAAGGAGAATTCAACTTTTGTAGGAGTGATACCCAATAAGTAGGAATTCATATGTAAGCTGACATTACAACAATTCACTTACCAAAATTTGACTTTATCATCATGAATTTTAACTTAATGGGATTATTAAGCATATTCTTTGAGACATTCCAGAAAACGTTATTAAATCCTAATTTCACATAGGCATTTTTTTATAGACAATTCATAAATGTAAATAGCTACAACCATTGAAGCATTATGACAAACAATTTGCCAGCATACAATATACAAACACTTGACAATGATCATCTCTTAAAACAATTTTGACAACCATTAGAAACATGAATATAAGATTCTTACAGAACCTATTTAACTCATAAAATTCACAAATTAAAACTTCAAATATTGACATATTAAAGAAAAAACTAAATAATCTTAATCCTTCACCAAAAACTCGAGAACAAACACATAGTTGGCAGTAGTGATATGCAAAATCACCAAGATTTATGATCCGGGTTTTGAAAAGTGCTTTTTTGGAATCAAATGGGGGGCTATAGGTCCATAAAACACGAATACCCCCTCTGATGTTGGGTTAAATCACATCTAAAACGCCCAGAGATGTGATTATTTAAAGCAACAAAAATTTAGATTCTTCACGTCTCATTTACCACTTCTGTCAAACACATGGAATGCAAACTTTCATCTACAACTCTACATGAGGAAAGACAACCCAAAGTTATGCTACTAAGATATTTTAATTGAATTCACACATTTTTAAATCCACCATATGAGTTCTTGAAACATTTTACAACCCACAAGCTAATTCTTTTGACATAATTTGACAAACTTATCGCTGTCATTGGTACAATTTGACAAACACATGGCCACCTTGAATGTGACAACCATTAAGGCTTTCTGTCACAATTCTAATAGTACTATACCAAAAGCTTGAATCACAGAACATTGAATTATTGATAAGAATATCAAACATAATACGTAACTAAAATTTGTCTCAAACTTACCTGAAGCCTTCGATCTTCCAAACCATATTTTAGCTGCCATTATCTTTGCATTTTATTTTAAGGGCCGATTCTGTAATTCCTCCATGTATATTTTGGGTACATGTCCAATTTCTTACTTCTCTTGTAAGCTGCAATTAGCACTTATTCATGCATAAATAAATTGATACTTCTACTCATTCAGGGATTTTTTCAAACACTTTGCAAGCATACCCTTAAATCCTTTTTAAAATGCATCTAATTACCTATTTCAATTAAAACAACACAAAACCATATGTCATGAAACTCTTACCCAACCACTTTCTCAATTCTTCATTATAATTACATTTAACAATATTTAACTT
This sequence comes from Pinus albicaulis, assembly GCA_034641835.2. Classification (NCBI taxonomy): domain Eukaryota; kingdom Viridiplantae; phylum Streptophyta; class Pinopsida; order Pinales; family Pinaceae; genus Pinus; species Pinus albicaulis. The sequence goes on along the minus strand of CM076575.1, from coordinate 2,017,786,507 downwards.
TCCTTTCTCAAATGCTACAATACTAAGGTTAGTACCATAAACTACACCAATAATAATTCCAATCTTGAGATTTAAACATCCATACATATAGACTACTCTTAGTCTTCATTCTCAACTAGCCAATAAGATTCCAAACAACATAAGCTTAAACCAAAATTAGATGCTTACAACAATTTAAATTTCTACTCTTTTTTATGCTAATGCTATACTAAAATTTTAGAACAATTAAAATTATACTTGATAATATATTCAACTCCAATCCCTGAGAATATGATCCATCTTTGATTCTTTAACCAACTCATTTGAACCATCTAGTTTTACTCCCAACCATATCTTTTGAGTGAGTTTTAAGCAACAATATTTTATATTTCATCTAACATAATTCTGATTAAGTCAAAGAAGAGTTTTGAGCCATAATAATTTATATTTCATCTAACTTGTGATTAACTAGAAGAAGTTTATTTTAATTGGGATTCATTGCAATTTCTTACTTTATATTTAATGTGTTATTTTAAGTTTTATACGCATCTTTTGAGTGAAATTTAAGTAAGAATATTTTATATTTCATCTAACATATTGGGACTCTATTTTAGGTGGGATTCATTTCAATTTTTTAATTTTATAAATGTTCAAATCCAAAATTGTGTATCAACATAAATTTTATTGGGAACAAAGTATTAAAAAACGAAGTAGGTTGATGTTTTGAAATAAGTTGTTTTGGATACTAAAACTTTTGAATTTTTGGTGAGTAGCGAAAAACATTTGGAGCACTTGCCTTATTATTTATAGATGTGTCACTAAGTTCGAGTCCACACCAACACCGGGGCAACCAAAACTTATCACCTTTGTTGAGAGAATTGGACCCACAAGGAAAAGCCTTGGCACATATGACCTCTTCTATGTTGAAAGTTTTTAGTTCCAAGAACATTTAATTCAAGAATAATGAATGAAAAATTTAGATTAATAAGCAAAAGTGTTTTGTCATTGATATCTAAGATATTTACTTTGGGCTTCTTTGTAATAATTTAAGGCGTAGTTTAACTTATAGACGAAATGATTTTTTTCACAACCAATTTTCTGGCTAATTTTAATCAAAAGCTGACAAAGATTTTAAAAAACTTGAGTTTAAATTGCTTAATATACATAATTCAAGTGCCCCAGGAGTTTTTCAGGGTGTTGAATCCATTTAAGCATTCAAAGCTGTATTTTAAACAACAAATTTTGAAATTGTATTGTTGGACTTTGGTGAATTTTGGTGAAAAAGGCTATTTCGTCTATAAGTTAGACTAGACCATAATTTAAAGTAATTGATGAATAAACCTTGAGATAATTGATAAATAAACCTTGAAAACAAAAGTTCCAAATAATATTATAGGGTATCTTCACACAACAATTCTAAGTCATCTGAAAAAAAATGTTTTGATTGGCTAAAAAGAGGATTATAACCAAGCTAAACCTACATGTTTATAATTCACATTTATGATAATTAACTAACGTATACATATCAAATTTACAATTTTTTTTTAAACCAATGTTTACTAAAATTTAAAATTTTCATTTACTATAAAATACATTAAAAAACCCAAAATACATCAAATTGGCAAGGCGACATGGGGCCTAGAAGGAGTGGAGAAGATGCTCCACCACAAAGATAAAATGAGAAGCTGAAAAAATATGGGCCCTTGGAAAGGAGTGATTGAATGTGGGTTTTCCACCCACCAACTGTTCCATCACCACGTCATTACTTTTGTTTTTTTAAGCTCTCAATCCTTTTACTAGTGATGCTCTAGGGCTTTTGTCTTTTTTCTAAACGGTTACTAGTGGCTCAACTAAATGGCTAATGAAAACTATGAATTTTTGATTTAGTTCTCCCGAATCCATCACATATAGTAGTTTGAGTCAAAATTTTAAGAAGTTCTGATTTAGTTCTTTTGATTCCATTACACTGAGTGGTTTAATTAACACTTTGAACTAGCAAGTGTGGTTCATCATCAGAAAAAAAAAAAACAATGAGAAATTTCATCAAGTTCACATGTATAAATTAGTAACTAGCATTTGCACCAGGAGGTGTAAGTAACGCCGGGGAATGGGGAATGTGGAAAACAATAATTAAGTGAAATATATGGAAATTTTAGTTACTATATATCTTTTAAAGAATGTAATAGGAGGTTGAATTTAAAAAGAAAGTTACACTAACATAAAGTAACACTAACATAATTGTTCCAAAATAATGGCATTGTAATGATGGTATCCTTCCTCTTTGTGCTCCCTTCTCATCCTATGCTTTACTATATGACATTTGAGAAGTGGAGAAAGTACCAAGGTGGGATAAGAATCAACAAATGACAAATATGAAGAGAGAATTTGAAGGAAAGGAAACCCTTTGCACTCAAGAAGCATACAAAATGGAATCATGAACTCCCTCATACATTGGATCAAATAAAAAAATAATGGAGCTCCTTGCCAATAATGAGAAGAAAAATAAATTTGGAAAAAAAAAGAAAAAACATGAGAATGAGATGCTCATTTGAATATAACACTAGGCTCAGAAGCATCTCTTTCCAAATTTAGCTACTAGGCTCAAAATTATCTCTTGCCAAATTTGGCTACTCTATGTGAAATTCCATTGAAATTAAAGTATCTTTTTTCATTGTGTAAAGACAATTTATCAAGCAATGGTTAACACCTCTATTTATCAAGCAAGCTTCTTGTTAACACCTCTATTACCCATAAATTTAAATTACACAAAATTTTCAAAATTTTTATTTAGAACTTTTTAAATGAATAGTTATACGCATGTACCAAAAAGTATGATACATATGACTACCCTCAATGTAGCCATTAAATAAAAGATCCTTGCATCTCCCAAAAGGCATCATTTAGAAATAGAGTGATATAGATATTGATTTCAAATGGGCCATCTAGGTATAAGTATTTGAGAGTATCATTATTCCTTTTTCCATATGAACCAATGATTAGATTTAAATTAAACAAAGAATTTTTTATTTGTTTTTTTTTCTCAATAATTTATTTTATTTTATTTGAAATTCAATTAGAAATTGAAAAAAAAATTTATAAAAGAATTTAAGTTGAATGAAATATATTTTTGTTTGAAATTCAATTAAAAATTGAGAAAATCTTATAATAAAGTGCTAAATTTACATGATCCATAATTTTTTTAAAGATAAATTATATAATTAAATTTAAATTTAAAATAAATCAAAATTCACCTCTTTAAACAACACTCAAAATTCTCACTCCAATATAAAATGGATGTATGCACATCCTAATATTATGCCAATAAACATGTATGCACTTATTCACAAACCCCATCGCTGACAATATGCAATTCAGACAGAACCCAAGTATAATATGGAAAACCCCATGATCTGATGATCTACTAGTGGCTTTGCCACTGGTGCGTGCCTTTTCAACAACTGCTCGAATCATTTGCACAGAAGCAAACCATACCAAATGAAGGGCCAAATGCATTCCTCCAAATTTCGGCCAAAGATTTATTAGCTGAATTGATAAATTTGTTAAGGAGAAGCATATCATAGAGAAGAAATGCATTTCTACAAATTTCAATAGAAAAAAGAAAAATAAGCCAAAACGAGGCTTCCTCTCGTGATTTCACTGGCCGAATAAAATAAAAATTTAATAACTGTTCAAAGTTAGTATAAATTTACTGTTTCAAAGTTTATTCTCATCATATTCGCAGCCTGATTTTCTGGTTCTTTACTTCTGTTCAATGTACGTCACTGCTTACTGTTAGCCTGTCAAGCCCTGTATATCAATTTCTTTAAGGTGAATCTTATTTTTTAATAACATTCCTAACCACATTTAATCACATGTAAACCAAGAAATAAGTTTTACCTTTTTTTTACGGTTTGGCATGTTAATCAATTCTTCCTTTATTATCTGAAATTTCTATTATTTGACAAACGTAGTGCTCCCATTTTTAAACCCTGTACACAACAAAAAGGCTAAAGCTGCACACTTGACATCTCAAATAATATAGTTCGTTTATCGATAAATAGATTTGGTGTTTCAAGATATAAATTTATTAGTCCAGCTTACCACAGTCAATGAATGCTGCAAGCTTTTTGAGACCTCACTGACACGTTTTTTACTATTCAGATTTAGAAAGTCCCTAGCAATACCAAAAATCGATGACGACTGTCAGTAGGACTCTATTAATATTTTGTTTACACATGTCCACATATAATTAGTTAGAAGGGCGATATAGAACCTTTCTGATTGGGTAGAATGAACAGTGTTTACAAAGGATAAACTCAAAGAATATAAGAACCACAAAAAATGGATAAAAAATCAAAATAAAAAGTTATAAAAAGTCAAGATTAAGTAACCAATGTCAAAAGTAAATTTTAAAACAAGTAAATAATATATAATATGTAAATTTAAAAATTAATAAACACTAAAAAAATAATTAACAAAAACATATAATCATAAGGTATACTTAATATTAAGGTCCTTCATTAATAATATTAATAGTGACAACAAATTTGGAGATTTGAATGAGGGTTTCTGCAGTTTTTCTAAAAACCAAAATCTAATTACGATAGGACATAAATCTGTTTCTTCTAAAGACATAATTCTTCGATTTTATTTTATTTTATTAGTCACATGTTCGGTTTTCTAGGGAGGGGGGAAACCCCTCATACAAGAATGTCATGAATGGCACTAATCAACCTACTATGGAAGGTGTAGGCGGTTTTAGGGAAAATGGGGGATCAAGAGAATCTTCGGCCTTGGGTGCCCAATGGAAATACATGTTGAAAGTTCATTGTCTCTCAAAGGCAGCAACCAATCCTTATTTTGTTATTCCAAACAACCCACTGGAGAAGTCCCACCAATTTATGAAGGATTACAACCTCATTTGTAAATTATTTTGGATTTGGATGAAGGAGTAGGATATAATCAAGTGGATCCAACTGAAATGGAATATGAAGGGCCCAACCGAGCTACGACTGAGGGAAAAAGGTTTTTCACTATAATATTTGCAGATCTAAGATGATTCCCTATTTCATGAATAATGCAGGGTTATTCATGAGATTTTGGAAAGCTTGTTATAACCCCGAAAAGGAGTAGTTTCTGGCAGCCTCTGTGTGGGTTTGGACATTTTCGCTGCTAGAGGACTTCTATGAGCGCAATATTTTGGAAGGAATAGGGAACTCAATTGGAGAATTTGTATAATTTTATGAGATGACAAAGCGAAGAAGAAAAACCTCCAATGCACAAATTTGTGTTTGCAAGAACATCTCCAAGCCCCTTCTGGAATGCATTGAAATTGAATAATAGGATGGTGTAAAAACAAAGCCATTAGCTTATGAGCACATATAGTTTAAATGTAAGTTGTGCCACGAGTATGGGCACTTGATCGATGATTTCTTGCTGACACCTTAGGAAGAACTAACAATCAACACTAGCATAGCTTAAGATGGTTTTCAGGAGGTTAATAATAGAGGAACTGCAAGAATAGGGGCCTAGCAGTGAAAACCCTGCCAAAACATCATTGTTTCTTAACAAGTGATGGAAAACACATCATCACTTCAACATGAAACATATGATTTACAAAGTAAGGCTATAAATGCTATCAAACTAGAAAAACCATCTCTCACTTATCAAAGTGAATGGGTCATCTCTCTGTGGCGCACTTGCTTGTCGAATAGTTGTTTCAAGTGGTGTAGAAATTATATGCACTACGCATGCATATGTCCAAGATTTTCCTGATCACACACTATTTTAACTTCATGCACAATATAGAATCTATTCCACCATTGATCATCACATGCAGAAATTAAATCAATTGCAATGCACACATGAAATCATAAATTCACACATTAACACGGTTGTTTTAACGAGGGAAATCCACAGAGCTAAAACCCAAACTTCTTTGTATATAATATATGTCATAGAGATCATGTAACAATCCTCATACAAGCTTATCACAAGCTCTGGTACAATCCAATTGCTACACACTAATCGGGCATGATCTTGCAAATCCATGCCGTCCTACGCACACCTTTGCTTCCTTTTTGTCTCTATTCACCTTGATCCTTTGCACAAAGAATGGCTTTGAATATGCAGATCCACCTATATTATTTGCACAATCCTTAAAGGCATCTCTAATGAATGTGTGGTGCAAACAATGCCATACTATAGTCACAACTGATAGTCACACTTGCTCTTTCACCTACCTCTCCACTGGTCTCCACTGAAACTGTCCATGCACTGTAGTTAACTGATGTATTCTTCGGTTGATTAATGAGTTAATATTTAGTGAATTAATTATTAATTAATTCACACCACTCTCACTAGTGTATCAATCAGTTAGACTAGATACAACTAGCTCAACTGTGTCTAACTGAGTTAAACTGAACACAACTCCACCAACTACTTCTACAACTCCACCAAACTCTGTCACATGAGTTCTAACTGAATTCCTCCATGCAATAGCTCCAATAAACCCTCAGGAATAACGTAATTCCTTCTGTCAGCTCCTGTGCCACATCTGTGCACTGAACTGAAGTGCTCCAAGAGAATAAGATAATGTTTAGAATCCAAATATTATTAAGAGCTAATAATATTCGACATATCTATTTTTAGACTGACAATCTAAAAATAGATTCCGTGCAATATGTCTAAAAATAGAAGTCCATCTATTTTTCTAACTTGACCAACCATCCACAAATAGCATCCCGCAACTCATAGAATATGATCGACATGTCTAAAAATAGACATAGTCTAAAAATAGACTTTGCGCCAAAAATCACCTGTGTGGGCCCCACCTAGTTTAGGTGATTATTTTCCAACTAGGATTAGGAATGATGTTTCAGGATGCCTCCTTCACTGTTTCTTGTTGCAATCTTCAACAAGTGGTTCCTTCACTGATGCTTTATCCTTAGGGCGTTGCTTTGGATGGAGCCTCCAACACATGGCTCTCTGATGGCCACTTCTATCGCAATGACTGCAATGACTCTTCATCCTCCAGACTTGCTTTACCTTCTTCTTTTCCTACAGTGGAGAAGGCCTTTCAGGCCTCATCCTCTTTCATGTTTCCATTCTCTCCCAGCACTCAGCAATGACATGGTTATGTAAACCACAAAAGTGACAAGTTTTTCTATGCCTTGACTTCTGTCCATGATTATCAACATGCTTATAATCAAGATGAACTTGAGAATATCGAGACTTGTTATACCTTTCTCGGTCGTCTCTGGTGCGATCATGGTGACAAGAGCTTGCCTCAGCTCTTTCACTGTAATGTGCGTTGTCATAGGATGATGGTGAAGTGTTGCCATCATTCTCTTTCCCCAATGGTTTCAACCATGCATTGGGAGCTTCTGACACCTTCGAGCACTGTCCTTCAGTGAACCCCAAACCCACTAATCGAGGTCTTTGCACCACCTCCAATGGCTGAGTTATGCCTTGGCCACGCCAAGTCCTTCTTCTTTATATCCCATATTGGTGAGGAGTATCATGCCAGTTCCCGTAATGGGTATCTCCACATTCCCTATAGAAATGATAGCACGTGAATATGAAATTGAAGAAACATAAACATTGTTTACCTCAAATGTCGATGTAGAAACAGGTGATGATGGTTGCTCCAAGCCTTTGTTTCGCTTCAACTCCTCCATGGTATATTCCGCGGCTGGTAGCTGAAGCTGCAATATTTGGTGAGGAGTCTCATGCTAGTTCTCGTAATGGGTATCTCCACATTCCCTATAGAAATGATAGCACGTGAAGATGAAATTGAGGAAACATAAACATTGTTTACCTCAAATGTCGATGTAGAAATAGGTGATGATGGTTGCTCCAAGAATTTGTTTCGCTTTAACTCCTTCAAGGCCTATTCCATGGCTCGTAGCTGAAGCTGCAATCTTTGCTTCTCTGCTTTCTCTTCTTGGAGAAGCCTCCTTAATTCAACATCCTTTTCTTGAAGGTTCTGGTCGTTGTTCTTCAATTCTTCCAATGCCTATGTCGTGGCTTGCAATTGAAGTTGCAATCGCTACTTGCCCTCCTTCTCCTCTTGTAGAAGTGTTTTCAACTCAGAAGTATCTTATTCTTGTTCCTTATAAGCTTCATACAATATGTCCATCCTTTCGAACGTCCTCAACATGGCCTCATACATGTATTTGACATCCTCCATTGTTGCACGTTCAATGGTTATTCACGCTCGCAATTCACATCAACAAGAATACCACTTTGATACCACTTGATCTGGGTCCATCAGATACCCGATTTACCCATGATATTTTACTTCTGTGATGTATTAGAATAAAATTTTATCAAAACATTAAAGGAAACATGTGTAGATATAATTAAGAGGAAAACATGTCAACAATCACACTACAAACTGCAAGACGTTTAATAATGGAGTTCATCCAGTGTGGACTACGTCTCTGGGCCTTGGTGTCTCGATGGGGTTAGCCGCTTCATTTGGTGATGGAAAATGTGTTGATGTACATGGACACTATTTGCTTGTCATATATACAGCCCACCATTAGATTTAAATGAATTTAAATTTAACAGTTAGATTTAAACGAATTCCTAACCACATTTAATAACGTGTAAACCAATAAATAAGTTTTACCTTTTTTTATGGTCTGGAATGTCAATCAATTCTTCCTTTATTATCTGAAATTTATATTATTTGACAAACGTAGTGCTCCCATTTTTAAACTCTGTACACAATAAAAAGACTAAAGCTGCACACTTGACATCTCAAATAATATAGTTCGTTTATCGATAAATAGATTTGGTGTTTCAAGATATAAATTTATTAGTCCAGCTTACCACAGTCAATGAATGCTGCAAGCTTTTTGAGACCTCACTGACACGTTTTTTACTATTCAGATTTAGAAAGTCCCTAGCAATACCAAAAATCGAGGACGGTCAGTAGGATTCTGTTAATATTTTGTTTACACATGTCCACATATAATTAGTTAGAAGGGCGATATAGAACCTTTCTGATTGGGTGGAGTGAACAATGTTTGCTGTGGGAGAAAAGGGAAAACTCAAAGAATACAAGAACCACAAAAAATGGATCAAAAATCAAAATAAAAATTTATAAAAAGTCAAGATTAAGTGACCAATGTCAAAAGTAAATCTTAAAACAAGTAAATAATATATAATATGTAAATTTAAAAATTAATAAACACTAAAAAAATGATTAAAAAAAACATATAATCATAAGGTATACTTAATATTAAGGTCCTTCATTTATAATATTAATAGTGACAACAAATTTGGAGATTTGAATGAGGGTTTCTGCAGTTTTTCTGAAAACCAAAATCTAATTACGATAGGATATAAATCTGTTTCTTCTAAAGACATAATTCTTCGATTTTATTTTATTTTATTAGTCACATGTTCGGTTTTCTAGGGAGGGGGAAACCCCTCATACAAGAATGTCATGAATGGCACTAATCAACCTACTATGGAAGGTGTAGGCGATTTTAGGGAAAATGGGGGATCAAGAGAATCTTTGGCCTTGGGTGCCCAATGGAAATACATGTTGAAAGTTCATTGTCTCTCAAAGGCAACAACCAATCCTTATTTTGTTATTCCAAACAACCCACTGGAGAAGTCCCACCAATTTATGAAGGATTACAACCTCATTTGTAAATTATTTTGGATTTGGATGAAGGAGTAGGATATAATCAAGTGGATCCAACTGAAATGGAATCTGAAGGGCCCAATCGAGCTACGACTGAGGGAAAAAGGTTTTTCACTATAATATTTGCAGAGCTAAGATGATTCCCTATTTCATGAATAATGCAGGGTTATTCATGAGATTTTGGAAAGCTTGTTATAACCCCGAAAAGGAGTAGTTTCTGGCAGCCTCTGTGTGGGTTTGGACATTTTCGCTGCTAGAGGACTTCTATGAGCGCAATATTTTGGAAGGAATAGGGAACTAAATTGGAGAATTTGTATAATTTTATGAGATGACAAAGCGAAGAAGAAAAACCTCCAATGCACAAATTTGTGTTTGCAAGAACATCTCCAAGCCCCTTCTGGAATGCATTGAAATTGAATAATAGGATGGTGTAAAAACAAAGCCATTAGCTTATGAGCACATATAGTTTAAATGTAAGTTGTGCCACGAGTATGGGCACTTGATCGATGATTTCTTGCTGACACCTAAGGAAGAACTAACAATCAACACTAGCATAGCTTAAGATGGTTTTTCAGGAGGTTAATAATAGAGGAATTGCAGGAATAGGGGCCTAGCAATGAAAACCCCGCCAAAACATCATTGTTTCTTAACAAGTGATGGAAAACACATCATCACTTCAACATGCAACATATGATTTACAAAGTAAGGCTATAAATGCTACCAAACTAGAAAAACCATCTCTCACTTATCAAAGTGAATGGGTCATCTCTCTGTGGTGGACTTGCATGTCGAATAGTTTTTTCAAGTGGTTCCTTCACTGATGCTTTATCCTTAAGGCATTTCTTTGGATGGAGCCTCCAACACATGGCTCTCTGATGGCCGCTTCTGTCGCAATGACTGCAATGAGTCTTCATCCTCCAGTCTTGCTTTACCTTCTTCCTTTCCTGCAGTGGAGAAGGCCTTTCGGGCCTCATCCTCTTTCGTGTTGCCATTCTCTCCCAACACTCAGCAATGACATGGTTATGTAAACCACAAAAGTGACAAGTTTTTCTATGCCTTGAATTCTGTCCATGATTATCAACATGCTTATAATCAAAATGAACTTGAGAATATCGAGACTTGTAATACATTTCTCGGTCGTCTATGGTGCGATCATGGTGACGAGAGCTTGCCTCAGCTCTTTCACTGTAATGTGCGTTGTCATAGGATGATGGTGAAGTGTTGCCATCATTCTCTTTCCCCAATGGTTTCAATCATGCATTGGGAGCTTCTGACACCTTCGAGCACTGTCCTTCAATGTGCCCCAAACCCGCTAATCGAGGTCTCTGCACCACCTCCAATGGCTGAGTTACGCCTTGGCCATTAACTCCAATCCTCCTCCTTTATATCCCATATTGGTGAGGAGTATCATGCCAGTTCCCGTAATTGGTATCTCCACATTCCCTATAGAAATGATAGCACGTGAAGATGAAATTGAAGAAACATAAACATTGTTTACCTCAAATGTCGATGTAGAAACAGGTGATGATGGTTGCTCCAAGCCTTTGTTTCGCTTCAACTCCTTCAAGGCCTATTCCGCGGTTCGTAGCTGAAGCTGCAATATTTGGTGAGGAGTCTCATGCCAGTTCTCGTAATGGGTATCTCCACATTCCCTACAGAAATGATAGCATGTGAAGATGAAATTGAAGAAACATAAACATTGTTTACCTCAAATGTTGATGTAGAAATAGGTGATGATGGTTGCTCCAAGAATTTGTTTCGCTTTAACTCCTTCAAGGCCTATTCCGTGGCTCGTAGCTAAAGCTACAATCTTTGCTTCTCTGCTTTCTCTTCTTGTAGAAGCCTCCTTAATTCAACATCCTTTTCTTGAAGGTTCTGGTCGTTGTTCTTCAATTCTTCTAATGCCTATGTCGTGGCTTGCAATTGAAGTTGCAATCGCTGCTTGTCCTCCTTCTCCTCTTGTAGAAGTGTTTTCAACTTAGAAGTATCTTCTTCTTGTTCGTTATAAGCTTCATACAATATGTCCATCCTTTCGAGCGTCCTCAACATGGCCTCATACATGTATTTGACATCCTCCATTGTTGCATGTTCAATGGTTGTTCACGCTCGCAATTCACATCAGCAAGAATACCACTTTGATACCACTTGATCTGGGTCCGTTAGATACCTGATTTACCCATGATATTTTACTTCTGTGATGTATTAGAATCAAATTTTATCAAAAAATTAATGGAAACATGTGCAGATATAATTAAGAGGAAAACATGTCAACAATCACACTACAAACTGCAAGACGTTTAATAATCGAGTTTGTCCAGTGTAGACTACGTCTCTGGGCCTCGGTGTCTCGATTGTGTTAGCCGCTTCATTTGGTGATGGAAAATGTGTTGATGTACATGGAAACTGTTTGCTTGTCATACAAAGCAATTTTCCCTCAACATGAGTGACAAAGTCTCTCCATGAGACGTTCCCTACAAGGAAATCTCACTCATAACAAACCTCCTATCAACATGACAACCTCACACATGGTGACACAGAGTATCCCGCCATCAAGGAAACAAAGGGATCTCAGAACATAAATGACCATCCATGATGAATACATATCATATGACATAGATATCAAGATTCCACATCATACATCAAGTAGGAATCGACACGAGATAAAACATCTCTCAACAATAATCAATGAAGTACATGGAAACAAAACTTGATATACCTCAACTCTGTTTCTGGGTGAAGAATAGACTGCTCAGCTGCTAGATCTGAATGCGCCATTGAAGTCATAGCATCGAATGGCATGAAACCGACTGTCCACACTCTAAAATCTGACAACGTTACTCCAATCTGGAAAATGGCCGAAAAATATATGGCTCATATGGAAAATCTGACTGCACTGCTAGATTTGTGTCGCCGAGTGGTGTATGATCGACTGACAATTTTCTGAATTCTGACACTGTCGAAATTTGGGCCGTAGGGAATCTTTTAGATTCCCCCTAGATTCCTCCAATATGCTGCTCCACGACTAACTGGAAAATCTGCAACTCAAAACAAGAATCTGACCTCACCATTGAGATCCTTACGAAATTCTGAGAAGAATGAGTATAAAGTTGACCTCATTCCGACTCTGAAGAATTTCGACCTTTAGGGAAAATGGAAGATTCCCTCATGATTCTTGAAGATTCTCTTTCGCTGGGAATCTACAAATCTGCTGCTCAAGGTGAATCCAACCTCGCCATTGTGTTTCCTGCGAAAATCTGAGAAAAATGACTATAAGCTTGAATGTATTTGGACAAAGAGAAATTTTACCTCCCAAAGAATCTTTGGGCATCAAAGGAATATTCTTTGTCTCGAACTGCATGCCATCATTCTGCCTCATGGACCTGTGTCATGGTTCCTCTGTACGGAACCCCGTTCTCCATTCCGTTCTCGGGCTCCTCCGTCCCGTTCCGTTCTGCCTTCGTTCGCTGGTCGAATGACAATGAGAAGGCATTTAAATATTAGATGGTGGGCGGAGTTCACAAAAGGCCGTTGCCCTGATGGTTAAAGGCAGCCTTAATAAGGCGGAGGTCAAGGGTTCAAACCTCACTGACCCCACCTATCTCGACACGTTCGATTTTAATGGCCGCATTTTGTTATAACATAGCCGTTAAATTTCGGCAGAATTCTTTAATTGGAATATCATAATGTTTTGTTATACAACAATTTGGAATGTTGTTGTAATACGTTTGAATTATATTTAAATATGGTGTTCGATTGTTGGGACTGCCCGCTTAGGGGTTGGCCACGTGGGTTGGCGGGTTCGAACCCCGCCGATCTCGTTATGCTGTCCTCCGGTGGTTACACCAGGTGCTAACACACACACACACACACACACACACACACACACATATATGTGATAGTGGTTGGGGCGTGGGCCGGGTCCACCTGAGGTGGCCCGCCCACTGCCTATGGGATTTGTTTCAACAATATATATATATATATATATATATATATAACTTTGCTGTGGGAGGAGGGTGCGGCGGGGTCATGGCTCGCCGCCCATAATTGCACATTAGTTTTTTTTTCTTATAAGACGATATGGACCATGCAGTGGGGTGGCGGTGGTGGTGGCCCGTCACCCCCATTTTTGTATTTATTTTTTTAATATAATATTGGTATTTTTTAAACTTAATAAAAATAAGGGTCATTGGGCAAATTAACGAGGCCACATTTTCGCTCATTTTTGGGAGCTGGGTTCCTTACCGGTTGACGATGAATTTGTGGGATAGTTAAACCTAGCCCCTACCCAACTTTGAATTGCTCTAACTTCTCCATATGGGCTCGGATTGGAGATTCGTTCGTACCGTTGGAATCAGGGCGACGAGTACTTCAGTATGAACCTAGTTCGAGAGTCATCTGACTAATTTGAATTTTGACCTATCATCAGCCCTCTTGGTCTCCTGAGGGTGTTTGGAGCCACCTGGATCATTATTAAAGAGGAAGGGTTTTGCATTGGGCATTGTGATCATCAATGGGAAGTCCACATGCTTCTATCTTCGCTCCCGGTCAGATGTTATCCTTGCTTTTAATTTATCGAATCTTCTAGAAAAGTGACTGTTGGTTGATGTGTGTTACATGTGGATCACTTTTGTCCACTGATCACATGGACTTTGATCAGATGGCCAAGAGGTTTCGAAGGATAGTTAGGGTAACGATGCCCTACCCATCCCTCACAGCTCCATTCCATCTGTGGTTGCACTGCTCGGTCTGGACACTCTACAATTCATCCCTACAATGGTTATTTTCCTTCTCTTTTCCACAAGAGGTATGGTCTCCTTGTATCTCATATGCCTGCAACTGTTAATAAATTTGTATAGTGGTTTTTCTTTAGGGTTTTTATATTTCCCACTAACGTAAATTCATGTTGCAGACTTCAGAAGATTCTTCTCAACAGAAGTTGCGACGAGGGTTAGAATGTTTCCTCTGGTGAACCCTTTATAAGAATGCACATGTAATTTACTGTTCCACTTTCTTCGACACGTAACTTGTTGAAAAATGGTAATTTTTCCAGGTTAACCAGAATGTGTTTTTCTTAATTTCTTTTTGGTTTTTCTGTTGAAATTCAACAAGAAAATGCACCACATACTAGTGTGGGATTCTAGGTCACACATGAGTGAGGAATTCAGTGACATTAGTGAGAATGTAGGCAACCAATTTTTAAATAAATTGGAAAATACATTGTAATCTTATCTCATAATAACTTGTAATAGTTAACTAAGTGTGATATACTTAGTTAGCTCAATAATTTTGAGTTGAGGGTCAAAGGATAGGCATGTAGAGTGATTCTATGTTTTACAGGGTCCATTTGCAGCTGTAGCACTAGTGTGGTGTGAGTGTAATTAGTTAACTCAAATTAATTGAGTTAAAATCAGTTTAACTAGTTCTAACTGATTGATGAGCTAGTGGAAGATCAAGTGAATTAAAATAGATTTAATTCAAAAGTAGTGATCTACCAAGTAATTGATGATTCACTATTAATAGCTGCATGCATGTCAATTATGATGGAGACCCAGTTGAGACAAAGGTTAAAGGCAATTAAACTATCAGTTGTATTTTTAGCAAACTGGCCAGGTGTATTTATAAAGACACAAGAAGCCCATGATGGATTACGCAGTCAAGGAAGTTTGGAATTCCTATTTAATAGGAATTATTTTTCCTAGGGATTGCATGAGCAAGGCAGGCTGAGGGTAGGCATGAAATTGGCTATGTATTGGTCCAATTTTGCCTAGATCAGTGTGAGACAATTGGTAGAGTGTATGAGGTTGTGGTGAGCACACATGCATTGTATTGTCTCATGATTCCTTGGTTGATTATGCAATAAATATGGAGGGGTTTTGAGCAGTTGCTTTCCACAGGAAAATATTGTGTTGTACGATTGATTTACTTCTTTCTCTTACTTGCATGTGACTGAGCAATCGTGATTATATTCCGAAAATATTGTAGAAGGATTTAGTATCTTGTTTTAGTACATTGCATGATCTGATTGAATCCATTGGTGTAATTTATACATGGTATCAGAGTGCTATGAATCACTATAGTGGAGAAGAAATTGAGTTTGTGTTGAACAATATTCAAATTTGCAGATACTTTCTTTGGAGCTAGAAGTAGATCAAGATGTCTTTCAATGGCTTGAGACTCGAATATGCACTCGAGGGAAGTTTGAATCATATTGCATGGAAGGACAGGATGGAGGCAGTGTTGGAGGAAAATGGGTTGAAGGAATTCATAGATAATGATATTCCCAAGCCCATAGCAGCATATGCCTAACTTCTTGATGCATGGCAGAAGAAGGTAGCAAAGGCGAGGAGGATCTTGTTAGAGGGAGTTCGAGATCATGTTGTCTTGAGTCTCCATGGAAAGGAAAATACATATGCTATGTGGAAGGCCTTGACAGATCTATTTCAAAGAAACAATGACCACATAAAATTGGCACTCAAGGACATGCTCAGGAAAATAAAAATGGAGAAGTGCAACACAATCCAGAAATAAAAATGGAGAAGGGCAACACAATCCACAAATACTTGACCAAGTTCACTCAATGTTGAGATATAGCTTGGAAGTGTTGGGATTACTGTAGTTGATAATGAATT
The DNA here is from genome assembly GCA_034641835.2 of Pinus albicaulis. NCBI lineage: Eukaryota > Viridiplantae > Streptophyta > Pinopsida > Pinales > Pinaceae > Pinus > Pinus albicaulis. The sequence continues at coordinate 2,017,770,238 of CM076575.1, read as the reverse complement.
GGTGAGTCTAGTACTTCTAGGCCTTCCCAAGAGCTGGCATAGTTACTAGGACTCTGTGAATGGGAGGGAGAAGTTACTAGATTGGGAGCAACTATGGTCAGATTTGGTAAAAGAAGAGTTTCGGTAGATACCAGGGATGGATCCTCATCCAAGACTGATGATGAAGAAAATTGTGCCTTGGCTGGTAAGGAAAAGAAGGGGAAGGGGAAGAAGTCCTATTCCAAATCTGAGACTGAAAAAGAAGGCAAGGAGCGTGATATGTCAAAGGTGAAATTTTTTCACTGTCATGATCATGGACACTATGCCACAAATTGTCCACAAAAGAAGAAGAACAACAAGAAGGCTCCGGGAGTTGCAGCGGGTGAAGCTTTGGCCTCACAGTTTGAGTTGGACTTCTCTCTCATGGCATGCATGGTGTCAACTGTGATGATATCTATGTGGTACTTGGATAGTGGAGCATCTTTCCACATGACAGGAAACAAAAAACTGTTTAGTAGCTTGGAGGAGAAGGATCTTCAAATGCACATCGAGATGGTGATGATGGGAGGAATAACGCTACTGAGATTGGTACAACTACTTTCCAGAGACTGTCAGGTAAACCTTTCATATTAAAATATGTCATGCATGTACCAAGCTTGAAAAATAATTTAGTTTCAGTTTCTATGTTGGAGGATCTTGGATATGATGTGGTTTTCAGTGAAGGAAAGGCGTTCCTTCATCACAAAGCCATAAGACAAGTAACGAATATTGGGGTTCGTGTGAAGAACCTCTACAAACTTGATGTAGATGGCTTCGGAACATTGAGAAGTAAAACAGGGGAGGTGGTGAACTGGGACACAAGTGAGTTATGGCACAGGAGATTGGGCCATATACACCACAGTGCTTTGAGGATCATGCAATAGATTCCTATAAGTCTTCCAAAGGGTACTCTTGCGTAGATAGACACATGCAAGGGATGTACCATGGGGAAGTATACTAAAGCCACTTTTCATGAGAAGGAGAATTGAGCAGTGGCATCCTTGAGAGAGTTAAATCAAATGTGTGTGGACCATTCTTTACACTTTCCATAACAATGCATAGGTATTATGTGATTTTTGTTGATGATTTTTCTAAAAAGTGTTGGATCTTCTTTCTACAAAATAAAGGTTAGACGTTCTCCAAGTTTTATGAGTTCAAAACACTGGTAGAGAAAGATACAAGGAAGAAGGTGAAGGATCTAATGAGCGAAAATGGTGGTGAGTATATCTATAATGAATTTAAGAACTTTTATGCCAAAGAAGGAATTCAGAAAGAATTGATTGCACCTCATAACCCACAACAGAATGGGGTTGCAGAAAGAAAGAATAGAACAATTGTGGGAGCAACACGAGCTATATTACATGATTAGGGCCATCCATTGAATTTGTGGGAAGAGGCATGTAACACAGTGGTATTTGTGCAGAATCATAGTCCTCATCGGATACTTGGCATGAGTACACCAGATGAGGATTTTTCAGGTAAGAAACTAGATGTTTCATATTTTAAAATTTTTGGCTCATCTGTCTATTTCCATGTGAACAAAGATGTTAGGAAGAAGCTAGAACCAAAATTAGAGGTTGGGATAATTGTGGGATACACTGATACTCCCCACAACTATCAGGTTTATTTGTTAGCTAACTGGATGGCAGTTGTCAGGAGAGATGTTAAATTTGATGAGGAGAAAGCCATGCGATTGTCCCTTGAGAGGGAGCTTGACTTGCATGTAGATGAGGAGCTCTTAGTTCCAAAGGATGAACCTCAGGATATGGAGCAGCCACAAGCAAAGGATCATGGAGTGACAGAAACTACTCATGCAGAGCCATCCACTAGAAATGGTAGGAAGTGCACCAGAGAGGCTGACAGATTGATGCTAGATGCGATAGAGCATGTAGGTGCACCTACATCACAACACAGGCAGAGAAGGTCCCTAGAAAGGTATACTGGATACATGGCTCTTATGAGTGAGTGTATTGTGACAAAACCATCCTCTTTTGAGGAAGCAGTGCAACAGCCAACATGGGTTGATGCCATGGTTGAGGAGTATGGCTCCATTATCAGAAAAAGTGCATGGGAAGTGGTCCTAAGACTAGTGGGGAAGTCAGTGGTTGGATCCAAGTGGATCTACAAGGTGAAGCGAGCAGTAGATGGGAGTGTGGATAAACACAGGGCTAGATTTGTGGCCCGAGGATTCTCACAGGTAGAGGGCGTTGAATATAAGGATGTTTTTGCACCGGTTTCAAGGTACTCGTCGATTAGATCTATCATTGCACTCTCAGCAAAGATGGGGTGGCAGATTCATCAGATGTATGTAAAGAAAAACTTTCTCAATGGAGTTATTGAGGAAGAAGTGTACATTGAGCAGCTAGAAGGTTTTGAGACCTTTTACAGGGAGTTGCATGTGTGCAAACTCAAGAGAGCATTGTATGGGCTGAAGCAAGCACCTTGTGCTTGGTACACCAGGATCGACAACTATTTCATCGGGTTGAGCTTCACAAAGAGTGAAGCAGATGCGAACCTATATCATATTGTGGTTGATGGTAAGATTTTGATTATTGTACTTTATGTTGATGATCTTATACTTACACGTGATGAACAAATCATAACTTCTTGCAAAGAGGATCTTGCAAGAGAGTTTGAGATGAAGGACATGGGGCTCTTACACTATTTCCTTGGCTTGGAAATAAGGAAAAGAGATGGGGAGCTATTTGTATCTTAGGGAAAGTATGCCAAGGATATTTTGAGGAATTTCCACATGGAGGGAAACAAACCCATGGAGACTCCTCTCGCAGGAAACTGGAGGAAGGAGGATGATACTTTAGGTGAGGTAGTGGACACTACTATTTACAGGCAGCTTGTGGGTTCACTTATGTATTTGGTGAACACATGACCAAACATATGCTACGTAGTTAACCGGTTTAGTCAAGCTATGGTTAAGCATACCAAGCTCTTTTGGAAGGCAGGCAAGCATGTGTTGAGATATCTCAGGGGAACTATAGAGTATGGATAACAGTACAGATGGTCAGAGGGAGTGAAGCTTCAAGGCTTCACCGATGCAAATTGGGTAGGTAGTCCATCAGACAGGAAGAGCACATCAGGGGGCATCTTCAGCATAGGATCAGCAACAGTTTCTTGGTACATCAGAAAGAATAGATCAATTGTACTCTGTTCAGCTGAGGCAGAGTACATGGCAGCTACTCAAGCTGAATGCGAGGCCATCTGGATGAGGAAGATACTTGTTGGTTTATTTGGTCATCAGATGGATTCGACGGTGATACATTGTGATAACTAGAGTTGCATAAAACTCTCGGTTAATCCAATATTCCATGACAGGTCCAAGCATATTGACATATGGCACCACCATCTCATAGATTGTGTTCAGAGGCACATTATGTTGTTGCAGTACATTCCCACGGAATATCAGGATGCAGATATCTTGACGAAGGCGCTTGCGAAGAGAAAATTCGAATACCACAGAGGCAGGAACAAGGTAGCAAATAATCCCTTTCTTGTTGAGAGGGAGTGTTGAAATTCAACAAGAAAATGCGCCACATACTAGTGTGGGATTCCAAGTCACACATGAGTGAAGAATTCAGTGACACATTAGTGGGAATGTGGGCAACCAATATTTAAATAAATTGTAATCTTATCTCATAACAACTTGTAATAGTTAACTAAGTGTGATAGACTTAGTTATCTCAAGAATTTCGAGTTGAGGGTCAAAGGATAAGCATGTATAGTGATTCTATTATTTACAGGGTTCACTTGTAGCTGTAGCACTAGTGTGGTGTGACTGCAATCAGTTATCTCAAATTAATTGAGTTAAAATCAGTTTAACTAGTTCTAATTGATTGATGAGGTAGTGAAAGATCAAGTGAATTAAAATAGATTCAATTCACAAGTAGTGATCTACCAAGTAACTAATTATTCACTATTAATAGCTGCATGCATGTCAATTCTAATAGAGACCCAGTTGAGATAAAGGTTAAAGGCAAGTAAACTATCAGTTGTATTTTTAGCGAACTGCCTAGGTGCAGTTACAAAGCCACAGGAAGCCCATGATGGATTGCGCAGTCAAGGAAGGCTGGAATTCCTATTTAATAGGAATTATTTTGCCTAGGGATTGGGTGAGCAAGGCAGGCTGAGGGTAGGCGGGAAATTGACTATGTATTGGTTCAATTTTTCCTAGATTAGTGTGAGACAATTGGTAGAGTGTATGAGGTTGTGGTGAGCACACATTCATTGTATTGTTTCATGATTCCTTGGTTGATTATACAATAAATATGGAGGGGTTTTGAGCAGTTGCTTTCCCCAGGAAAATCTTCTGTTGTGCGATTTATTTACTTCTTTCTCTTACTTGCATGTGATTGAGCAATCATGATTTATATTCTACAAATATTATAGAGGGATTCAATATCTTGTTTTAGTACATTGCATGATCAGATTGAATCCATTGGTGTAATTTCTACATTGTTGTGGTTACAAGGGTCCCAATTCTCCTGGATAATGGCATGTGGAATTCACCAACGAGTTGCTTCAACAAATCTCAGAGGTTTTACCCTAAATTTGGGTATGTCTACCCTCTCCCTTGGTTATCTCCTGTATGTGTTAATTGGTGAAATTGTTGCGTGTACTTAGGTTCCACCTTCATTTATATCTGTGAGAGGCACATCAGAGTCCGACATTGACACCGTGTTATTTTGGGGTTTGGTTTCTCTGAGGGTTCAGGTTTTTCTGAATGATTTTTAATGGTTGTAGTAAGGGTTATTAAACCCACTTTCGAGGATTGTCATCCTTTCTTTGGAAGGGTTTTATTGTAACCATATTGTATAAAATGGTTGATACTTGCTGTTTTCCCCTTTCGGTGCCAGAGCATTACTCAACTCGAAATGTTTAATGACTTAATTTATCGTTCTGCACAGGATTACCATTGCATAAATTTTTGTTTATGCAGAGCACTGTTATTGAGGGGCATACTTTTCCGGTTACCTGTAGCATGCATGTAATAATTTTTTGTGTTTGTAAATATCTCTTTTTAAATTACTGCATAGAGGAACTTCTCTGTTTGCAGGCATGGTATTTCTATTTATGTCTCTCATGTGCACACTGGCACTGTATGGTTACCAGAACATTGTTTTCTCCAGATTTTTAACTTATTCATATAGTTTCATTTTCTCGCTGTCACTGCTAGCAGCTTAATAAAATTTATAGTTTCTCCTTTTGTTCCGATGGTTTTCTGCAAAATCTATATTTTATTCATTACACAATTGTACTCTCTCCTTCACAATTAGTTTTTAATAAGTTATGGACTTGAGGACAAAGTCCCCTTCCCTGTTCTCCTATGGGGCTAGGGTCTAAACTTATGGGTCGAGTATAGTTACATGGTTTCAGCGTTTACTTCGTTTTTATTCGTTTCCAGCCCTCAGCCCATGTAAAATATATAATTCTTCTATGTAACATTTAACATTATATTAGTAATTATTCTATTATGGAATTATCTGGCCCCTCTGAAGATGATTGCGACTATATTACTATGTTTTTGTATATGTATATATATTTCATTACAGAATAGGTACAGGTCATTACAACAAACACATCATGATGTCAACATGAGCCATATAAATACTACCATATCTTTCTTACAGTATCAGGGATTTTAGAAATTCCTACGTGATTAAACTATTAAATGGACTTATCATTATTTATCCATTACCTAAAAGAAAATACCTACCTTCCTTTACCTTTAAACAATCATAAAAATGTAGAATGCCACACATTCACCAATTCACAGAAACATCATGTACTTATCTCAGAATGTGTTAACTCATGGTACCACCCAACCATGAGAGAGGCACTCATGTCCTCAACTCCCCCGTGCTCCTCACTAAAGCCTAAGGTAGCAGATTAATCAGCAGAAGTTGGAGTGGCCTCAAGACTCCTATCCAGAATTTATTTCGATTGGGTTTTAGAGTTCCACTGGTCAGAAACCTAGACACTCTCCTTTTTCAGTTGTTACCCTTTTTATTTTATTTTATTTCACAAAACCCCTTCTCCTCAAGGAGAAGGTAACTGCTCCTTCTAATTGCTCTGGAATCTTGGAATTATTTACCAATTAGTTATAGAAATTATGAATATAATCCTTTTATTCATGAAATATAAACACAAGTTCAATAAAAAGTCTTAACATATTTACGGCTTTCTCTTAATAACCAAATGTAACTTACCATATTTAAAAGTAAAATAATTGAAATCTGGAAGTGTTATAGTTTTAACTTTGTAAAATGAATTTTAATAAAATAGAAAAGATGAAATGACAAATATATACATTGACACAATGGTTTTATTTTTGAAATTTGAATTAGAAAAATAAAAAATATTTTTGATATTATTCTTCTTTATAGTATTAAAATAATATATATATATATATATATATATATATATATTTCTTCTTTACAATATTAAATATATCTATATCTATATATATATATATATATATATATATATATATATATATATATATATATATATATATATATATATATATAATCTACTATTCTATTACTTTAGGTTATAATGCAATAGTAATTTATTAATTGAAATTAATTTGGGCTATAATACAATGGTAATTTATTAATTGAAATTAAAAAAATATGAACTAAACCATGATACACCACAAGATAGATAAATGCAAAACTATGCAAACAAAAGCAAATGCAAAAAAAATAAAAAATTTCCAAACACCTTGTACACTACAAAATGTGATATTATTTAAACAAAAGCTATAGCATATACATAATAATATTTTGTATTTTAATATTACAAAATGTATAATCTTATTATTTAAATTAGTTAATTATAACAAAAAAATTCAAAAACTAATTTATAGTTACATTTTTTAAATTATGCATCAAATTCAGTTGTTGTTGTTGTGTTTGTTTTTTTAAATGGAGGCTTTATCTAGGTAAACCGGTAAACATGTAAACGTAAGCATGTAGACCCAGTAAACATGTAAACTTAAACATTAAATCTGTAAACATGTAAACGCAAACATGTAAACCCGTTTCACTCTTGGGGTAGGTCTCAGGTAAAGGGTACTCTGTTTCACTCTTGGGATCCCAGTATGGGGGTAGAAACATGTAAACCCGTTTCACTCTTGGGGGTAGATTTCATGTAAAGGGTAGTCTGTTTCACTTTTGGGGGTAGATTTCACGTAACCTTTAACATATCAGTATGGGCAGATCTCACATAAACCTATAAACATGTAAACGAACATAATGTTTAACATTTAATATTTTTAATTTAATGTTGACTCTCTTTAAAATTAATCTAATTATTATTATGTATAAACACAATATAAATTTAAAATATAAAGAGATTTATGAAAAGTATGGTAAATAAATAAAAATATAAATAAACTCGAGGTATGGTTAATAAATAAAATATAAATAAAAGAGAGAGCTATAATAAACAAATAAAATATCTTTTTTTATATTTACTGGATAATCCTCTTTATATTTACAAGCACTAGAAAAACAAGTTTTATTTAGGCTAACCCTATGAGCCAAATACCATGGGTCAAATTATTAATAATAATATTAAAAAATATATATTATTAATCCTAATATTAATATTAAAATATTATTATTAATAATATTAATAATAATAATAATATTATTATTAAATTTAATATTCATAGTAATATATTATAATATTAATATTATTAAATTTAATAAATTTGGTTTAATACAGTATTAAATTTAGTATATTATAATATATATTAATACATCATGATATATATTAACTCTAGATATATATGGGAGGGACGAACAAAGACATAGAGTGATAGAGGTGGAGAGATGGGGGATTCACAAGAGAGATGGAGATAAAGTGAAGGAGAGAGGAGAGAAGGAACGAAGAGAGAGTGAGGGAGATGAGTGAGAGAGGTAGAGAAGGGTAAGATAGGGAGAGGGAGACATAAAGATGGAAGAGGGAGAGAGAGGAGATAGTGAGAGGACTCGAGAGAGAGAGAGAGAGGTAAGAGAGAAAGGGAGAGGGAGGAAGGACAAGAGAGAGGAATTGAGAGAGAGGAGGAGAGAGGAAGGGATAGAGATATGGAGTTGGAGGAAGAAGAAAGCCATCGAGTGAGAAGTGGAGAGAGAGAGAGGGAGTGACAAGGGAGAGATGGAGACAGAGTGTGTATGTTTAGGGGCGAGATAAAGAGACAAGAAGACGATATGGAGAGAAGGGGGGAGAGAAGGAGAGAAGGAGGGATATAGTAACATAGTTGGAGGGAGAGAGAGGATTGGAGGGGAAAGAGAGAGAGAGAGAGAGGATTGGAGGGCAAAAAAAGAGAGAGAGAGAGAAGGAGTATTGGAGAGAGAGAGATAGAGAGATATAGAGAGAGATATTGGGGAAGATATGGCGAGGTAGGAGAGAGAGGAAGGATGAGAGAGAGCACTTGAGAGAGAGGAGGAGAGTGATGGGGAAATAGAGACGATTGGAAGGCAGAGAGAGAGAGAGGAGGAGAGTGATGGGGAAATAGAGACGATTGGAAGGCAGAGAGAGAGAGAGAGAGAGAGAGAGAGAGAGAGAGAGAGTGGTGGGGGAAGAGACAGGGAGGGAGGTGAGAAAGGGAGAGAGAGGACTTGAGAGAGACGAGGAGAGAGGGAGGGATAGAGAGATGCAGTTGGAGGGGGGGAGAGGGAGGAAAGAATAAAGACATAGAGAGTGAGAAGTGGAGATATAGAGAGAGGAAGTGAGAAGGGAGAGATGGAGATAGAGTGTGTATGTTTTGGGGTGGGATAAAGAGACAAACAAGGAGAGATAGAGAGAAGTGGGCAGAAGGAGAGAGAAGGATAGAGGGAGGGATATACTAAAAAATTTTGAGGGTGAAGAGAGAGAGAGAGAGGTGGGAGAGAAAGGGAGAGAGAGGAAGGAAGAGAGAGGATGTGAGAGAGTGGAGAGAGGGAGGAAAAGAGAGATGAAGTTGGAGGGGGAGAGAGAGGGAGGTAAAAAGAAATACATAAAGAGAGAAAGGTGGAGAGAGAGAGGGAGGGAGAGAGTACAACATGAGCAAACAGAGAGAGGTGAGGGAGAGGGATAGAAGAGAGAAAGAGAGAGAGAGAGAGAGTGAGAGGAGGAGGGAGGGATAGATAGATAGTTTGGAGAAAGAGAATGTATGTTTTGGGGGTGATATAGAGAGATATAGGGAGATAGAGATATTGATGGAAGGTGAATAGAGGGAAGAAAAGAGAGATGGAGAGAGGGAGGGAGGGAAAAAGAGATTGATAGATATGGAGTGAGAGAGTGTGTGTGTTTGTGGGGGTGAGATAAAGTTATAAAGAAGGAGAGATGAGGGAGATATAGATATAGATTGAGGGGGGAGAGAGGGAAGAAAAGTTTCTTGCACTAGATGCATTTACTTCAGTGTAGATGGCGATTTCTAATCCTAATTGATTGCTTGCACTAGATGCATTGATTTTAGTGTAGATGATGATTTCTAATGATATTTGATTACTTGCACTAGATTAATTTATTCCTATTTGATTGCTTGAACTAAATGCATTGATTTAAGTGTAAATGGAAATTTCTAGTCCCATTTGATTGTTTGTACTAGATGCATTGATTTAGTGTAAATGTTAATTTATAATGATATTTAATTGATTGTAGTAGATGAATTGATTTCAATGTAGATGATTTCTAATCCTATTTTATTTCTTGCACTAAATACATTGATTTCAGTGTAGATGGTGATTTCTAATCCTATTTAATTGCTTGCACTAGATGCATTGATTTTAGTGGATGTTGATTTCTAATTATATTTGATTGCTTGCACTAGATGCATTGATTTCAATGTAGATGATTTCTAATCTTATTTGATTGCTTGCACTAAATGCATTGATTTCAGTGTAGATGGTGATTTCTAATCTTATTTGATTGCTTGCACTAAATGCATTGATTTCAATGTAGATGGAGATTTATAAACCTATTTGATTTCTTGCACTAAATGCATTGATTTCAGTGTAGATGGTGATTTATAAGCTTATTTGATTGCTTGCACCATATTCACTGATTTCAATGTAGATGTTGATTTCTAATTATATTTGATTGCTTGCACTATATGCATTGATTTCAATGTAGATGATTTCTAATCCTATTTGATTGTTTGCACTAAATGCATTGATTTCAGTGTAGATGTTGATTTCTAATCCTATTTGATTGCTTGCACTAAATGCATTTATTTCAGTGTAGATGTTAGTTTCTAATCCTATTTGCTTACTTGCACTAGATGCATTGATTTGAGTGTAGATGTTGATTTCTAATCCTATTGATTGTTTACATTCAGATGCATTGATTTCAGTGTAGAAGTTGCTTTCTAATCTTACTTAATTGCTTGCATTAGATGCATTGATTTTAGTGTAGATTTTGATCTCTGATTTGATGTAATTGGATGTATGATGGTACATTAATTTTAAAGTGATTGGATTAACAACGCACATTGATTTTAGTGTAAACACACAAAATTATTGGCAATGTACATTGATTTTTGTATTATAGTAATTCAACCTATTAATATTGGACCAAGATAGACAAGGTATGATGTTTACTACAATAGCTAGAGCTAAATATTTAAATGGCTTATGATTTCAAGTGTCCTTTTCATATAATCGATATGAGAAGATGACAAAACTAACAAGGGTGACAATAAGAATATTAGAAGAAAATATTTTGGCATTGATCACAATGAATACTATTTGTAATTGACTACATTCTTGTTATTCACATTTTCTATCATTCAACACTATTACATTGTGAATTTTCTTTCAAAATTTTTATTTCATCATTTTCATCATTAAAGTTATTAACAATATTAATCATCTCAACAAAGTGAGGTAACTAAGAAAATTTAAAATTAAAATGACCATATTAGACATATTTAGCACGTTTAAAAAGATTATATTAATATTAGATTATTTACCTATTATTGACAAAACTGAAACCAGCTTAGATCTATCTTAATTCCTCAAATCTCTGGTGCAAACCTTTCCTCAAGTTTTGCACTCAAAAAATAGGTTTGCACCTCTAGAGATTTGACGCCTATTGTAAGATCAAGAGTTAAGATGGATCTAAGATGGGTTTGCACCTCTAGAGATTTGACCCCTCTTGATAGATAAAAAGTTAAGATGAATCTAGATTAGTTTAAATAAAGATAAAGATTTGAAACCATATAAATCCCTTAATTTTCATATAATTTATTCAAAATAAAATCCATCTTGTTGGAGTGTTGATGACACTTGGTCCGGTCGAGTACCAAAAGTTCTCCCTAGTCGCCCCGACCCTGTGTATAGCTTTCGAAGGTTTGTAAGTCTCGGTACGCTCTTTAACTTCAAAGAGTCAATTGCATCCAACAACTCCAATGACCTACAATTTTGGATACCTTCCAGCTCTTCCAACTCGGAACACCCTACAATGTATAGGCTTTGAAGGTTTGTCAGCTGCCCCAATCGCCTTATGCTCTTCAACTTCACACATCTACTTGCAACCAAAATACTAAGAGGTTCCATTGTTTCAGTAAGTGGCAACTCCTCCAATTCTCGGCAATCCAAAAAGCACATCTCTTCGAGTTTTGCAAAACCATAAGACTTTTCTATTTTCCTCAAATTATAACAATCCATAAATGATAAGTATATGAGTGTATTTGGCAATGTTCCAACCTCCACCAAATTAGGACAACCACTGAAACTCAGATTTCGAAGGGTGAAGCAAACACCTTCACGAAATGATACCTCTGATATTCCTATTCTATTAACCGTTAACTGTTGGAGCCGCGGAAGTATGCAGCTGTCCAAATGAGTAAAAGTCAGTTTGGGTATCAACGGAAAATCAGATATCGTCAACTGACTCCACTAACTCAACAATCCAAGCGAGGCCGACAAACATTTCAATGCCACGCAGCCCACAATGCTCAATTTCTTCAAGTTCTTCAGGTCACCTAGAGAAGCCGGCAAACATTTCAACTTCTTACATGCAGTGAGATGCAGTTCTTTCACATTATTTAAGCCACATAGTGAAGTCGGTAGCGTGTACAGCGAAGGGCTTCCTACCTCCAGAATTTCCAAATCGCCGAGCTCTCCAATTGCACTCGGTAATTTTTGAAAATTTGTACCTTTCAAAAGTAACTTTTTAAGCGAACTCTGATGCACAACTTGGGAAGGAATTATTTCAATTTTCCCGCAGCCAGTAAGATCTATGTACTCAAGTGTGCTAATATTGCCTAGTGTTTCGCTTGACATGGTTAAATTAATGCAAATCCTCAAATCAAGATATTGCAGTTCAGTTAATTTACCCAATGAATCTGGAAACCTCTTCAAATCTCTGCATTCAACAAGCTCCATCCATTGTTGGAATTTCTGATAATTCCAGAACAGTGACTGAGAGAATAATACTCTCCTTCTAACACAGAGAATACAAATAAATTTGCTTACTACTGGACAGAGATGGCATAAAATAGCTTTCTATTTCATTAACAGAACTAAAAATATTAAAAAATGATAGATTTCTTCCTCCTCTGAGGGATTTACAAAAATTGGACTGACTGCTACAGACACAGTGCTTACTAATCTTCTCTGTCTCTCAAAATGCACAAAACAATGCTTTGTTATGCTTCACTGTGTTTTCTCTGCCTGCGGGCTTACACAGCAATACAACACAACTACCATATAATACAATGCAATGAGCCTACGGGCTTTTTCACTCTTTTTATATGGCATGGCGGAATGAGAGCATAAAACAAAGAAATAAACAAAAAAAAACTTTAATATAATGCCGGAACATAAAACTTTAAACTAAAATTTCTTTTGTGCGATATGCGAGTGGAGCCCACATCGCAATTTGCGATCGACGGATGAGCGGAACGGTTTGAACAACAAATTTGCGATGTTGTGATTGCGATTGTGGTGGGACCACATCGTATCGCAAGTATTACAATGAGCTTGCGATCTGGGTGGATGGCGAATGAGAGACTGCGATGTGCAATGTGCGACTGTGGTGGGACCACATCGCATCGCACCATCGGCGGTTTAAAACTTCAGATGGGCGGAGAAATTTTGTGACGAGCGATTGCGATGAGAAATGGTGGTGGGACCACATCGCATCGCAAACATTGAATGAAACATAACATATGGTGGATGAACCTTGGGTGAATGCGATTGCGATATGCGATATCGCATTGCAATGTAATACATTGTTGTGTAACCAGCTCCAAAGAGAGAAGAAAAGAGATATTCACGCCTTAGAAATGAGCCACTTCGAGGGGGCAACCTCCAATACATTACATGAATGAACAATTCTTGGATGATTCAATTTACAAAACCTCCTTTCTATATATAGGAGTCCATGGGGCCATAATGTAATCCCGGTGGGCCACAATGTAATCCTAGCCGACCTAACAATAATAATTTAGGGGCACAATAACAACAGAATGGGGGTTACAAGGGTACAATAATAACAATAAAGGGGTTACACTAACAACAATAAGGTACTATACTAGTAATATAGGGACCTAACATGCCCCTCTCCTTCAAAAAATCGTTGTCCTCAACGCTTGAGTAGCTCTGGGTGCTTCTGTATAAATTTTTCATCCTCCCATGTAGAATCTTCAGTGTATAAATTCTTCCACTTGATGAGATACTCTGAAATTGATCGATTCCGTAGTTGTCGAGTTCTTGTTTCCATGACCGCTTTTGGTTCCAATATGATTTTTCCTTCCTCATCAAGTTCTGGCAATATTGTTTGAACTGGAAGATTTTCACCTATAACCTTCTTTAAGCATGAAACATGGAAAATTTGATGCACTCGTGAAGAAGCAGGAAGCTCCAATTTGTATGCCATAGTACCAATATTTTGCAACACCTTGTAAGGACCATAGTACTTTGGCGATAATTTATAATCCTTCTTAGCTTGCTTGAGGGACATTTGTTTGTATGGTTGTAGCCGTAAAAATACCCAGTCTCCTACATCAAAACTTCTCTCATTGCGATGTTGATCTGCCTGTTGTTTCATTCGATTTTGTGCCAAATTCAGGTTATCCTTTAAGAGTTGGAGAACTTCTTGCTGATGCTCGATGTGATCTTCGACTGCTTGAACCTTCGAATTTTCCCTTAAATATGATGTGATGGATGGTGGATGATATCCATAAAGTGCCATAAATGGGGTCATTTTTGCTGCAGTATGGAAGGAAGTGTTAAACCACCATTCAACAAGAGGTAACCACTTGACCCATTGTGTTTGTTTATCAGATACAAAACAACGAAGATATCCTTCCAAACATTTATTTACTATCTCAGTTTGACCATCAGATTGAGGATGATAAGATGAGCTATGAGCTAATTTAGTACCCAAACAAGAAAATAACTCTGTCCAAAAATTTCCCGTAAAAATGGGATCTCTGTCGCTCACAATAACCCTTGGGCTTCCATGTAGCTTTTGAATTCTATCCACAAATGTAGTAGCAACTGTACTTGCTTTAAATGGATGAGATAATGCACAAAAGTGTGCATACTTGGTAAGTCTATCAACTACCACCATGATGACACACTTTCCTTCGGACTTAGGTAAACCTGTGATAAAATCCATTGAAATCTCCTCCCAACGTTGACTTGGAATGGATAAAGGTTGTAGAAGTCCTGGGGTCTTAATTGTTTCCACTTTATTCTGCTGGCAGACCAAACATTCCGCCACAAACTTTCGAATATCAGATTTAAGGCCATCCCAAAAAAATTCTTTCTTCACCCTGTGGTAAGTTTTTAAAAATCTGAGTGTCCTCCTAAAGGAGAAGTGTGCAATTCCAGAAGAATCTTTTGTTTTAGTTGGGAATTCTTACAAAGATATAAGCGATCTTTGTACCATAAGGAATCATTTTTCCAACTAAATGTATCAGATGTACTAGGATCTTGCTGCAACATTTGAATGAGTGTCCATGCATCTTTGTCCTTCTTCCATTCATCTCTTGCTTCGGTTATCCAATCTGGTTGGATAATAGAAATGGCACAAAGCAATGCTTCCACCTCTTCATTCTTTCTTGAGAGTGCATCTGCCACAACATTAAGCTTTCCTTTTTTGTAGATTATTTCAAAGTCATAACCCAACATCTTTGTGACCCATTTTTGCTGCTCTTCTGAAGATAGTCTTTGTTCCAAAAAGTGTTTCAGACTATCATGATCAGTTTTAACCTTGAAGTGTCTTCCCATTAGGTAAGTTCTCCATTTCTTTAGTGCATGCAGTATTGCTAACATTTCCTCCTCTTCTGGGGCTGGTTCCTGGTGTATATCCTCTTCTTGTTCATTTTCTTCTTCCTCTTCACAATCTATGTAAAATAATTTCTTCTCAGCACACTTATGGCCTTTAGTGTATTTGCTATCACAACTGTAGCAAAGCCCTTTTGCTCTTTTTTCTTCCAATTGTTGTGGTGTCAACCTTGTAGGTTGTGGAAATCTAGGCGTAGCAACACTTCCTTCTTTATAGAATTGAGTGGTAGGCTTCCTTGTCGCCATAATTTTACATTCAACTTTTCTTGCAAACCTGAATGCCTTCTCCAATGAATCAGGTTCCAGAACGCAAACTTCATGTTGGATGTTATCCTTTAAAGTGCCTATGAAGAGATCAATCCTGTGTTCCTCTGGAATATCAGTTACCCTTATATTCAATTTTTGGAAGTCCTCAATGTGCTGCCCCACTAAAGCCTTTTGTTTGAGATTTATCAATTGGCTAAAGAAGGTGTTGCTCTTTGTATCCTCATAATGTGCTATCATTTCCTCCGTAAAAATTGACCAAGTGACAATTTTTTTACGGGAGCAAAGCCATCGATACCATGCAAATGTATTTTGTTCTAAATGTAAAGTTGCAATGCGTACCTTTTGTGTGTTTTGCACGTTATGGAGATCAAAATATTGCTCCATCTGTAGTATCCATGTTACAGGATCCTTTCCATCAAACTTCCTCATATCCATTTTTTGAATATGGTGGTTCTTCCCACCAAAATTCGAGTTTATGAAATCATGATTAACATTTATTTTGTTCTCATCATGAGGTTCTTCTCCTATATTTCCGCCATTAGGAATCATTTCTGGTTTTAAGCTTGTCATCAAGCCTTCCATGTATGATTTTAGATCATTCTTCATGTTTTCTATGTTTTCTTTCATGTCATCCATCTTAGCTTCCATGCCCACTTCCATGCCATCCATCTTAGCTTCCATGCCATTCATCTTAGCTTCCACGCCATCCATCTTAGCTTGCACGCCATCCATTTTAGCTTCCACGCCTTTCTTCAAACCTTCCATCTTTACTTCCACAGATGATATCTCCTCAAATATTGCGAACCAAGATCTGAAATTTTTAGACAACCTTCCTCAAGATTTCAGCTTCGCTCCCTAGAAATTTCAGCTTCTGAAGCTTCGTAGAAAAAAAGTTATAGCGAAAATTCCACGATGACCTGTTTGGAGCAGCGAAACTCTAGAATCCAAAACCTCTGATACCAAATGTTGTGTAACCAGCTCCAAAGAGAGAAGAAAAGAGATATTCACGCCTTAGAAATGAGCCACTTCGAGGGGGCAACCTCCAATACATTACATGAATGAACAATTCTTGGATGATTCCATTTACAAAACCTCCTTTCTATATATAGGAGTCCATGGGGCCATAATGTAATCCCAGTGAGCCACAATGTAATCCTAGCCGACCTAACAATAATAATTTAGGGGCACAATAATAACAGAATGGGGGTTACAAGGGTACAATAATAACAATAAAGGGGTTACACTAACAACAATAAGGTACTATACTATTAATATAGGGACCTAACATACATTGGCGGGTTAACATTGCAAAGGGGGCTTTAACATTGTTCATTTGCGATGTGCGATGTGCGATGTCGCAACATCGCATCGCATCGGAACTCCTTCATATCAACAAGACACTAACTCAAAAACTTTGCGATTGGTGATGAAGTGGTGGGGACCACAGATGACGTGGTGGGGACCACAGATGACGTGGCCCAGTTCAAAACTTAAAGGGACTTGGCGTGTTTAAACAAAACTTCTTCCTGTTTTGTTGTTAAGGGATTAAAAGCCCGAAAAGACTGTATTTAATAAAATCTGTTCTTGCGTGGTTGAACCACGATTTTCTTCAATTTCTCTGCAAATACGGCTGTGCCCATAACAAAATTAATTCATCTTTGCAGTGGTGGCTGCGGCCCATCAACACTAAAAACTTCCTTACAGTTTTTCTCTGTCTCTGTTAAATGCACAGAAGTGTACACTCAACCTTCTGCTGCTACCCCTGTTGTACTCTGTTTCTACCTGCACAGGGTACGCAGGTGACTTTAATATTTTCAACACTCTCCCTTAAATTCAGCTACTGGGTTATCAGTCATACCCAAGCATTTTCTTAAATATTCAAAACTCTTTTGCCCCAATGGCTTTGTCAATATGTCTGCAAACTGCTCCTCTATTCTACAATGCTGTAAAACGATTTCTCCATTGTTCACCAATTCTATGATATAATGAAACTTGGTATCTATGTGCTTCGTTCTCTTGTGAAACACATAATTCTTTGATAATGCAATAGCTGAGCTATTGTCACAATAAATCACTGTGCCCTTTACCTGTTCTTGACATAAATTCCTCAACATCCTTCTCATCCAAACTGCTTAACATGCTGCTGCTGTAGCTGCCACATACTCTGCCTCTGCTGTAGATAATGCTACAATAGGCTGTTTCTTAGAAGCCCATGAAATGGCTCCTGAACCCATATGAAAAACATAACCAGATGTGCTTTTCCGATCATCTACACTTCCAGCCCAATCACTGTCAGTGTAACCAATTAATTCAGAATTTTCTGAAGTAGTATATAAAATCCCATACCTTTTAGTTCATTTCACATATCTCAGAATTCTCTTCGCTGCTTGCTAATGTGCTTCTTTTGGCCTTTCCATAAATCTGGAAATCAAATTGACAGCATGCATAATATTTGGCCTAGTTGCAGTCAAATACATGAGGCTTCCAACTATGCTTTTATACAAACTTGGATCAAAATCCTTGCTGCTGTCATATTTGCTGAGTTTCAATCCCATTACAGTGGGAGTAATTGCTGCTTTGCACTCCTGCATATTAAATCTTTCTAAAACTTCATTAACATATTTTTCTTGTGAAATAAAAATCCCATTTTCATTCTGTTCTACTTCTATTCCTAAGAAGTATCTTAGCAATCCCATGTCAGTCATTTCAAATTCATCTTTCATGATTGTTTTAAAATTTTCAATGAGGTAATCATCATTACCTCTTCCTCTGCCTTGACCTCTTCCTCTTCCAAAAGGCATCTGGGTCTTGAAGGCATGCTCTAGAGATGGGTTTACAGATATTCCCAATCTCTGTTCATGAGTCATCAGTGATGCATGAAGTTCATCTACCATGAACTTTGAGAGATCCTTTGTCTCTTCAATGGTGGTAACAATAACGTCAAACCTTGAGGGTAGAATCCTCAATAGTTTCTCCACAATCCTTCTTTCCTCAAGTGTTTCTCCACGGGACCTTATCTGTGTGACCATTCCAATCACATGTGTGAAGAATGAGTCTAAGTTATCAGACTCTTTCATACAGAGAGTTTCAAAATCTCTCCTCAGCAATTGTAGTTTTTCTATCTTCACTTTCTCCATACCTTGAAAGGCTATCTTAAGAGTATCCCATGCAACCTTGGATCTCTTAGCTGCTGCTATCCTTGGAAACACACTCTCATGTACTGCTTGATAGATATAGAAGAGGGCTTTAGAGTCCTTCTTTCTATTGCTCTTCAATAAGTCCTTCTCTGCATGTGTTAAGGCATTAAAGGCCTGCTCATCAACTGGCTCATCAAAACCATCTTCAACAAACTCCCATAAATCCTGTGAGGCAAACATGGCTCTCATGGTAATGGCCCAATAATTATAATTCTTCCCATTAAATTGTGGAAGCTGAGTATTTCCAATACTCATACTAGTGCTTGGTCCAACCATTGCTTACTGATTGAATTCTGAAATAAACTTGACTGTTTTTTTCAAACAAACTGTCTTTCCTTCTTTAAAAGACAAACTTTGTCTCTGAGAACTGCTCTTTTAAACAAAAAAAACTCTGTTTTTTTTTTGAGAAATACCTGGACTTTAACTTCTGTTGAGCCTTCACGCTGCTGGAGAACTGTTGCAACAAATATTCTTCTTCCTTCAGCTTCTTTGACGCCTTCAAAGAGCCTGGATAAGCTCTGATACCATGTTGGAATTTCTGATAATTCCAGAACAGTGACTGAGAGAATAATACTCTCCTTTTAACACAGAGAATAAAAATAAATTTGCTTACTGCTGGAAAGAGATGGCATAAAATAGCTTTCTATTTCATTAACAAAACTAAAACTATTACAAAATGATAGATTTCTTCCTCCTTTGAGGGATTTACAAAAATTGGACTGACTGCTACAGACACAGTGCTTACTAATCTTCTCTATCTCTCAAAATGCACAAAACAGTGCTCTGTTATGCTTCACTGTGTTTTCTCTGCCTGCGGGCTTACACAGCAATACAACACAACTACCATATAATACAATGCAATGAGCCTACGAGATTTTTCACTCTTTTTATATGGCGCGGTGGAATGAAAACATAAAACAAAGAAATAAACAAAAAAAACTTTAATATAATGCCGGAACATAAAACTTTAAACTAAAATTTATTTTGCGCGATATGCGAGTGGAGCCCACATCGCAATTGGCGATTGGCGGATGAGCGGAACGGTTTGAACAAAAAATTTGCGATGTTGTGATTGCAATTGTGGTGGGACCACATTGCATCGCAAGTATTACAATGAGCCTGCGATTTGGGTGGATGGCGAATGAGAGATTGAGATGTGCAATGTGCAATTGTGGTGGGACCACATCGCATCGCACCATCGGTGGTTTAAAACTTCGGATGGGTGGAGAAATTTTGTGACGAGCGATTGCGATGAGTGATGGTGGTGGGACCACATCGCATCGCAAACATTCAATGGAACATAACATATGGCGGATGAACCTTGGGTGAATGTGATTGCAATATGCGATATCGCATCGCAATGTAATACATTGGCAGGTTAACATTGCAAAGGGGGCTTTAACATCGTTCCTTTGCGATGCGCGATGTGTGATGTCGCAACATCGCATCGCATCGGAACTCCTTCATATCAACAAGACACTAACTCAAAAACTTTGCGATTGGCGATGAAGTGGTGGGGACCACATATGACGTGGCCCAGTTCAAAACTTAAAAGGACTTAGCGCGTTTAAACAAAACTTCTTCCTATTTGGTTGTTGAGGGCTTAAAATCCCGAAAAGACTGTCTTTAATAAACTCTGTTCTTGCGTGGTTGAACCATGATTTTCTTCAATTTCTCTGAAAATACGGCTGCGCCCATAACAAAATTAATTCATCTTTGTAGTGGTGGCTGCGGCCTATCAACACTGAAAAATTGCCTACGGTTTTTCTCCATCTCTGTTAAATGCACATAAGTGTACACTCAACCTTCTGCTTCTGCCCCTGTTGTACTTTGTTTCTACCTGCACAGGGTACGCAGGTGACTTTAATATTTTCAACATCCATTGGAGGTTGGTTAAATTACCCAATGAATTTGGAAGTCTCTCCAAAGCGTTGCACTTACTCAGGAAGATCTTTTGTAGGTTGGTTAAATTACACAAATAATTTGGCAGCCTCTTCAAAGCCTCGCAACCATGGACGTTGATATTTTGGAGGTTGGTCAAATTACCCAAAGAGTTTGGCAGCCTCTTCAAAGCCCTGCACTCCAGAGTGATCCATTGCAGCTTGGTTAAATTACCCAAGGAGTTTGGCAGCCTCTTCAAAGCGTTGCAGTTAGCCAGGTGGATCTCTTGGAGGTTGGTTAAATTACCGAAAGAATATGAAAGCCTCTCCAAAGCGTTGCAGTTACGCAGGTAGATCTCTTGGAGCGTGGTTAAATTACCCAAGGAATATGGCAGCCTCTCTAAAGCGCTGCATTCCCTCAGAGTGATCCATTGGAGGCTGGTTAAATTACCAAAGGAATCTGGTAGCCTCTTCAAAGCCATGCAGGCATCGAGCTTGATCCGTTGGAGGGTGGTTAATTTACCCAAGGACTCTGGCAGCGTCTCCAAAGCGTGGCACCCAATCAGGTAAATTTCCTGGAGGTTGCTTAAATTACCAAAGGAGTATGGAAGCCTCTCCAAAGATGTGCAACAATCCAGACAAATTTGTCAGAGGTTGGTTAGCTTACCAAAGCACTCCGACAGTGACTTAAGCTCGCACCAACTTCTTAAAACCAAGGCCTTTAACGACTGTAGAAGACAAAAATTTTCTGGCAATTCTGTGAATGAAGATCAACATACTTCATGACCAATTACAATCTGTTCCAGGTCCTTCAGCTTTACTATAGACTTTGAAATGCTGGAAAGGGGAGCATTAACTTCCAACTCTCGCAACTGTAAAGGTGCCTGCAAAATGTTGAAAAAACATAAATTGATTATCATTCTCTTCAAACGAAACCCTTCGAACATTTTGGAAACCTTGTGCTACACTATGAATATCAATATAGATCATAAACACAAAATTTAATTCAACCAATCCTAATTTACCTGGATTTCCTTTTCCCACAACGTTTCTAATTTGTTCCCTTCCACTTGTAGAATCCTTAAATTCTTCATTGAAATCAAGGAAGACAGGGAAGAGGTGGGACAATTTTTCCAACGCAGCAATATGACTCTTGAAAACTACGCGCTTGTCAAATTTTTTTCAACGAGAACACCTTCATTATCCAAAATTTGCAACCCCGTCATATGGCCAAACACATCATAGTGACCAATATTATCGTATTCACTCTGATTTAATCTAATTCCTCGCACAGATATTGCCTGTCCATTGTTAAAACATGATAATGATTACCCATTCACTCTTTTTAAATTATAGAAGAATTAAAATAATGTTAAAACATGATAATTATTACCCATTCACTCTTGTCAAATTATAGAAGAATTAAAATAAAAAAGGAGGATGGAAGAGCCTACCTTTTGTTAAAACATGAAAATGCTTACCCATTCACTCTTCTAAACTTATAAAAAAGACAAAATTTCAAAAATAAAATAAAATGATCGAACATGATAATGATTACCATTCACTCATGTAAAATTACAAAAGAATTAAGATAAAAATGAAAATGATGCTAGAATCTACCTTAATGAATGTTTTATCACTCACCTAGGATTGTTGCAGCAATTCATGAATGTCGTTCTGTTGCCAACGCCAAAGACGACACGACAATTTTGAATCTTTGGCAAGTTCTCTTCCCAAATCCCTAAGGTGATCGTGCATTTTTATTTTATTTTCATAATTGACCTCAATGAGACATTTGTCATATATATTTTCAAACCCACACAAACCATCATCCCATATCCTTATAGCCATATCCCTATCTTCTCCAATGAAAAAACAGGCAAAATCTAAGAAGATTGCTTGTTCGGTCACATCTAGTGCATGATAACTAATCTGAAGTCTTTGTTTTATCTCACTGGGAAGTATGCTTTGAAGTTTATTCAATTGGTCCTCCCAGTAAGTGATGCTTTTTCCCTTCAGAAGTGCCCCGAACACCTTTAAGGACAATGGTAACCCACCATAGGCTACTACGAACTTCTGTACCAAAGATTCAAATGTTGGGGGTGGATGTGGCCGATTGAAGGAATGCAAACAAAAGAGCTCATGAGAATGTTGTGAAGTGAGGCCAGTTAGCATATATATTGAGGACTCCTCAATTCCTAAGCTTATGAGAACATCTCTGTACCGCGATGTAATCAGTACTAAGCTATCAGGGTGAAATAAATTAGTTAGATCCGATAAAAGTTGATAACCTTGATCCACCTTATCTACATCATCTAAGATTAATAAAAAGTTAGAAGATGAAATATGCTTCTTCATAATCCTTATTCGTTCATCGTCACTGACTATTGGCTTATCCCATCCGCACAATCTCCTAAGAAGTTCTGTCTGCAACAAATTTAAAGTGCCCCTATCTACCTTATCTCTGACATCATATAAAAAGCAAGATTTACTATAATCGGAACTCTTCCTATTATAGAATTCCTTTGCCATCATGCTCTTTCCTACACCACCTAAACCCATGATCCCCAAGATCCGAGGGTTTCCGCTCTGCTGTAGCTGCAAAAATAATTTATTTTCGAAATCCCTTACTTTATCATCCAAACCCGTTGGATATTGAGCAACGTCCAGGGCTGGTTTTTTCACCTTTTTTAAGACCCCTTCAACAAGATTTTCTAGTAGCTCCCCCTCACCCCTGGTTATTAACAAGAATACAGATAGAACTAATGAGAAGAGAACTCTAAACTCTATGTAACATAAAATAATATAATAGCTAGAGGGGGGTTTGAGTTCTCACCTGTTACACTCGTCAAGCTCAAAACCCGCTTATTCCATCAACATGAGAAAGTGTCTTTCTCCACTTTTCAATCGTATTGGAGTCATACCTCAGATTCTCTTCACCAGTTTCAGGATCAAACGTAGTCTTATTTTCTAATTTCTTGAGGGCTTTATCATACCATCCCTCTTTTCCCCGTGTCCACCTAAGCTCAGCAGGCTTCACATGGTAAAATACTGGAATTATCGGCGATTTTGACTCCAACATTTGGAGGATTTCATCTAGACACCAGGTTGATTGGGCATATCCAGTGGAGAAAATCTGTTGGAATTTCTGAGAATTCCAGAACAATACTGAGAGAGAATGATACTCTCCTTCTAAGACAAAGAAATTAAAAATATTGCTTCACAGGGAGACAGAGTTTCACACACTAGAAAAACTTCTATTTCATTCACTGTAAAAAAAAATGTTACAATAAAACTTCCTCTAACAGAGGGATTACAAAAATCTGGACTGCTGCAAACACAGTGCCAAAAACAACTTCACTCTGTCTCTGCAACAAAAACAAAAATACTCTGTCTCTCTTACAGAAAAATACACTCTCTGTCTTTCAACACTAATGCACTGCTGTGCAAAATACACTTTGTCTCTTCAATACACTACTGTGTATGTCATATTTACATTACCACTTTTTTTTCA
Source organism: Pinus albicaulis (assembly GCA_034641835.2). Lineage (NCBI taxonomy): Eukaryota > Viridiplantae > Streptophyta > Pinopsida > Pinales > Pinaceae > Pinus > Pinus albicaulis. Next base: position 2,017,746,060 of record CM076575.1, on the reverse strand, counting down.
TATCTATGCCTCTCGGGGCTTTTATATGTGGCACAACACATTTTAAACAATATAACAAAGGAAAAATTTAAAACAAAACTATAAATCTAACATAGGCGTGTGGGGCCCATATTACAATACCGCATATGTGTATAACATATGTTAAAACATAAAACTCAAAAGGTTTTATAACCTTTATCGTTGCGCGATACAAGAACAATACAACGCAAACCTTATAACGAAATATGTCAAAACCATAACATAAAACATCCGCCGAAATTCAAAAAGAAATTAAACCAAACTGTAAACAAAAATCGCGTTACAAAATTGGTCTTGTGATGTCATCATTTGGACGCGCGATGGATTATGAAATCGAGTTCATAATAGCTCATTGCATCCGAATTTGGGTTTCGGGTACGGTAGTTTTTGGACGCGCAATGGATTATTAAATCTGGTCCATAAACTCACATCGCGTCTGGTTTTGAGTTTGTATGACTCAGCTCTAGACTTGCACGATAACGCGCGATTGGTCCACGCAATCTCCGTTGTGGCGGTGGGACCATTGCCGCCGTGGCCTGTGGGGACCGCCGGTCTTCAAATAAAACAAAAAACTCCTGCGTACCAAACAAAACTCTGATTTTTGAGCTGAAGGACTGTGTACCCTGTTTTCTTATATAAAACTTGAATTTGACTGTTCAGTGCAAATGGAAAGCGGCTCTGTGTCACAGTCCCTCCAGACAGAAATAGAAGGTGGCCAGAGTACAAGGGAAGTTGAAATTAACATTTCAACACTCCCCCTCATTAGGGGAATTTTGAGGTCTAAAATGGGCCTCCTAAGGAAATTATAAAATAATAGTGGAAAAAATCAAATAAGATTTGATGACATCATCAAATTTTAGAGGGAAAAATGAAAAAACTACTTTTTCAATTCATATTTTCAACTTATCTCCCAAAGTTTTTACTCAAATTTCAAGCGGGAGTACTCGTTGGATGCAGAATTTAATTCCCCATCCAAGGAGTACCCATGTTGCATACTTTCGATGGGTCCTACTACACGAAAAATGAGAAATACATAAAAAAAAACGTGATTACAATCACGTTTTTTATGTATTTCTCATTTTTCGTGTAGTAGAGTTCATCGAAAGTATGCAACATGGGTACTCCTTGGATGAGGAATTAAATTCTGCATCCAACGAGTACTCCCACTCGAAATTTGAGTAAAAATTTTGAGAGATAAGTTGAAAATACGAGTTGAAAAAGTAGTTTTATTATTTTATTATTTTTTAATATTTTTACCCTTTTATTTAAAAAATGGTAAATCATCCCCCATGGTTGACATCATCATCTTGAATCCTATTGGTTGTTATAAAGTTTATTTTTGTTGTACAATTTTCTTAGGAGGCCCATTTTAGACCTCAAAATTCCCCTAATGTAAGTTCAACTGCCTGGTTATCAGTCATACCTAGAAATTTCCTTAAATATTCAAAACTCTTCTACCCCAATGGCTTGGTCAGAATGTTTGCAAACTGCTCCTGAGTTCTGCAATGTTCTAAAACAATTTCACCATTGTTCACCAATTCCCTGATGTAGTGAAACTTGGTATCAATGTGTTTCGTTCTTTTATAAAACACATAATTCTTTGATAATGCAATAGCTGAGTTATTGTCACAACAAATTGTAGAAATTTGCTGAATAAATCACTTATTCAATGGATATTAACCTGATCACACATCAATTTTGAATTGCATGCATAACACATAATCTCTTCTACAATTAATTGTCACATGCGGAAAGAATAGAAGCGATAGCACATCAAATCATCACACACATTAACACAGTATGTATGGGGAAAGCTTATAGTTGAAAACCCCGCAGCTATAGTATATTATAAATGGAGAGAACATGCAGCAAATACATAGTACACACTCCTCACAAGTACTCAGTACTATCTCCCAAAGCTACACAAAAACTAGCTTGGTTTTGAACAAGTCACAGGTTCAAAACACACCCACTACTTCTCTGCCTCTATTGCGCAATCAAGGCTGGTCTAAATAGAGATCTAGGTTCGAATCTCACTGGCTCCAACTACGCAATTGTCATTGGTAATTTCCTCCAAGTGTGGTGCAAATCTCATGCACAACTGATGTCGCAATTGATAGCTAACTCAACCCTTTCATCTACCTCTTTCACTTGTCGCCACTGAACTGTCCATGCACTGAGTTAAACTGATGTGTTCTTTAGTTGAATAATGAGTTAATAATTAGTGAATTAAATAATATTTAATTCACACAACTCATCTCTAGTGTATTAGCCAGTTAAACTAAATACAACTAGTTCAACTAGTTAACCAGAACACCTCCTCCATTAACTCCTCAATCAACTCCACCAAAACTCTGCCACATGAGTCTAACTGAAGTCTAACATGCAAGATGCCATCAAACCCTAGGAACCATGTGATTCCTCTGTCAGATGCATGAGCCACCTCCATGACTCGAACTGAAGTGCTCCAAGAGAGTAAACTGCTGTTTATAGTCTAAATATTATTAAGGGTAAATAATATTTGACTTCCATATTTTTAGGAGAGGCAGTCTAAAAATAGCCTGTGACCTAAAAATAAGAGTCTCATCTATTTTTACCAACATGTCGCATGCTTCAAGAATCTCCAACTGGAATCCCCGAATCATGCTCCATATGTCTAAAAATAGACATAGTCTAAAAATAGATTTTTCGACAAAAATCACATGTGTGGTCCCCACCTAGTTTAGGTGATCACTTTCCAACTAGGATCAGGAAAGATGTTTCAGGAGGCCTCCTTCACTGTTTCTTGTTGCCATTTTCAACACAAATCACTGTGCCTTTTACATGTTCTTGACATAAACTCCTTAGCATCCTTCTCATCCACACTGCTTGACACGCTGCTGCTGTAGCTGCCACATACTCTGCCTTTGCTGTAGACAATGCTACAATAGGCTTCTTTTTAGAAGCCCATGAAATGACTCCTGAACCCATGTGAAAAACATAACCAGAAGTACTTTTCCAGTCATCTACACTTCCAGCCCAATCACTGTCAGTGTATCCAATTAACTCAGAATTTTCTGAAGCAGTATATAAAATTCCATACCTTTTAGTTCCTTTAACATACCTCATAATTCTTTTTGTTGCATGCCAATGTGTTTCTTTTGGCCTTTCCATGAATCTGGAAATTAAACTTACAACATGCATAATATCCGGCCTAGTTGCAGTCAAATACATGAGGCTGCCAACTATGATTTTATACAAACTAGGATCAAAATCCTTACTGCTATCCTCTTTGCTGAGTTTTAATCCCATCACTGTGGGTGTTATTGCTGCCTTGCAATCCTGCATGTTAAATCTCTCCAACACTTCAGTAACATACTTTTCTTGAGAAATAAAAATTTTATTTTCATTTTTCTTTACTTCTATTCCTAAGAAGTATTTCAGCAAACCCATGTCAGTCATCTCAAATTCATCTTTCATGACTGTTTTAAAATTCTCAACAAGGTAATCATCATTACCTGTAAAAATCACATCATCAACATATAACACAACAATCAACATCTTACCATCTTTATCTTTGATGTATAGGGTGGGTTCTCCCTCACATTTTTCAAATCCATTTTCCAGTAGATAGGAATCTATCCTACTGTACTATGCTCTTGGTGCTTGTTTCATCCAATAAAGAGCTTTCTTCAATCTGCACACTTTGTGCTCTTGGCCTTTCTTCTCATAGCCTAGGGGTTGTTCAACATAAACCTCTTCCATTAACACTCCGTTTAGGAATGGTGACTTCACATCCATTTGGTAAACTTTCCACTTGTTTTGTGCTACTATGGACACTGCTCTCACGGTTTCCATTCTTGCAACCAGTGTGAAAGTTTCCTCATAGTCTCTCCCATGTTGCTGCTTATACCCTTTGACAACAAGTCTGGCCTTGTGTCTCTCAATCTTACCTTCAGCATTACTTTTGGTCTTGTAGACCCATTTAACTGCAATAACTTCCTTACCTTTTGGGAGTTCAACCAAATCCCATGTCTTGTTTCTTTCTATGGCATTAATTTCTTCATCCATAGCTTCTATCCATTTCCTATTTTTAATAGCTTCCTCAAAATGAATAGGATCATCAACATGATAATATAAAGCAAACAAAGAGTTCATACCTTCATTTGCTGCCTCTTGCTCATAAATATCATTTAAATTTCTGAACTTTATTCCTCTTTCATTTGGTGTACAGGTGCTTGAAGTAGCACACAAATCTCCTCCTTGTGGAGTGCTTGGAGAAGCACTTTCATTTCTCCTCAAGGGTGTCCCTTGCTATCCTTGTGTTGGTGCTGCTATTGAGGGATGTATTTCAGCCATCTCTTCATCATATTCATCATGAGACAAACAGTTTTTAACATTCACTGTTTTCTCAATGCTTCCATCCCAAGCTTCCTCCTTAATAAACTGAACATCTCTGCTCACAATAAACTTCTTGGTGGATGGGTTATACAAACTGTAAGCTTTGGATTCCTCACTGTATCCAATAAAAATACATTTCTCCCCCTTGTTGTCCAACTTATTCCTTAGCTGATCTAGAATGTGTGCATAAGCCACACAACCAAAAAATTTCATGTGGGTGACTCCTTGCTTTGTCCCACTCCATGCTTCTTCCGGAACTTTGTTCATAACTGATTTTGTTGGGAACCTATTCAAAATATACGCTGCACAATGTACAGCTTCAGCCCAATAATCATTTGGCAAATGTTTTTCCTTTAGCATACTCCTTACCATATCCATGATTGTCCTATTTTTCCTTTCGGCAACACCATTTTGCTACAGTGTATACCTTGCTGTAAATTGCTTATGAATGCCATTTTCTCTGCAAAAACGCAGAAATTCTTTAGAGATATATTCACCTCCTCTATCAGTTCTTAGGACTTTGATATGCAGCCCACTTTGGTTCTCCACAAGTGCTTTGAAATTGTAGAATATTTCAAGCACTTCACTTTTATTTTTCAAAAAGTAAACCCAAGTTTTTCTTGTAAAATCATCTATAAAAGTTAACATATAGTGGCTGCTTGCAAGTGATGGTGTTTGCATTGGTCCACATAAATCTAAGTGGACAACTTCTAAGGGTGCTTTTTCCCTTATGCTTTTATCGGATGGAAAACTTTCTCTATGTTGTTTACCCAAGATATAACCTTCACAAACGCTGTCCGGTTTCTCAATCAATGGCAAACCTCTTACCATTCATTTTCTGTGCAACAAGTTAATATCTCCAAAGTTTAGATGTCCAAATCTCAAGTGCTACAACCAATTCTCATCTTTTGTTTCTCTTTGGAAAGCCTCTCGTGTCACTGCTGCCATTTCTTCTCCATTCTTCAGATCTGCCCTCATCCTGAGAGGGGACATTCTGTTCCTTGTCATCTTCACTTCAGCAATACATTGTTTGCTTGGTGGTTTATCCATGATGGTGCATACATCATCTTCAAAGAAAACATTGTACCCCTTTTGAACAAGCTGTCCAATACTTAAGAGGTTACATTTCATTCCAGGAACATAATAAACATCTGCTATGGATTTATTTTCTCCTTTCCTTGTTAAGACACCTACATCTCCTTTTCCCATAACAAAAACTTTACTATCTGTCCCTAATGTGACTTGTGACTTCACATTCTCATCTAACATGGAAAACATGGCTATGTTTCCTGTCATATGGTTACTACAACCTGAGTCTAGAAACCATAAATCTTCACTCTTTTCCTCAGCCATATAACAAGCTAAAAACAATTTATCTTGGCTGATATTTTCTCTAGTGAAATTTGCACTAGGTCTATTACCCATATCATGTTGCTTCTTCCTACATTCATTTGCATAATGCCCATATTTTTTACAATAATGACATTGGACATTGGATTTATCATATCTTTGTCCATGAGCATGTTGCTTTCCACCTTGCTAGCTGCTGCTTTGGCCTTGGTTCTAATTTTGATTGCTGCCCCTTCCTTGAGCATTTGCTGGACTGTTTCTTCCACCTCTGTTTTGGCTTCTGCCTCTTCCTCTTCCAAAGGAAATTTGGGTCTGGAAGGCATGCTCAAAAGATGAGTTTTAATTTCTACCCAATCTCTGTTCATGTGTCATCAGTGATGCATGAAGCTCATCAACTGAAAAGTTTGAGAGATCCTTTGACTCTTATATGGTGGTAACAATAACATCAAACCTTGAGGGTAGGCTCTTCAAAAGTTTCTCCACAATCCTTCTTTCTTCAAGTGTATCTCCATGAGACCTTATCTGTGTGACCATTCCAATCACATGTGTGAAGAATGAGTCTATGCTATCAGACTCCTTCAGGCAGAGAGTTTAAAAATCTCTCCTCAGCAATTGCAGTTTTGCTGTCTTCACTTTCTCCATGCTTTGATAGGCTGTCTTGAGAGTTTCCCATGCTTCTTTGGATCTCTTAACTGCTGCTATCCTTGGAAACACACTCTCATGCACTGCTTGATACAAATAGAAGAGGGATTTAGAGTCCTTCTTATTATTTCTCTTCAACAAGTCCTTCTCTACCTGTGTTAAGGCATTAAACTCATTTTCATCTATTGGCTCTTCAAAACCATCCTCAACAAGTTCCCATTAGTCTTGAGAGGCAAACAGGGCTCTCATGGTGATTGCCCAATAATCATAGTTTTTCCCATTAAATTGTGGGAGCTGAGCATTACCAATACTCATGCTAGTGCTGGCTCCTGCCATGCTTGCACTCTGAACTATGTTTCAAATACTTGACTGTGTATTTATAAAATAAACTGGCTGTCTTCAAACCGTAACACAAAAAATCTGTATTGAGAATACCTTGGATTCTTTTTTACTGAGCCTTCACTCTGCTGGAGAAGCTGCTGCAACAAAAAATCCTTCCTTCAGCTTCTTTGACACCTTCAACGAGCCTGGACTAGCTCCGATACCATGTTGGAATTTTTGAGAATTCCAGAACAACACTGAGAGAGAATGATACTCTCCTTCTAACACAGAGAAATTAAAAATATTGCTTCACAGGGAGACAGAGTTTCACACACTAGAAAAACTTCTATTTCATTCACTGTAAAAAAAAAAACTATTACAATAAAACTTCCTCTAACAGAGGGATTACAAAAATTTGGACTGCTGCAAACACAGTGCCAAAAACAACTTCACTATGTCTCTGCTACAAAAATAAAAATACTCTGTCTCTCTTACAGAAAAATACACTCTCTGTCTTTCAACACTAATGCACTGCTGTGCAAAATACACTTTGTCTCTTCAATACATTGCCGTGTATGTCAAAATTACAATACCACTTTTTTTTTCATATCTATGCCTCTCGAGGCTTTTATATGTGGCGCAACACATTTTAAACAACATAACAAAGGAAAACTTTAAAACAAAACTATAAATCTAACATAGGCGTGTGGGGCCCATATTACAATACCGCATATGTGTATAACATAAGTTAAAACATAAAACTCAAAAGGTTTTATAACCTTTATCGTTGTGCGATACAAGCACAATACAACGCAAACCTTATAACGAAATATATCAAAACCATAACATAAAACATCTGCCGGACTTCAAAAAGAAATTAAACCAAACTGTAAACAAAAATCGCGTTACAAAATTGGTCTTGTGACATCATCATTTGGACGTGCGATGGATTATGAAATCGAGTTCATAATAGCTCATCGCGTCTGGATTTGGGTTTTGGGTACGGTAGTTTTTGGACTCGTGATGGATTATTAAATTCGGTCCATAAACTCACATCGCGTCTAGTTTTGAGTTTGGCTGACTCAGCTCCAGACTTGCGTAATAACGCGTGATTGGTTCAGGCAATCTCCGTGCTGGCGGTGGGACCACTGCCGCCGTGGCCTGTGGGGACCGCCGGTCTTCAAATAAAACAAAAAACTCCCGCGTACCAAACAAAACTCTGATTTTTGAACTGAAGGACTGTGTACCCTGTTTTCTTATATAAAACTTGAATTTGACTGTTCAATGCAAATGGAAAGCGGCTCTGTGTCACAGTCCCTCCAGACAGAAATAGAAGGCGGCCAGAATACAGGGACAGTTGAAATTAACATTTCAACAAAATCGCCATGTGGACAGAGGCCGATTGAATGGCGCCTTCAATCTGAGAAGTCAAATAGTCTCCCCGTTGCAGTTCAAGTTGATTCAAAAAGAATCTCAATCCATATGAACAAAGACGCATGTACAAATGGCTAGCGAAAGTTTTCTTTGCGTCGGGACCACGATGGATGACAAACACATCGTAATCCGAATTAGTAGCAGTGGAGGAAGATGCAGCCATTTCCGCTAGGAAGAAAATAGAATGGAGGCGATGTGAAGGATCGATGTTCGATGTTGCGATAGAGGAGATTAGCTTGTAACAGTGTGAGAGGAAAACAAATTGTGGGTAAAATTGTAGCAAAAGATGCTAATGGTATTCCCACAGGACAATACAATAAAACAAGCGCTCTATCAACAGACGTGGCATCAACCCCTGAAAACGACCCCTATTTCTGGCTATCGATGAAGTGAACATGGTATACAACTTGGAAAATGAGAAGATGGCCATGTGTGGGCCCTGAACAGTGGGACGTTGAATATGAAATGGAACACGCACATGGAAGCGGGTTGATAAAAGCAGAAGCCGAGAAAGAAGGATCTCTGGAAAGGGTCGCAGAATTAGATAGTCTACCTACTGCGTTGAGAAAAGCAGAAGCCGACAAAACGTAGGCCCTACAAAGGAGCGCAGAAGATGCTCTATCGCGTCGATGGAAGAAGAGGCCCACAAAATACGAATTTTAAATTGTCAACTAAAAAATTTGATCACGATTATTTGTATTTAATGTTTTTTTTAAAAGTTTTATACACATCCTTTGAGTAAGTTTTAAGCAACACCATTTTATATTTCATCTAACATAATTGTGATCCAGTCAAAGAAGTTTATTTTAATATGTTATTTTAAGTTTTATACACATCTTTTGGGTGAGGTTTAAGTAACAATATTTTATATTTCATCTAACATAATTATGATGAAGTCTAGAAGCTTATTTAATTGGGACTCTGTAACGCCCACGTAAACTATTTTTACCATGTATTACCAATATAGTTGCATCAAGAAACGGTTGAACAGATTGTTAAATCGTTTTGAAAACTGATTTGTGTTGCGAACTTGGAAAGAAGGTATGCTCGGGCATTATGATCCAGTTCTCGATGGTAATAGAGGGTGCGTTTTGAACTGCCCGCAAAATCCCTTTTTGGGTGGCTCTGCGGTGTTGTAGCAAACTTTAGGTTTTGTTTGCATTCAGATGTTGTTGCAGTTCATCAAAATGGTGATTTTGGATGTGCTATTCATAATTTTCACCACTCCGCTGCACGACATAGATCAGAGAACCCTTGCTGCATTTTTGCAACATTTAATTCCGAAAACACAGAGTTAGATTGTGATTAACCGTTGCTTCTGATTGCAAGAGCCCCTCAAAGAGAGCGACTGCAATTTGATAACAGAGGTGATGGAATGGCAGACTGTGGGGCGCCTCAACGACAGCAGTGATATTTCATATATTTTGCATGCCAAAGAAACATTTGGTAAAGGATACAGAAATCTAGCAAAGACTACCAGAAGAGTTGTTGTTTTTGGTTTTAGCGAGGGTTCTTGGCAAAATGAGGACCGTCTGTAAAGAGTGGAGATGACGTGGAGTTCATGCCAAGTTAACGTGAAAGAGAACCCTGGTTGCGTTGTTCAAATGGAAGATTTGCATAAAAAGATAAGTATATTTCTTTATTTAAAAGAATTTCAGAGTTTATTCATGCAGAATTATCTTTCAAAAAAAAAAAATCACTGGTATGTGGAAAACTACAAGAATCTAGGTTGTTCTTTTGGAAACATTTACTAGATTCTTGTGCAATGAAAAGAGATTAATCTTGTTTTATTTTTTTGGAAGAAAGTTATAACATTAATCTACTTAAAGATTTATTGTTTATTTATGCGGAGGAAATATAGAGAAGTAATGTGTGTTATCTTCCAAGAAAATCACTTGTGAGAGATTAATCTGCTTTTATGTTTGAAAGCTAAGTTATAACATTAATCTACTTAAAGATTTTACATTATCTAGATAGCTATTACGATATTTTGGGAAGAGTTAAGTAGTTTAATCCTTGAAAAATATTTAATGAGTTGAAGGATAAGATAAGGAGTTTCACCAAAATAACTCTTGAAATTTTATGTATATGGAGAACTATGTTAGTTCTCATAGTAACTAAAATATTACCATTGATAAAGATAAAGATAAAGAAAAGATTATACATATATGACTACCAAGATAGGTGATTTGGCTTGTCTTCTTTATTAGATAGTCTTTATCTTTGTGAGTTGAAAGATAAGAAAAGATTATATATATATGACTGCCAAGATAGATAATTTGTCTTGTTTCTTTATTAGATAGTCTTTATCTTTGTAAGTTAAAAGATAAAGAAAAGGTTATATATATATGATTGCCAAAACAATAATTTCTGGCTAAATTTATTTATCTTATAATATCTTTCTTTGTGAATAGAAAATATATAGTTCACTTGTGAGTTGAAATATATAGTTCGCTTAATTTACAGTTTATTCTCATATCAAGAGGGGTAAATATATGAGAAAATCATTCAAGGGAAATAAGTTGAGATTTTCCTCCTTAAGGTGAAAATATGTTTTGGTGGACATATTGAGATTAAGGCTTTGGTAACCTTATATGGAGATGTTTGAAATGCGTGCATATTTAAAATAGGCATGTGTCTATTGTGTAAATTTATTTCATGCATGTTTGGATAAATATGCATGTTTTCATATTCTCTATACATTGTGTTTAATACATATAGATAGGAATTTTTAATTAAAAGATAATTAACCATGTGATTTTGTGGTTATTTCCTAAAAGGAATCCTTGTTGTCTTTTCTTGAAAAGGCTCTTACTTTAATATTTTAGAAATGTTATTAGAGAGATAGAATGGTGAAAGAGAAACTTGTTGGTGGATTTTTTGGAAAAGAATCCATGTTGTCTTTTCTTGAGAAGATTTCCATTATGTGATTCTTTGCTATTATGCCAATCTTTTACATAATAGTTAAATGTGGCAGTATACTAAGAAGTTTTGTAAAAAGAATCCATGTTGTTTTAATTCTTTTACATGAGAAATAGTATTTCCTGAATGATGGAAATATAAGTAGGAAATATGTGTTTTCCTATAGTAAAGGAAGAGCTATCTCTCTTGCATGCACAAAGAAATAGCCATTATGTTATAGAAGCATGTTCTTTGCATGTATAAATAAATGTTGAGCTATCTTACTATTTAGGAAATTATGTGAGTACATTTATGATATCAAAACTAATATGTTAGTTATGTTAGTTCTTCTGGAACAAGGTCGTGCATAGGCAAGCAACCTATGTATTAACTTTTATTGAAGAATAATATTATGAATCTTGACATCATTTATGTTGAAGGCATCATAGCAGGGAATGATGGTGACATGTACAAAGGAAGATTATGCTTGACATGGTGGTAGGTAAACGATTAATGTTTGTGCAGACGAGTGCGAGTTGCAAGAAGGTCCAATGTATGATGGTCCATTGTAGGTATATCCATGCCACCAAGATGTGAAGACACGAAGATATGAAGATAAAGGTAAATGAGTACATCATATTTATACTGGTAATAAGCTAGATATTTCTGCATATTTCTTGTAAGATTATATAAGCGATGGTTAAGGGATGGTCTCCCTTATAAGCCATTGAGTGATGAAATTTGAACACCCTCACGAGCGTTTAATAATAAAATTAAACGTTTCTTTGGTTTCACCCTACGGGGTTTCGAGGTGGTCGTGTTCAATGATGTGATTGATTTTTGTGTCAAGTTGATGATTTTGGATTCATTTCTTGTATGATGTTCATAATGGCATTTATGTGATGACCACATGAGTAATGATATGAATGGATGGTTACATCACATAGTATTAAGTTAATATATTGCAATGGAGGTTGTTAAGGGTTAAGGAGTTTACTATTCTTATTTCTAAAAGTTACACTGTGAACTGTTAAACATTCTATGTAATGTTAAGTAACTTGTATAAAAAATTTTAACTCCTTATATTTCCCTGTGAAGTTAATGGAGTATGTTACAAGTGGTATCAGAGCTAAAGGTTCAAAAACTGGCGCCTTTGGGATTTACCGAAAAGAAATTGAAGGATCCAAGATGAAATGCGCATATGTGAAGGAAGGCATCGCATCTCTAATCAGGTTGAACAATGAGTTTCAAAAGATAGGTACCAATATCTTCTTGTCTTGAAAGTAATAGTTATTGCATTTTTGGAAAATACAATGCTTACAAAGTAAATAACTGTTAAGTTAGAGTTTATTTAAAAAGGATATGTATTTTCCTTGTGCGTAAAAACTTCTATTGTTGTTTTGAAGTTTTCATGAAAGAAGATGGGATTTTGGTTTCTTGAAAAATGAAACATGTTCGTGTTTCTCTTGAAAATTTAACTAATATACATTTGATTTTTTTCTAGAAAATAAATATGTATATCTTGAAAATAAACCTTGCATGTAAATCTTGCAACTGAAGGAAACAAATATAGAGTAAAATATGGTTTTACTTAATATGCAAGATTGTGCTAGTTCTTTTGGAAAGTAATAAAGCAATTGCTAATATGATAATCTTTTAGAAAGATATACCATGGTAAAAGACCAAACTACTATGCTAGTTTTGCTAAGAAGAACCCATGTGAGTACTTGCAAAGATTACTAGTATGTATCTTGAAAGGTGTGAGCAGTAGTAGAACATAAATAAGTAAACTTACTTGCCTTTATATATATCTTGTTTAAGAAAAGATGGGAAGCTTGTTTTTCTTTAAAAGGGACTACGCACCTGTGTGTTAAGTGAAAAGGAATCCAAGTTCTTTCTTGAAAATAAATATAGGCTAAAGAGAATAACCTCTTGAATATATTACATTGCTAGATGGATTATGTCAACATCTTGATTTAGGTATATTAAAGGTTAAGTTAACCTTGTTAGTATTGCGTAGTTTTTATGCATAAAAGAGGCTATCTATGGTAAGTTCTTGGAAGCCAAGCATGAGAAACTTGCATGTAGAATCATTAAGGAACAAGGTTCTTTGCATGCAATAGTTGTATCAGATTTCATCGTAAAGAACATAAGTTTATATGTGGAAAAAGATAACATGTTTTGTTATCATACTTTCGAAAAGATTCTTTGGCAAAGAAGATGAATTACATGTACAAAAACTAAAGTAATGTTTTAGTTTCCTTGAAATATATACATGGCTAATATAGGTATAATATTTTGAGAATAAGGTATGTATTCTTATGTTTTATTCCATTAGTTTTATGGAAAGAAAACCATGTTTTGCATACCTATTATGTTATGTATCCTCAAAGAGGAATCATGAGGTTGCCTACTCGATTATGTTAAGTACTCTGTTGGGAAATTAATCTTTATGCATGGTATGCATAGGAACAACAGTCAATGTGTTAGCTTTATTAAATTTGCATGTTCCAAAGGCAAAATCTGAAGTGGTGGTTCTTTTGTTAAAGTTTAAGTAAAGCTAATGCACATTGTGTCATCTTCCATTAAAGGAATTTCTGAACAAATATAGTGATTTGTCTTGTACGAATGTGTGTGTGTGTGAAAAATGTCATAATAATGTGGGAGTTATTTGACATGAATTGATAATTATTTACTCACACTAATGTAGAGTTGTTAGAAGAAAATATGTTGTGACATTGTATTCACATCTCATATATGCACATGAATAGGTGTTAAAGGATCATTCAAAGATTGATTATTTATTGATTAAGGCTTATTCTAATCATGCTATAAAATCTTGTCCATGTTGCTATAAGAAAACATGGTTGTGGAGGAGCAATGTGAATTCCTGATGAGGATGAATATTGCAGTAGGGGCATATGCATGTTGATTCCTTTAGAAATGAATTGTTACATACATGGCATTTCATGAGCTTCCATTTAAGAGAGTTCTTAAAAATTACATGCTATTATAACATAATTTTCCTGCATAAGAATATGCATATGATATTAATATGTGTATTATGCTTCATTTATTTAGGAAAGAAAGTATAAAAGCATGAAAGAAAGATAGTTACTTTTCATTTGAGTTGGAAAAAAAAAGTAATTGTCTTTGCATGCAATAAAATTTCTAAGTTACCATGCACTAATTTAAAAAGATGAATGTGTATAGTGATGGAGTGTGAAACTAATGCATGAATGCAAAAGAAGAGGAAAGTTCTTCGAATAAAACCTCTTAATAGGTCAAATTGTGAAACTTAACTAAATGACTAGTTGACTGACTAGTGTTTGCATAAGTCGTCATGGATGCATTAAAAACTATTGACTAGTTATGAATGAATAACTAATGAAGGTTTTGTGCATGAATCGATTTTGACTAAAGCTATTTAAAAGTTGTGAACAAGTGATTATGATAATTAATTCGTGTGTCAGTCTGTTTGGACCAGAACATTAGGGGAATTGTAAATGTTGTACTCATACCCTAATCGTTATTGACACATACGCATTAATGGATATTTATATATACTGGTATGCGTGACAAGATTTTATGTAGGAAATTAAAATGATTGCATAAGATAATATGTGCTTGAGAAATGCATATTTACGATTAGCATTGTTCTTATAGTAAGCATGGGTTGCTTAATGGAAACATAAAAAATCTGTGAAAATAAAGCATCACAAGCATTGCAATGTGAATTGCAACAGTAAACGTTAAAGTATCATGTTTTAATAATGTAAAACACATGTATGTTACTTCCAGGGGGGAAGTTGTGACAGCTTCAGTAAAGCTAACTAGTATTAACTAGCTAAAGACAAACTTGTTGAAATTAATTAATGAAATAAAATCTTTCTAAGCTGATGGTAAAAATGTTTCCAAGAATAGGAAGTGGTTGGGGACAGTTGGAAAGACAGTTACCTACTCCTCTGAGGATAAGCTGGATCCTCGGGGAGGAGTAAGGCATTCTGTGAAATTGGTAAAGGGTGAGTATTTTCTCGAGCTGGTTGGGACCAGTTGAAAATAGCTTCCAGCAACCCTTGTAAAGCCAAAAACATCTAAGTATGACTGGAATTGGAGAATTGGGTCGAACTGTCCTGAATTTCTCTTCCAGGATTTTCTGAGTGTGACTGGATTGGCCATCCCGATGTCACAGCAGAAGAATCCACTGTTGACCCGTGACACTGTCCAGATTCTGGAGCTAGGGGGCAAGTGGAGGACGTAATTGCCTCACTTGATGGTTGGGAGGACCATAGCTTGAAAGACTAGATTTCCAGATAAATATAAAGACATTTTAGTTTGGAAATATTGACTGTCTGGATGTGAAAAAAATGACTCGATCCTATGGATTAGGAGGAGCATTTTGTTTACCATTGCAGTTCTCATAGTGGAACAAGTTAAGTAAAAGTTGTGTTATATTAAAATGAATTATTGAATGTATAAGTTCATTTATTTTATTACTAATTTGTTTGGATGTCTTAGTAGATGCTAGGATATGACCATGGTGCATTGATTGACCATTGGTATGATGAAGAGAGCTAGGTGCTCTCTGAGTACTTTTTGAAGTACTCTGTGGTTGTCTTTAGTGGGAGCTAAGACAGTGTGCACATGATGCATTGATGAGAGGGTTGGTTCTCTCTGAGTACTTATGGAAGTACTTTGATTAAAACATCTATTTATATTGCAAGAATGTTTGTTAGTTTCAAGTATTTTCATTTGATCGAAACTATGTGACTAATGTGATTGAATTGTTAGTCATACATTACAAGCTCTTTCCAGGAAGTGTTGATGGGTGTTCAACCATTCGATGAGAGGTTGCATACAAGCCATCAATTCTACCAATAGTGATTGGTAAGTTCGTATAGAGATTTTTCTATACTTTTGTGAATTGAATAAGGGATAAGCAGTAGAAATGGAAATGAAATTTTCTTTGCACTATACATGCTCATGGATATGGATAAAAACATTACTGTTTCAATTAATGGCATTTAAGGAAATGAAAGTGTCTCATTTCCAAGGGGAAGGAGCCCCTTTGGATTGCTTATATTATTATATAATGAGTATAAGTTTAATTTCAGTGAGAGAAGCACACCGAGGACAGTGTTCTCTTAAGGGGGGGAGTATGTAACGCCCACGTAAACTATTTTTACCATGTATTACCAATATAGTTGCATCAAGAAACGGTTGAACGGATTGTTAAATCGTTTTGAAAACTGATTTGTGTTGCGAACTTGGAAAGAAGGTATGCTCGGGCATTATGATCCAGTTCTCGATGGTAATAGAGGGTGCGTTTTGAACTGCCCACAAAATCCCTTTTTGGGTGGCTCTGCGGTGCTGTAGCAAACTTTAGGTTGTGTTTGCATTCAAATGTTTTTGCAGTTGATCAAAATGGTGATTTTGGATGTGCTATTCATAATTTTCACCACTCCGCTGCACGACAGATATCAGAGAACCCTTACTGCATTTTTGCAACATTTAATTCCGAAAACACAGAGTTAGATTGTGATTAACCGTTGCTTTTGATTGCAAGAGCCCCTCAAAGAGAGCGACTGCAATTTTATAACAGAGGTGATGGAATGGCAGACTGTGGGGCGCCTCAACGACAGCAGTGATATTTCATATATTTTTCATGCCAAAGAAACATTTGGTAAAGGATACAGAAATCTGGCAAAGACTACCAGAAGAGTTGTTGTTTTTGGTTTTAGCGAGGGTTCTTGGAAAAATGAGGACCGTCTGTAAAGAGTGGAGATGACGTGGAGTTCATGCCAAGTTAACGTGAAAGAGAACCCTGGTTGCGTTGTTCAAATGGAAGATTTGCATAAAAATATAAGTATATTTCTTTATTTAAAAGAATTTCAGAGTTTATTCATGCAGAATTATCTTTCAAAAAAAAAATCACTGGTATGTGGAAAACTACAAGAATCTAGGTTGCTCTTTTGGAAACATTTACTAGATTCTTGTGCAATGAAAAGAGATTAATCTTGTTTTATTTTTTTGGAAGAAAGTTATAACATTAATCTACTTAAAGATTTATTGTTTATTTATGCGGAGGAAATATGAAAGTAATGTGTGTTATCTTCCAAGAAAATCACTTGTGAGAGATTAATCTGCTTTTATGTTTGAAAGATAAGTTATAACATTAATCTACTTAAAGATTTTACATTATCTAGATAGCTATTACTCTATTTTGGGAAGAGTTAAGTAGTTTAATCCTTGAAAAATATTTAATGAGTTGAAGGATAAGATAAGGAGTTTCACCAAAATAACTCTTGAAATTTTATGTATATGGAGAACTATGTTAGTTCTCATAGTAACTAAAATATTACCATTGATAAAGATAAAGATAAAGAAAAGATTATACATATATGACTACCAAGATTGGTGATTTGGCTTGTCTTCTTTATTATATAGTCTTTATCTTTGTGAGTTGAAAGATAAGAAAAGATTATATATATATGACTGCCAAGATAGATAATTTGGCTTGTTTCTTTATTAGATAGTCTTTATCTTTGTAAGTTAAAAGATAAAGAAAAGGTTATATATATATGATTGCCAAAACAATAATTTCTGGCTAAATTTATTTATCTTATAATCTCTTTCTTTGTGAATAGAAAATATATAGTTCACTTGTGAGTTGAAATATATAGTTCCCTTAATTTACAGTTTATTCTCATATCAAGAGGGGTAAATATATGAGAAAATCATTCAAGGGAAATAAGTTGAGATTTTCCTCCTTAAGGTGAAAATATGTTTTGGTGGACATATTGAGATTAAGGCTTTGGTAACCTTATATGGAGATGTTTGAAATGCGTGCATATTTAAAATAGGCATGTGTCTATTGTGTCAATTTATTTCATGCATGTTTGGATAAATATGCATGTTTTCATATTCTCTATACATTGTGTTTAATACATGTAGATAGGAATTTTTAATTAAAAGATAATTAACCATGTGATTTTGTGGTTATTTCCTAAAAGGAATCCTTGTTGTATTTTCTTGAAAAGGCTCTTACTTTAATATTTTAGAAATGTTATTAGAGAGATAGAATGGTGAAAGAGAAACTTGTTGGTGGATTTTTTGGAAAAGAATCCATGTTATCTTTTCTTGAGAAGATTTCCATTATGTGATTCTTTGCTATTATGCCAATCTTTTACATAATAGTTAAATGTGGCAGTATACTAAGAAGTTTTGTAAAAAGAATCCATGTTGTTTTAATTCTTTTACATGAGAAATAGTATTTCCTGAATGATGGAAATATAAGTAGGAAATATGTGTTTTCCTATAGTAAAGGAAGAGCTATCTCTCTTGCATGCACAAAGAAATAGCCATTATGTTATAGAAGCATGTTCTTTGCATGTATAAATAAATGTTGAGCTATCTTACTATTTAGGAAATTATGTGAGTACATTTATGATATCAAAGCTAATATGTTAGTTATGTTAGTTCTTCTGGAACAAGGTCATGCATAGGCAAGCAACCTATGTATTAACTTTTATTGAAGAATAATATTATGAATCTTGACATCATTTATGTTGAAGGCATCATAGCAGGGAATGATGGTGACATGTACAAAGGAAGATTATGCTTGACATGGTGGCAGGTAAACGATTAATGTTTGTGCAGACGAGTGCGAGTTGCAAGAAGGTCCAATGTATGGTGGTCCATTGTAGGTATATCCATGCGACCAAGATGTGAAGACCTGAAGATATGAAGACCAAAGGGTAAATGGTATCATATTTATTGTATTGGCTTAAGCTAGATATTTGCATATTTCTTGTAAGATTATATAAGCGATGGTTAAGGGATGGTCTCCCTTATAAGCCATTGAGTGATGGGATGAACACCCTCACGAGCGTTTAATAATAAAATTAAACGTTTGCTGGTTTTCACCCTACGGGGTTTCCAGGGTAAATTCGTGTTCAATGATGTGATTGATTTTTGTGTCAAGTTGATGATTTTGGATTCATTTCTTGTATGATGTTCATAATGGCATTTATGTGATGACCACATGAGTAATGAGATGAATGGATGGTTACATCACATAGTATTAAGTTAATATATTGCAATGGAGGTTGTTAAGGGTTAAGGAGTTTACTATTCTTATTTCTAAAAGTTACACTGTGAACTGTTAAACATTTTATGTAATGTTAAGTAACTTGTATAAAAATTTTTAACTCCTTATATTTCCCTGTGAAATTAATGGAGTATGTTACAGACTCCATTTCAAGTGGGATTCATTTCATATTTTTTATTTTACAAATTTTTAAAGTTAAAATCTTGTAACTACATAAATTTTATTAAAAATAAAGTTAAAAAAAAACGAAAGATGTTGATGTTTTGAAGTGGGTTGTTTTAGACACCAATACTTTCGAATTTTTAGATTGTTGGGTCGTGAGCACTTACCCTATTATTTAAAGTTGTGTGATTAAGTTTAAGTTTACACCAAGACTGATCAACCAAAACTTATCACCGTTGTTGAGAGAATTGGGTTCACAAGGAAAACTCATAGCGCACATGACCTCTTTTATGTTAAATTTGTTAAAACATTTAATTCTTAACCTAAAACATTTAATTCAAAAAGAATGAATGAAAAATTTAGATTAATAATTATTTTGAGCTTTTTAGTAATAATTTAAGGTTTAGTTTAACTTATAAAAGAAATAGTTTTTTTCATGATATTTTTTTAGATAATTATAATGGACAAAGATTTTTAAAAATTTAAGTTTAAATTGTTTAATTTGCATATTCTAGTTCTATTTGGGTTTAAATTTATTACTCTGCATAATTTGACTTCAGGTTTTCAGGGTGTTGAATCTATTTATGCATTCAAAAATGTTTTTTAAACAACAAAAAAATCTTGAAATTATATTGCCAAATTTTAGTGAGTTCCAATGAAAAATGCTATTTTGTCTATAAATTACATTAAACCATAATTTAAAGTAATTAATAAAAAAACCTCGAGACAATTGATAAACAAACTTTGAAAAAAAAAGTTTCAAATAATATTATAGGACATCTTCACACAAAATTCTAAATCATAATGGAAAAAAGTGTTTTGATTGGCTAAAAAAAAGATTGTAACCAAGCTGAGCCTACATATTTATAATTCACATTTATGATAATTAACTTAAAGGTATAAACATCAAATTTATAATTTTTTTTAAACTAATGTTTACTAAAATTTTAAAAATTATGTTTACTATAAAATACATTTAAAAACCCAAAATACATCAAATTGGCAAGGCCACATGGCCCTCTATTTATAAATTATATTTAAATAATTTATAAATATTTAAATATAATTTAATGACAATTTTTTTTATTTTTATTTTTATTTTTATTTTAATTAATTAATTAATTTATTTTATACTATTTTATTACTATAAATAGAGGTATAAGATATAGTTTATCATGTACTTTTGAATTTAAAAAAAAAAAAACTTATTAAAATTAGAAATTTCATAATCATATAAACTTTTAAAATTCGAAAATTTTGAACTTTTAATTCTTCACCAATGTCTCTGGAGGACTAAATTTTACAAAGAGGAATTTTTCACATTTATTTCTTTACAAATGTCTCTATGGTCTATGTCATGTTATTATTTTATCTTCATTGACTTTCAAAATTTTAAAAGAGGAAAATCTAATATTTTCTTTTTCAGCACTCCAAAGATAAGATCACATGGTTTTCAATTTTTATGTTTAAAAGACTATTTTATTTTCTAGAATGATTTATTACATTAAGATATATTTTTTATAGGTGGTGATCTATTTGATGATAATGATAGTGTTAATTATTAAAATTAGTTGTTCATGATCCAAGTATTAAATTTATTTAAAATTTTCATGTTTCAACATCATTTAGTTTGGAAGATATTTACAAAAGTCAATATTGACACAATTGCATGCATATATGAACAATCCATAATGAATCATTTACATCATACTTTAAAAAGATTGCCAAAGTGTTTCTAATGTCATTAAACATTGGGGGAATCAAAAGAAAGAGTTGTCTTAGAGATCTTGAGTCAAACTAGCATTTTGGATACAATCCTCAAACATTCTATGATAACCATCATAAATATAAAATTATACAAGAAAAAAAAATGTATAGCACAAAGGGATCTCATGGTTCTTAATATAAAGTACTAAGAACCTACATATTACTACCCTAAATTTAAGTAATAAAATGAATTCATTTACCTTCCACTACTCGATCTTCAAAGTTGGCATTTCATCCAATTTTTTAGTAATATATGGCGTTGGCACAATAGGAACTATCGCTAATGAAAGAAGACACAACCCAAAATTGCCTCCCACCCCCATAATCACAAAACTAAACAAATGATAGAGACCTTATAGATTCCATAATCATGCTAAACAAATGATAGAGACCCTATAAATTCCATATCATATAGTGTGATCAGAGTCCTCCAACTACTTACCTTCATATTGTAGTCATTGAGATGTTAAGATAACCACTTTGGTTGTTGTCAATTATTGAAGGAAATAATAGAATTCAAAGAATTTACTAGAATGATAATGGATTTATCCATAATAGTTCTCACAAATATTTGATAACCCTACTTATAATAATGAATTAATTTAAAAGGCGTGAATTTCCCACTTAAGCTATGGAATATTCTTGAATCACCTAGAGAGATTTAGATCTTCCTAAGCATTCAAATCTAACCATATTTTCTTAAATCAATTCAAGAAAACATGAAGTTGTACTAGATGACACACATTTTCTAGAATCTAATTATCTCACATAAAACATATGTTGACAAAAATATAACTACACACTTTGATCTATGAATATTGGAATACATCAGTTGTGGTTGATTATATTATAGACTGGAATATGAGATATAAAGAATACCAAACCTTGCCTTTCTATATCATATGGGGAGTTTGGAAATGCAAGAATATGTGTTTTTTTTTAGAATTATTCATTGGACATCAATAAAACCAATATTAATATATGTTCATATGTCAATGAGACATGTCCTTGGATATCCAAGGGATTGAAGAGATGAATCAAACAGGTGGAAATTTGGCGTTGATACCTGGTGGGGTTTTTTGATGAGGTTGCAAATAAGAACATTTATGGGTGATCAAGGGCTCAGTTTTATGCTAAAAAATAAAAGTTCTTAGAATGAATTGAAACCTGAACAAACGCGTAGTTCTTGTTATTCTGAATCCGGGGCACTTCGTTTCATGCAAAATGGACTCCGTATGCTCCTGAAAATGAGTTCTGTCTGTTTGCACAAACATGCAAAAGAATGGTGACAGGGAGCCCAGACAGCAGTCTGTACTGCTGACGTGGAATGATGACTAGGCAAGGTCAATGTTTGGTCAAATTCCTCCCTTGAATGATAACCTGCCAAGTGGCAGCGTTTGATTGGTTGAATTTTTGGGTTATGTGGCAGTTTTTAAGTGGTGGAAATTTGGACCAATGGGGAAAGGACATGTGGTGCAACCTGGGACTGCCACGTGCCCCCTTCCACGATGGTGTGGTGTAAAAAATTGGTTTGAAGTCTGGGCGGAGGCGATGGGGATCAACCCCGCGACCTCCCACACAACATGCACACCATTTACCATTCCACCACTCAATTAGTTCTTATTATATATACCATCGCACATATATTTAAACTCTCAAAGGTTTTCCAACGGGGGAGAGGGGGCCAGCCCCAAGCCATGTGACCATAGCTCATGACCACTGTGAGAGCACCAGAGGGCTAAGCACTAAGAGAGGGATTAATGAATTAACTCGGTTTAATTAACACCTAAACCATCAGTAAAATGCGATAATCCAAATTATTAATGCTAATCTGGATTATCCACTAAGCGCGAGTTTAAAGGATTAACCACGCATAATTAGCGCTAACAATGTTTAATTAATTTAATGAGGATTGACTTGGTGGTTCACTAAATCTAGTGGAACTTCCACTTTAGTGCTAGCTCTAGTTAGCTAAATTTAGGCCAAAAATTGCGGGAAAAACTGAAAAGGTCATAAATTTTGGAGTTTTCGAACAAATCAAGTGCATAAAGAGGCTGGATGACCAATTTTGGGAATTTTGGACACATTGGTGCAGGTTCGAGGAGCAAAAAAACATTGTAAATAGGTCATTTTACAAATTTGAGCATGATATAGAGGCCCAAGCAATGGAAGCTGGACCAAGGAGATGTAGCCCAGGAGGGGTGAACTCCTTCATCAAATTCCTATGTTGATGTGTTGTATGGTGATGTACTGTACTTTTATTTTCTGTTTTTCAACCTTTATTTATGTTAAATTGTTCATAAAATTAACATGAAAATCACTCATGAGACTCAATAATTTGCAAGTGAACTTGAACCCTTAAGCACACATAAGACATTTGTTTCAAATTATGGAAGAGGAATTAACTGAGAATTACTAACATCCTCCATTCATATCAGTGGGAGTGGTGCATATATAGTTATTAAGCTCGGAAAATACTATAATTTCTACTGGTTCAATGGGACGGGCACCAACTCGAGGGAAGAGATCATTGCACTCTGGGGTATGTTATATTGTGAAAAATAATTATCCATAGAGGTAATGGACATATTTGGTGACGTAATGCAGTTATTGAGTGGGATGCAGACAATACTTCCTTTGATCCTCCCATACTTGACTCAAAATATGTTCAGACTATTTCATGGGATGAAATTCACTAATATTCTAGGAACAAATTAGGATTGAAAATGCGTTATCAAAATTTGGCCATTGATATCGTTCTGGAGAGAGCATCTACAATGCCTATAACAATCATTGTTATCTTGGGTCAAGGATAATATTTTGTACATGATATAGCATGGTATTTCTTTTGTTTATTCTCATCAGCGTTTCTAGCAATAATATACTTGTTGCAGTCATATGTAGATATTATATCTCTATTAAAAGATGTAATTGTTGTTTTTGGATGATTTTTGATAGATTCCATATGGGATACATTGGAAATATTGTTAAATATGGGTATCTTTGGTGATTAGTAGAAAGTATGTTGATTTTTTCCTTCTTAAGAAGAAGAAGAAGAAGCAAACTACACACTCCAAAATGAAAACTTTCTACTAATTCTTAACAAAACTTACAAGATATTTCAATGACATGAAAGTTAAAAATTTCCAAAATAATAACTGAAACACTTATACCCAATTCCTCACCTATAAATCCTTCATCACTTAGTGAACATAAAATGAAAATAGAAATGTGTATCCCTCTTCAATTTCTCCAATAATATCACCCTTAGATTTGAATAATGTAATAATAAAATTTCCCTTCTCTCATCTCTAACATGTAGTAACATATTAAGAGCAAGGTAGTTAACTTCTATAGAGAAAAAATGCCATTTTAATAATGTAAAACCTTTACACCTTATCCATAACAAAATCCTTTCTCAAGACCCATGACAAAATCCTTCCTCGAGACACCTACATCTTATCACAATATATTTTAATAGTTACTTTTTCTATGAGGAGAATATATATATATATATATATATATATTCTCCTCATAGAAAAAGTAACTATTAAAATATATTGTGATAAGATGTAGGTGTCTCGAGGAAGGATTTTGTCATGGGTCTTGAGAAAGGATTTTGTTATGGATAAGGTGTAAAGGTTTTACATAAGGTGTAAGGATATATATATATATATATATATATATATATATGAAAAGATACATAGTTTCATTGTTTTTTTATTGGGTATATATTTTGTATTAAGTTTTTTTAATTTATTACGGGTCTATTAGAATTGCAAATACGAGTTGTTAGTTTGCATAATCTAAGTGTCTTACTATTTTTAAGGAACTAATCAATTTATTCATTCGAAAATACAACTTGAATAATTAAAATTAAAATCCCATTAAAAAATATATTAAAAAATTATAAAGGAAAAAATTAAAATGTAAGATAATTGAATTATACCAAAAACACAATAAAATAAGTTCTAAATTATATTTCTTTTAATTTTAAACAACACCTTTATTATTCATAGATATTAAAAAAACTATTATAAAAAATAGTATAATTTCTATTTAAAAATCTACATTAACATGTATATTAATTTCATGTATTTTAAACTAACATACTTTTAATTAGGAGGATGGAGCGATGAACACCGAAACCCTAAAGTTTTCAGGCCTCGGCCTTAGGCCATCTGGTTCTGGCAAGGCTCTGCTTGATGTGACAGACGTACGCCCGTTTCTGAATCTGGCTCAATCGGCACTTCCCTTAAGGCTTCTACAGCGTGGCTGGCAGTACGGGTTTTGATTTACTGGGTAATAGAATGGGGTTAACCAAAATTTTCCGTTTCCGTTCCCTACGACGATGTTTTGTTGCTAGGGTTTCTGCTCTAGAGCGGGATTTGCGTTTTCATCGTGTCGGTTTAAGAGGCATTGTTGGCTGTAGAGATGGGGTTTGACAGCGAGTCGGTTGAGCTTGAGCTAGCGCTCAAAGATCTCCTTACCTGTTGGGGGTATGATGCTTCTGAGAAAAATCTTGAACTCTTCTGTCCTAACAATACGGACCTGCAAGTTCTTAGCGAGGAAGTAGCTACTGGGGGGCTATCGTATGGGGTAGGCTTGCTAGAAGAAACCCTTCAGAGTACTTGGAGCGGGTGTTGGAGGGCTGGGCTTCTCCCATAACCGATTCATGAACGAAACCCTGTGTCCGAAGGAAGGGTTAGCGCAGCTTCGCAACCTCCACGGCATTTTTCTCTGATGGTGGCTCAAGGTAACCCTTTTCTTCTTATTTTTGCTGCTGGGATAGAGGATATAGTAGGCAGTTACAGGTTTCAAGGGCTTGTAGGCTTCAAAGCCTTAGGTGAAGGGAGTCACTCTGGAAGAACACCTCTGGGAGGATACTCTAAGGGTAATCCGGTAGGGTTTCGGAAGTCTGTGCTGTGTCAGGGTCTCCTTACTATTAGAGTTTCAATGCCCTTTGCGCCTCACGCTCTTGGTTTCTCTCAGGGTGGCGGTAGGCCGGTTTTGAGCGAACCTCAGGGGGTGGCTTAGCTTCACAGCCAGTCTAGGGTTTCCTTTAATGAAGCAGTAGACATACTCCCCCGGGCCTCGGTATCCAAAAATCAAGGGACAGATTTATGCAAGGGGGTAGTCCCTGAGTCCAAGGTGCAGTAGGAAGGGCAGGAGGAAGAAGAGGGTCCTAAGGATACTGAAGGAAGGCGACCGGGGTCGCCTGAGTCTGCTGGGACATATGCTCCTGTTATTAAAACTCATGGAGAGGGTGAGGGAAACAAGGAAGTCGTGGGTGGTAAGAGGAAAAAACCAAAACCCATCAAGAAAAAAGATAATAGGCCAAGCTGTTTATTGGGTGTGGACATCAGCATAGAGAAAGACATGGAAGCGTCAGAAACCATCGTGGTTGGAAGAGTGAGAGGCAGGAAGTATTCGGCTGAATATATCTCTGACTGGGTTCTCAATGAATGGAAAGAAGCCTCGGGACAGCCCACAGAGATCAAAAACTTGGCCAGAGGATGGTTCAGCATTAGATTCGACCGTAAAGATCATGTGGATTGGGTTCTGGGAAGGAATTGGTTTTTTGGGAAGATACCAATCCTTTTTCATCGATTGACCCCCTTATTTGATGCACAGAAAGAAAAGATGGCGGAGTCCCCGGTATGGGTCAAACTCTCTGGCCTCCCTA
The DNA here is from genome assembly GCA_034641835.2 of Pinus albicaulis. NCBI lineage: Eukaryota > Viridiplantae > Streptophyta > Pinopsida > Pinales > Pinaceae > Pinus > Pinus albicaulis. The sequence goes on along the minus strand of CM076575.1, from coordinate 2,017,719,289 downwards.
TGCAGTTTTGGACATATTTTGCTTTCATTTCCATTAGAAATACTTTGGGAATTTTTTTGGAGGTGGACAAATCCTATATTCAATCAAGGCACTGAAGTGTGGCACGGATCCTGGTCAACCTTAATCCCAGAGAGGGTTTTGCAGACGTAATGACTCTAAAGTACAGGGACCTATAATTTTTGCAGACTTTGGACTATGAGAACCTTCCTTTTTGCTATAATTGCTGTCATAAGTATGGGCACTTGGTGAAGGAGTGCCCTCTTGGCCACCGACGCCATCGTAGACAGAAGAAACATTAAAAGTAGGAGGGAGCCTCTAATCATGAAGAGGTGGGTCATGAGCAGGCGACCATCTTACACCACACTGAGCAGGTGAAGAATCCAGAAATGGAGGTGACCATGTGCGAGATCAAGCGGTGAGTGCATTCACATCCTCTTCACCTAAAGATATTCCGGCGACCTCCCTGGTTCCCCTTCCAGTTTCTGAAATTGTTGGGGCGTCTCAGGCGAGTACGTCTCTTTTCCCTCCTTTCTCCTTATGCTCCTCTTTTTGTTACTCTATGTCTGATGATGTTGGGCCCAATCCTTCCAGGTAGATCCTCAATGATCTCTCTTCTTTAAATCTATCTAAATCATCCTTAGATAGTGTTATCCTATCAGTCCCGAACCCCTTTGAGCCTGTCCTTTCTCCCCCTGAGGACGACCCATCTCCCTCTAGTCCCTGAGTTCCAACTCCTGAAATCCCTCCTTATAACCTTAGGTCGTTGGCTAACTGTAAAGGGAAAGGGATGGTTGTCGGAGGGCCCTCATCGGACCCTGTGGCTTTTATTCCAAGGAAGTTGAGGGGAAGAAAATCTAACCTTTCCAAGGCCTAGCTGAAAGCAGTCGTAGATATAGCTGATGGGAGGTAGATGTCCATCCCTGGGGTGCTTAGAGCAGAGTGACCACCCCCCCAAGGTATCTAATTATCTTTCTATCCTTCAACTGCAGGGGCTTAGCTAGCCATCTGAAAAAGCTAGCCTTCAGAGATCTTATTCACTCTCAAAAACCGGATGTCATTATGCTATAGGAAACTTTGGGGAAAGGGGATGAAGTGATCAGTGTACTCTCTAAATTGATGCCTGGCTAGGCTTTTCAAGCTCTCGATGCGGCAGGCAGATCTGGGGGTGTGGTTTCAGGATATTACTCGAAGAAGCTAAGAGAAATCTCCTCTTAGGGTTCATAAAATTGCTTGGCCATGGAACTCTACTCTAATGAACCGAGCCTCTCTTTCCTCTCTTTGAACATCTATGGACCTTGCGTGGACAGGGATCGTTTCTGGACCTTTTTTTTTAGAACTTCTTGCCTCTCCCACTCAAATCTGATAATTGAAGGAGACCTGAATTTCTCCTTGGGGGAATCTGAATCATGGGGAGCCTCAGCCAGACCGGACCCCCTTACTGAGTTTTTCTGGAACAAACTGGCGACATCTCATCTGGTGGATGTCCCCCTTCTCAAATTACATCCCACATGGAGGAATCGGTGAGTAGGGGCTGAGTGGGTGGGAAAAAAGCTGGACCGATTTCTGTTGTGTGAAGCCTGGGCGGAGAAATTGTTGGTCTACAGACACTGGGTTGGGGAGGGAGGTATTTCAGACCATTTCCCAGTCTTTCTGGAAATGAAAGGTGACGACAAGAAACCAGGAATCCCGTTCAAATTCAATTCTTCCTGGTTGAAGGATGAATCTTATAATGGCCTTTTTCATGCTACTTGCAGTAAGGACAACTTTAGCCGTGAGGAAAATAGAAGCTATTTTTTCATGAAAAATATCAAGAGAATGAAGAGTGCCACCAAAGAATGGGCCCTCCAAAAGAAATTACAGGAGGAGGAGGAAATCAAAAAGGTAAATTCAGAATTGGAAAGGTTGGAAGACCCAGAAGGCGTTGGTTATGCATCTTTGGATTCAAGGGCTAGAATTAAGGAGTTGGAAGCCTCTCGGAGGCAAATTCTCCAACTTAAGGAAGAAAGCTAGAGGATGAAAAACCGAGCCATCTGGTTGCAAGCGAGATATGAAAATACAAAGTTCTTTCAAAACTATGCAAAAGGACGGAAAAATTCAAATACCATTTGGGAATTCTCGAAGGAGGATGGTGAAATGGCCAAGTCCTTTGAAGAACTGGCGACCCTTGGTATTAACCATTTTAAAGCTCTGTTTAGAGCTCCTGCAGAAGTCTCTATACCAGATGTAATTAGAGTGGCCTTTTTTTTCCCTATCTACATTGATGAAGAGGGTAATGATGCCATCATGGCACCTGTTTCTAAACAAGAGGTGGAAGAAATCCTTAAGGCTATGTAGAAGGACAAAAGTCCAGGCCCGAATGGATGGACTGTAGAATTCTTCCAGCATTTTTTTGAATTTATTGGGGATGAGCTGGTAGCTATAGTGGAGGAGTCTAGGTGCTCAGGGTCTATCTACCAACCCTTCAATTCAACCTTCCTGGCCTTGATACCCAAATCCGATTACCCTAACTCCTTTGACGACTTTCGACCCATTTCTTTGTGTACCTGTGTCTATAAAATTATTGCAAAAGTCATTGCCTCAAGGATTAAACCCTTCCTATCCAAACATATCTCCCCTGAGAAATTTGGTTTTTTGGATGGAAGACAGATTCACGAAGCAGTGGGAGTCGCTCAAGAATCTCTTCATAGTCTTAAGAGAAGTGGTAAGAAAGGGGAAATTGTGAAAATTGATCTTTCAAAGGCCTATGACATAATAAGCTGGATGTATCTGCGACTTCTGTTGACTCATCTTGGTTTCAGATTTGACTTTTTCAGATGGATCATGAGTTGTGTTACCTCGTCCTCTATTGCAATTTTGATAAATAGAGCTGCTACTTCTTTCTTCATTCCTGAGAGAGGCTTAAGACAAGGATGCCCTCTCTCACCCCTTATTTTTCTGCTAGCTGCTGAGGGCATTAGCTTAATGATTCACAAAGAAAAGAGACAAGGTGAGCTAAAAGGAATAGAAGTTGCGGTTAATCTCTGGGTCACTCATCTTCTCTTCGTGGATGATATTCTTCTGTTTAGCAATGGAAGCATGGAGGATTGTCGAACCCTAAAGAGTATCTTGGATCTATTTCTGAAGGCAATAGGTCTCAAAGTAAACGAAAAAAAATCGACCCTAACTACTTCTGGTTTGTCCTTAGAGGAGGTGGGAAGAGTTGAAGCTCTCTTGCATTTTGAAATCAGATCCCTTCAGGATAATTTTAAATATTTGGGGTTCCACCTCAAGCCTGATAATTACCAGATCCACGACTGGAAGTGGTTTCTTGCTAAAATTGAAAAAAATCTAAATCACTGGAGTCACAAATGGCTATCAAGAGCAGGAAGGTTGGTTTTAATCAAGTCTGTCTTAATGGCAATCCTGGTGTATTGGGCTAGTCTTATATGGGTTCCAAAAGGTATTCTAGCCTCCATAGTCAAACTTTGCAGTAGATATCTATGGGCCAGCTCTAAAGTGGAACATGTTACCCCCTGGGTAGCATGGGACAAAATCATTAGACCCAAGGAATATGGAGGTTGGGGTATCAAGAATTTTCTCTCTTTCTCGAAATCCCTAGCAGCCAAACTAGCCTGGAGACTTATAACGACCGAATCACTCTGGTCGTCTGTTACAAAAAGAAAATACATTGATCAAGGTTCAACACTCGAATGGGTCTGCATGCCCCTAAAATCCTCAAAGAATGCCTCTGTGTTCTGGAAGGTTGTGGTTGCCTCTATCCAAACCATTGAACAGGGTCTAGCGTGGAATGTGGGAGATGGAGGCCAGGTGAGGCTAGGACACGATCCATGGGTCGGGTGTTCTGAAAGTTTTACACTTTCTCAAGATTTGGTAACCTTTCTAAACAACAGGGGCTTCCATAATATTAGTCAGGTGGCTGATCATCGGTCCTCTTCTATTCTAAGGCAAGGGTGGTTAACAAGGACTGATCTTCAACTTGAAGAGAGATGGATGGAAGAATGGAGGCTTTTCTGTTTGGACTTGCAAAACTCCTCTGTATCAATTACTGATTCAAGGGATGAACTCCAATGGGTATACGCACAGTCTGGTATCTACTCTCCGAAGTTGGGATATAAATGGTTGATGTCACAACAGGGGTGGGAGCCCCCTGCCTGGTGGTCCAAACCGATCTGGAAGCTGAAATTTCCAGCAAAGACTAAGCTTTTCTTCTGATGTATCTTATAGAAAAAAGTGCCAACATGGGATTTTCTTCAAAAGAGGGGGAAAATAGGCCCAGGCTGGTGCTCTTTATGCAAATCCAGCGAGGAAACCTCCCTCCATATCTTTCTAAAGTTCCCCTATAATGTAATTCTTTGGGCTGAATCTTTAAGGCTCATTAATACCCCTATCATATGGGAAGGTGATAATATTCAACAAGCTTGGTCTCGGTGGTGGCAGGAGGCTCCTAATGACAAATTTCGTACGATCCCTCTCTTGATTGTCTGGGGCACCTGGATTTCAAGGAATTGGATAATCTTTCAAGATCTTTCTTTCCCAATCAGAATATTGGCTGCGGAAGGAGCAGCCATCTATGACAGTATCCCAACCCCATCTGGTCCTGCTCCACCTCCTTGCATCCAGCCAGAACTCATTAGGGAATCGGTTCCTTGAGCTTTCTTTGATGGAGCTTCAGACATCAATGGGCGGTGTGGAGCTGGTTTGGTCATTCATTTATCCCCTGAAAAGTCCCTGCGAGCATCAGTTGGTCTTGGGCAAGGGAAAAATAATTTTGCTAAACTCAAAGCGTTACATTACCTCCTCTGTTGGCTGACTTTAAAAAAAATTAGGAAGATTTAGATCTTTGGAGATTCTATGAATATTGTGAAATGGTTTAATGGGACTCAACAATGCAGGAATTATATTTTGTTGCCTTTGCTTAAAGAGATTTTTCGGATCAAATGTTTTTTCACTAAGATCACTATTTGCCACATTTATAGGGAACAAAACCAGGATGCAGACCACCTATCTAAAGAAGGTTCTGAAAAAACTATGGGGACCTAGACAGTGACAGAGATGGAAAACGGGGTTGTCCATCCTTTGGAACAACCCGTTTTTGGATGAAAGATCTCACTTGCTCCTCTCGTGTATATATTCTGCTGTCTTTTTTCTATGTTTTTCTTTATGTTTTGATACAAACAACATAACTGCTTCTCAAACTTATGATGAGTTACAGGAATGTTTTCCTCATTGAGGAGGTCTTGGGACTCTATCAGATAACTGTTTTATCTCAAGAAACCGAGATAGTTTTTACTGCCGGTTTCCTCAGTTTTGTTTATGAAAAGGAAGCCTTGGATTCTGCAGGCACCTATCCATTCTCATCATTATCTTTGTTTCGGTTTAAAATCGGGAGATGTGACTGAATGGAAGTGCCCCTTTTATGCCTATTTTGGATAGGCTGCTTTCATGATACCCTTCAGGTATTCAAGGTAGTTGAGACTACTTTTCTCCTTCGAACAGAAGGAGAATTGGAGTTGATCAGAAATGCTATGCATATGCTATGTGACTATCTATTCATAATAGAAAGTTCAATTTTATTTTTTTATTTTTTTTGTGGAAAAAAAAAACATACTTTTAATTACACAAAATTTAAATTACTTAAACATATACTCAAATCCATCATATTCACACTCAGATTCAAAAGCTTAAACAAAATTATAAACAAAAAATGACTTTACAAATAAAAAAAAGGTAGGTGATAATAACCCTTAGCCTTCCATTGATATGATGCATCTAAGCCAACATAGATCCATCTTACCCCACGATCTATCAAGCGCCAAGAGCATCAAATATTTCGATGTGAAAACCTCTTTTTTTAGGCACAATTTGAGGAAAGGTTTGTACCTCGAGAGATTTTATCCCTCTCGACACTTGATAGATTTGGGGTTAAGATGTATCTATGTTAGTTTCAATTGTGTGTGATCACAACAATTTTGATTTTATCTATCTCCTTAATGTTATTTTGAATGCAAAGTGACAATGTAATAATGTTAAATGATAGAAAATATGAATAATAAAATGTAGTCAAGTTATTTCCTTCTACTATTGTTATTTCCACACCTATTCGTTTTTCCATCTTTTCATATCGATCATATGAAAATAGTGGTGGAAATTGTAGTCCATTCAAATCTTTAACTCAAGATATTGGAGTTGTTATCCATGATAACCATTTTGTTTGTCTTGAGTGAATTTGAGTAAGTAACTTAGGGTTGGATAGAATTTTTTAAAATTGAGATTTTAAAATAAATTGCATGTATAAGGGTCTTTTGGTGAGTTTGAAAGGTCATCATTGATGTAATAGGTGTCAATGTCAAAGAAAAATCTGAAATTTGTGTGTGCATAAATTGATTTGGTCATTATGGTGAATTTAATACTTTTATAGACTTATGTAGAAAATTCAGTTTAAACAGGTCAAGTTTTGCTACGTAAGTTCTAGGCACTTCCGTAGCAAATTCACCCTCCTAAACGCAGGATTCACTACGAATTTTGTCCTTTTTGCTAACAGTGGTGAAAAGGTTGTGGACTATCATTAAAGTTTGAATTAAAGGTTTTTCAGAGCATATTGTCTCATCATTTCTCCATATTGTTAATTTTCATCATTTGTAAACACCTGCATCTGCTCGGTCATCATATTCCCTTTCCACTTCTTCATTTCAATTTCCTATTTCAAACACACGTTATCCTCACGCTTATAAGCTATTTTATTGTCTTAGTATCCGTATAGAGGTCTAGGTTTTTTATAGTGGTTGTCTCAGGCTAGGTCTTACTAATGTCAAAAGTTTTGTGTGTTGTCTCAAAAAGTTTTGTAGGTGTCAAGGAAGGAGATGATCATCACATCTTGAAGAAATGACATCAGAAAAGAGCCAGTATAAAGGTGGAGCTATTTTTAGGTACAAGTCGATGGACATGAGGCTACTCGAGGAAGACCCCACCTTCTCAAAAGCATTTTCTAGTGTGGGCTGCCTTCAATTTTGTCAAAAATTGGACGGATACCATGCACAAGTTTCAAAGGATTTTGTTGTCAATTTTATAAGCACAAGGTTGAAAGTGGGAATTTTGAATTTTGTTATGTCTCCTCACACAATTTCAGAAGACACTGAGATCCCAAGATCAGGGGACTCATGGTTCAAGGTAAAGAAATTCAAATTACATAATTTTGATGAATTTTTGAAAAAGGAGCATAAAGGCATTGATATGACTTCAGATATCTCTAGAATATGCCTTAAGGAGATTTTTTACAAGTTCTTAATGGTGATTCGGAAATATTTCACCTGTGAGGGTAGATTCCATATGATTTATCAATACCAATTCAAATTAATGCTACACTTCACAGGTAAGAAACCCCTGGATTTTCCTTTTTATATTTTTAGGAGTTTGAGCAAAATGGAAGACAAGGTTCAGGCCAAACCTAAAACCAGTGATACCTCCATCTTTCATCATGCTCTTATAAAATTGTTGGTACTTAAAGAATTAAAAAAACTGTACATAGATTGGTATACATTCATTTTTTTTGGTGGCTATGAGGTTGATGTACTTACTCCTAGGAAAACACCAATATCTAAGTCCAATACACCAGGGAAAGACAAGAAATATGAAGTAGAACCTGTGGTTGACCATGAGGCAGAGATGCAGCCTATGGAGCGGAATTTGAACAAGTGCAGAGGACTGTAGTGCGAAACAAGAATTATAACAGCAATCAAATAAAAACATATACAAGGACCCACAGGAGGCTCACTAGAAGTCAAACAGAGGTAAGAGGCAAGTTAGCAGACATCCTAGAGGCAATTTAAATTGATTCAGAAAGAGAGTCCTATTGTAAAGTCTCTTGAAATCAAGGAGGCAGAGACCAAAAATAAAAGCAAAAGGGCTAAGAAATTGGACATTTCACAATAAGGCTCAGGGTTTATCTTTAAACCTAGAAATAAATTCACTAGGTCACAACAATCCAAGGGAAATATGCCTAAAATGATGTCTGAGAAACCATAAAAGGAGAAGTTTCCATTGGAAGAGATATCAGAATTACCTTAAAAAAAACTAGAGTCAATCAAGAGAGGGAAAGGCAAAGAGAAAATATAATAGGAGACTGAGATGGAGCCTCTACAAGAACAACTAAGGGAACCTAACACATAGGTTCTAGAAACAAAGTTGGAGATGGAAGATTTCAAAAAAGAAGTGAGCAAGCAACTAGATTTTTACAATGAAATGGTAGATAAGTCACGGAAGATGCTAAAGAGGACATTGCATCTACACAGGATGATGAAGAATATTTGCAGGAGAAATAGGTGGCTGCAAGATGAAAGGAGGAAGCTACAAGGTCAAGTCAGAGAACTAGAAGTACAAATGCAAATGATACAAGATAAAATTTTGAAGAGGGGCTTGAAATTTATTACTATTTTTTATGATGCTGTTCCATAAACAGGGTAAGATTACAGATTTTTGGGCTATATTATTGCTTATGTTATTCCATGGGCATGTATAGGCTGACACAAGTGTTTTGGAGGTGATAAAAGGAAGACGGTGCAAAACTTCAGTAAACTAGGTACTTTCGTAGCAATTCTGAGGCTTAAAGACAGGAATTTGCTATGAACGTTGTAGTCGCTTTCCTTGAGGGTAAACATCAGCAAAAATTTCAGAAAAATGGCGGCTTAAGGCATGTGTTTACCTCATTAGCCTCAAGGAATACCCTCCAATGGTCAGAAAGTGTAAATATTATGCAAAAGGTGGATTTTGAAGTTTGCTACGAAAGTTCGTGTACTCTATTTTTCTTCCAGTGTTAGGTGTTTTTGATGTTTTTGAGCATTCTGTTATCACCCAAAAAAAAAATATTGTTTTTAACATCATTGTGTCAAGTTTGTCTTTGATCATGATTCAAAATTGGGTTTAGAAGTAGTTTAGGATTTGATCAAGGGTAGGTTAGATTTTTATAGTTCAAAGTCCATCCTTAGGTTCAAATAAAGTCTTCTTTAAAAAGTCCCTTCACGTCAAATATCCATCATTTTCATTTGTGGGTCACTTCCTAAATTTTCATGTCAAAATTGTTCAATTAGCCAACAAACCTTGTTTTTGTAGCGCCACCCGTTGAAAAAATTCGATTTGCGCTACGAAAGCGCTAATAGTTTCGTAGCGCAAATAGGTAAAATTACACTGCAGACGCTACAAAAGCGTGGTTTTAAAACTGTCTTGTCATTTGAGCTGAAAAGTGTCAGAAACTGTTGGGAAATGGAAGGTTAGTGGTATGATGAGTCATGTAATGATGAGATTCGATGTACACATCCATGTTTTCAGTCATCATTGTCATTATAGGTTATGAATGAGGCATCATTCAGTTATGAGATAACATTTTAAATTTCAAAATATTTCCTAGTTGATCATTCTCGTTTTCTTTTGCCTCCATTCAAAATGTCTGAGCTCTGAAGTGTCAAGCCAAACCTATGGCTATTTCATACAAAGGTTTTCTACATCCCTATTCAAGCAAGGTTGATATAAAATTTATTAAGCAAGGCTGCTGGTTTTATATAATCAAGTGAGGATGATAAAATTCATCAAGCGAGGCTGACAAGTTTTCTGAAAAGCATGGAAGAGGAAAAGAAAGTTAACAGAGGGGGACACTGCTTGAGGTATGAACCTGAAGACATGAAGGCAATAATTGAAGACCCAAAAATGATGGAAGCATTCAGAAGAGTAGGTTGCCTTCGGTTTTGTGAAAAATTGCAGGGCTGTCACACACAGGTATCAAAGGAATTTTCCATGAACTTTAATGGAACAACTACTAAGGTTGGGATGCTAAGTGTGTCAATTACACCAGAGGTCATTGCTACTGTTACAGAGATACCAAGAGGTCAAGAATCTTGGTTCAAAGGTTTCAAATTTTATATGGAGCAATGTAAAGAGTTCATGAGGCCTGAGTATGCAGACATGGACCTTAATAACGCTATCCCTAGAAGCTGCATCAAAGACACTTATGCAAGGCTGCAGCTCAACATTCAGAAGTATTTTACATGTGAAGGTAGATATCATAACGTTTGCACATATCATTTCAAGTTGCTTCTGCATTTCATTGGTAAGATTTCACTTGATTTTCCTTTTTATCTGCACAGGAGTCTTGAAAAAATCGCTAATAAGGTACAAGCAAAATCTGAAGGTAGTGAAACATCCTTGTTTCATCATGGTTTAATGAAGTTATTGATTTTAGATGAACTTTAAAAGATAGGTTGGTCATATTTCTTGTTTATAAATGGTTTTGAGTTGGAAATCCTAACACCTACAAGAAACCCTAAAACTAAAGGAGTTCCATCACCACCAGCAGCAAGCCTAGTCAACCTATGGTTGCAAAACCAAAAGAATTTGAAAAATTAAATCCAAGGAAACAAATTGGGAAAAGGGCAGAGAAAACAAAAATGCTTGACACACCAACTCCATCACCTGCAAAACAGAGTTCAAAGTTTGTCAAAGAGGCAAAACAGAAACAAGATGTCAGCAAGCAGGAAATCAAAAGAGTAACAAGAAGCCAAGAAGTGGCATTAAAAGGAAATACAGTTGCTATAGAGGACAACCCAGGAATAAAGGGAAATTTAGATGACATCCTTCATGCTATTGACATAGAGGAGACACCCATTGTTCAAGCTGAGTTCATTGGAGAAGATGAGCATAAACAGAAAAAGGTTAAGTCTACAAAGAAGCTTGAGTTTGAGGGGGAAGATGAAGCTTTCATCTTTCAAGCAAGGAAGCCTATAACTAGGCATACTACGAAACTCAAGGAAGGCAGTAAGGAAGTTCAAAAATCTATTGAGACAGCTAAAGCTCCTGAAGAAATTGTTGATCTCTCATCACCTACAGTGAAGCATACAACCAGTAGAATAAAGAGGGGAAAAGAAAAAATGACAGAGATAACAGAGTTGCAATATCTTGAGGAAAAATTGAGGTTGGAAAACCAAAAAATTGCTGTGATGAGAAAGAGGGCTAGAAAGCACAGTATTGAGAAAGCAGAGTTTAAAAGGGTGAAGGCACTGTGGGAAGGACAAACTGATTCTATTTCTGAAACTCCAAGTAGTGCATAGAATTTTTTCAAATGGACAGTTCCAGCCATAAAGAAGCCAAGTTTGTCAGAATAATAAATAATCACTTGAGAGCTACTAACATAATACTTAAAAAACAAGTGGAGGATTTAGAGCAGCAATTAAATTTGATCATGGTGAGTTAAAAAGCAGAGGTATTAAAATAACAGTCATAGAAGAGCCTATAGCTAAATCAGGTGAAAATGAAGAAGGGACCTCATGAAGGCTGGAATGACTGTGTTTTTTAGTTGATATGGTTTTTAAATGATGAATCAGGTTTATTTTGAGTTTTTGGCACATTTACAATTTACACTTTAGAAATTTTTTGACAAAACTGGTCACTCAACAGTTTTGTAGCGCATACAGTGTAAAAAGAGAGAAAAACACTACGAAACTACTGTAGCAGCTTTTCTTTCTCTTTTTTATAAAATGTTGAAGGGTAAGAGAATGAATCAAGAACTGAAATTGCTAGGGAGGATGTATTAAAAGGAAATGAAGACAATTTTGGAGGAAAGAAGTCAAAAATTTGAAGAAAAAAGGGTTAAAAGGCAACGCTATGAAAGGTGCTACGAAACTGCTGTGTTTTTGTAGAGCAATGTATTGCAGCTCATTTGAACAGTTTGAAAATGGTTTTGGACAGCTAGAGCCTAGGGAGGAGATTTGGAATGTGTTAATTCAACTTCCAACAGTTAAGGACCATGAAATAAAGAGTACATGATGGTCAAAATGTTCCAAGAATGCAAAGGACCCTATGCCTAAAAAATAGGGGATTGTTTCCTATTTTGATGGAGGTCAGCAATATGGTCATGAAGATTTGAAGCCAATCATTTATATTCGACCATGTGTTGATACACTTGGCAAATGATTTAATTTAATTTAGATAAGGTTCTTATGGATAGTGACAAGGAGTTTGAATCCTATTTGTAATAGGACTGTTTAGTAGATTAGCTGTCTTTTTGTAATAAATCCCATGTCTTATGGTTATGCAAGGTGTCAAAAGTAAGAAATTCGATGTATCTAGCCTAAGATGAGATCATCTTATGTTGTAAATTGTCCAATAAAGACCAAGAAGTCGAATGTGCAGGGGGTTGGACATTTTTGCAAAAGACTGTGCATATTGTAATTGACTGATTTTCAGCTAATACATAGAGTTTCTACTTAACCAACTTGGGTTCAGAAGGAGTTTTGGTGTGTTCCTATTCTATTTGCATCTCTTTATTATCCTATGGCAGTGGTGTTTATCTATATTACTCAAAATTCATCTTTAGATGCTCTGACTTCCTATATAAATGAATTGACTGTGTTTTTACAGTTTCATGTGTGTTTATCTCTTGACTAAAACTATGATATGCCTCAACTTCCATGTTAAGTAGATTCATTGGTTTACTGAAACTATTTTGACCCCATAAGCCCAATGTGTACTTGCTGATGCGATTCTCAACCTATATATGTCATTTATCTGTTTATTACCCCACATAGAGTTAGCCATCTATATTTTTATCCAAATCATTAACCTTTGAGAGAGCCCTCTTAGGCTGAGGAGGCTAAGCCTCAGTCAAAATATTAGGTTTGAAATATTTACATGAAATCGACTGATTAAGAAGCCTATCATATCCAATTTTGGGATAACACATTCAATGCAGTGAAAAGGTGGATGAATTATAAAATAAAAGCATGCATATTATTATGACACTTGTTCAAAAGGACAATTCAGCAATCAACTACCATGTGGCTAGCAACTCATCAAGTCAACTAATGATGCCATATCATCAATACAACTCACCATCTCAACTCAGGTTCACGAGGTCTTAACTCTAGTGTATCAGTTGGCCAACACCTCAACATGTCAGTTTTATTCGATAGAGATGACAATTATAGGTTGTTAGATGTTTTTTTGGATTTATTAATAGTCACATAATCCTTTTTTTATTACAAAATCTATCAAAACAAAAAATATCCCTATCTATTCTCAATATGTTGTAATCCTACTTGAATTAGGTCTTTAGGTTAGTATTGAAGTATATCCTAGGTGGAAAACCATTGTAAAAGAGACCTCACTCTATATGAGGGAGTTTTTGAGTTTGAAAGGGTTGATGAATGTAATGATAAGGCTATTATAAAATTTTTCTCTGCCAAGTTAATATAGAGTTTGCAGTAGTTGTCTTTCAAAACACGATATTATTTTGGAGCTTATGTGTTTGTGTCTTTCTATTTTGTATATTTTTATCAACATCATAACATTATGATTACTTGGAATCATAACTTTTATGCTCCAATTTTCTTCATGTACTATGTTTTTACTGTAAAAGTTCTCTTTTAAGCCCATTTGCCTCAGTTTCCATGGATGCATTTACTAGAAATTGATGTCCCTTAGCCGACTCTGTACCTAATGGTAGCCTCCATACACTCTTCCACCTGAAAAATTACTCAAAACTCAAAAAGTTTTAGCCATCTACAATAAAAATTCTTATCTTGAGTACTTCATTTTTCCTTTGAGAGAGCCCTCTCTGATTGGAAGGGCTAACTTCCAATCCAAAGTGGTTTGAAATAGTTCTGCTAGGTTGACAGTTGAATAGCCGAGCTAGTTCCATGTCTCTCTTGCTTTCCAATATTAATGGGCTTTCTCCAAAATCAATCATTGTGACTATTGGAGTGTTAAACCCCAAGTAATTTTCAATGATAGTTGTTTACTATTACCTCATTTGAATGGAAAGTGAATAACAATGTTGAATGATAGAAAATGAGAATAACAAGAATGTAGTCAATTATGAATAGTTTACAATTACACAAAGCAAACATTTCAAGTAAGATGAAAATTGAAGTATTTATTTATGGTTGAATTATTGTAGCATAGATGTCAATGCACGCCATCAATATTTTTTCTATTTACAACAAAATCAATGCATCTATATAAATGAAAAACCAAAATATTCATAAGATGGAAGAGTTTGTCTCTCTTCCTCTTTGTCTCTCTCTTCCCCCACCGTCTATACCTATATCTCCCTCCATATTTATTTTTTTGTCTCTCTATCTCACCCCCAAAACACACATGCTCTATCTCTCTCTTCATATATATCTATCTATTCCTCTCTTTGTCTCTCTATTCTTCCCTCTCTCCACCCTCCATATATATCTCTATCTCCCTTCATCTATAATTATTTATATCTCTATCCCATCCCCCAAACATACATACTCTCTCTCCATATATATTTATCTCTCTCTCCCTCCTCTCCCTCTTCCCCTTCAATCTCTCTCTCTCTTGCCTCCCACTCTCCTCTCTCCCTCACTCTCTCTCCATCTCTCCCATGTAACTCACTCTCTCGACCCACCTTCCTCACTCTATGTATTTCTTCTTCCCTCCCTCCCTCTCTTATCAAATAGGATTAGGAATAAACATCTACACTAAAATCAATGCATCTATTTTATTGAAAAACAAAAATATTCATAAGATTAAGGAATCAGTCTCCCTCCCTCTCTCTATCTCTCTCTTCTTCCCTCTCTCTCCTCAATCAGCTACATCTACATCTCTCTCCATCCTTCCTTCTTTGTCTCTCTATATCACCTCCCAAAACACATATGTTTTCTCTCTATATATATCTATCTATCTCTACCTCCCTCCCTCTCTTTGTCACTTTTTTCTTCCCTCTCTCCCCCTCTATCTATATCTATATCTCCCTCTTTCTCCCCTTCTTTGTCTCACTATCTCACCCCCATAACATACACACACTCTTTATGAATATCTATCTATCTCTCCCTCGCTCTTCCTCTCCATATTTCTCTCTTCCCCTTCTCTCCATCTCTCTCTCTTGCCTCCCACTCTCCTATCTCCCTCACACTCTCTCCATATCTCCCTTTTAACTCTCTCTCTCTCTCTATCCACATTAAAAAATCCAAAAATCTAACCCTAGGAGATGAAACACCAAAATATGGGCTCCGTCGGGGTAAATTGGTACATCAATTTCCCAGGGTCGTAACTTTGGCATACTATCTCCGTTTGACACACAAGAAAGATCTATTCGAGCACTACAACTAGTGACCATGAATATTTATTCTAGGATGAACTCATATTATCTGGAGGTTTTATGCCCAAAAAACGTCGTTTAGGGCATCAAAACGACTCCGGAATTTCAGGACCCAAAAAATTGCTAAAAATAGTAAATTGTGCGATGATTAAGGAAACTGAAAAACATAAAGAAAAAATGGTGGGGCCCCAAGTGGAATAGGTGGGTGGCCACCAATATACACCTATATCATTCCTACCCCCTTAGGAATAAATGGTCCCCATTGCGATGAGTTCCTCCATGAGATGAGAAAACTTTTGCTGAACTTGGTCCATGGTGAACCACTTGCCTTGGTGCAGGAGTTGGCCAGCTTTGATAACCTGATACATTTGGATATTTTTCTGGTGAGTGTTCTTGATTTGCATGTCCATGATACAATTTGTGGTGGCCTATTCCATGCAGTCTGGGTTTAACTCTGTTGGTGTGAGTTGTTCTGCAATGTCAGAGGTGTCCAGTAGAGGTGGGAAATAGGGCCGAAGGCGGTCCACATTGAATATTGGGTGCAGAACAAGGAATGGTGGAATATTGAGCTTGAAGGCTTTGTTCCCTACAGCCTTGGTGATGGTGTACGACCCATATCAGAGCAGGCAAAGCTTGCGGTGGGGTCCAGTGAGGCGCTCCTTCTGCAAATGTAGCCATACTTTGTCACCCACCTGGAAGTGGTGTGGCACCTGATGTTGATCATGTCGTTTCTTGTACTTAGCATTGGATATGTCCAACATGTCATGAACCTGCTGGCGGATGTGATGAATGTGCTCAATGAAGTTGTTCGCTTTGTCATCTTTAGACTGGACATGAGCCGAATCAGCCTGAATAACCACAAATGGAATGGCTACATCAATGGGACATAGTGGCTGGAACCCTAGGCCCACCTGAAAGGGGTTGTGGTTGGTTGAGCTGTGGAGATCCTAATTATAACTACGTTTTAGATAGGGAAGGCTCTCATACCATGTGCGTGGATGCTTTGAATTGTACATACACAGAATGTGTACAATCATCTTGTTGACGACCTTTGTCTGGCCAACAGTTTGGGGATGGAAATCTATGGACTTTGTGAGCTTGGTGTCCAACATTGACCAAAGGCTAGTACATACGGATAATGTGTACAATCATTCTGTTGACGACCTTTTTCTGGCCAACAGTTTGGGGATGGAAATCTATGGACTTTGTGAGCTTGGTGTCCAACATTGACCAAAGGCTAGACCAAAATGTGCTGAGGAACCTGCTATCCTGATCTAAGATGATAAACTTTGGGATCCCAAAGTGCACCCACACTCATTCAAAGAAGAGTTTAGTAGTGGCTTCTGTTGTGATATTCTTCTTACAGTCCGACATAATGGCCATCTTTGAGAATCTATCGACGACCATGAAAACACAGTCATTTCTATGCTTAGTAGAAGGAAGGCCCGACATGTAGTCCATGGAGATGGATTCCCAAGGTCGAATAGGGGTAGGTAGTGGAGTATAGAGGCCTTGATACTTAATGGTTGGTTTGGAAATGGGGCAAGCAATGCAGGATCTGATGTACTTTCTAACATCCTATCGAAGGTTCAGCCAACATAAATACTTCTGCAGCACTGCCGCTGTTTTCTCGATCTCGAAATGCCCGACGAATCGACTGTAGTGTGCTTCCAAAATAATCTTGGCACGCTCACTTGAAGGAACACAAAGGTGTCCCAGGTGACATAGCAGTGCATCCTAGAGGTGAAAATTTGGAACTTGCGTACCCTCCAAGAGTGTCTTGTATGTGTGGCCGAATTCCGGATCACTCTGGTAGAAAAGCGGCCAATCAGAAGTCTCATGCACACAAGAGTTGAGAACGGTGGTTAGCACCATGATCGGTGGTCGGATGAGGAAATATGCAACATTATTTGTGCTTCCATTCTTATACTTGATGTTCAAATGAAATTGTTGCAGATATGTGGACTGCTTCTGATGGTGATTGTTTTGCAACTTCCCTTGTGTATGTATGAACTGCAGGGGTCGGTGGTTTGTGTGGATGACCATTTCCTTCCCCAAAATGTAATGCTTCCATAGGTGACATGCCTGCACAATGGAATACATTTCTTTTGCATAAGTGGGATACTTATGGACTGTGTCAGACAGTGTCTCACTGTGATATGCCACTAGATGCCCTTGTTGAGTAAGAACTGCCCCAATAGCATAGTCAGAGGCATTTTTCTCAATCTCAAATGGTTGTTACAAGTCTGGTAATGTGAGCATTGGGGCAGAGCAGATGCGATGTTTCAATTCTACAAACATCTTCTGTTGAGATTCCGACCAAGAGAATTTTACTTTTGCTTCTCCCTTGGTGACTTGACTCAAGGGCCAAGTGATATGCTAGAATCCCAACACGAACCTACGGTAGAAATTAGCAACACCCATAAAGCTGCAAAGCTCTATTAGAATGGTTGGGGCTAACCAATCTCGAATTAATTGGATCTGTTGAGAATGCAGCAAGATGATGGAGCTTAGTGAAATGAATTTGCCTTCACTAAGTGGGCCCGCAGGCAAATTCTGGCGCAAAATCTATTTTTAGACTATGTCTATTTTTAGACATATGGAGCATGGTTCGGGGATTCCAGTTTGAGATTCTGGAAGTATGTGTCATGTTGGTAAAAATAGATGAGACTCTATTTTTGAGGTCAAAGAGGTCGAAGTCTATTTTTAGACTGCCTCTCCTTAAAACAGGGAAGTCAAATATTATTTACCCTTAATAATATTTAGACTATAAACTTCAGTTTATTCTCTTGGAGCACTTCAGTTCGAGCTACAGAAGTGGCTCATGCATCTGACAGAGGAATCACGTGGTTCCCAAGGGTTTGATGGCATCATGCATGGTTGACTTCAGTTGGACTTCAGTGGCAGAAGTTTGGGGGAGTTAATGAGACAGATAGTGGAGTTGTGTTCTGTTTATTTTAGTTGAACTGATTGAGATTAGTTTAACTAGCTAATCAATTAGTTATGAGTGGAGTGATTTAAATATTATTTAATTCATTAATTAGTAACTCATTATTCAACTCAAGAACACATCAGTTCACTACAGTGCATGATCAGTTCAGTGGAGACCAGTGAAAGAGGTAGATGAAAGGGTGGAGTTAGCTATCAGTTGTGACTATACTGTTGCTATTTGAAACAGACAGATAGGTGGAGTAAGCCCATGAGGATTGCACAGTTCAGGCTAGTGGTTTATCTATATAAAGAGGCCATCCCATAGCATTGAAACACGCAATAGAGGCAAGGCAATTGGCGGTGAGTTTTGAACCAGTAACCTGTTCAAAACTGAGCTAGATTGTGTGTAACTTTATGAGAAAATACTGAGTACTTGTGAGGAGTATTGTACTGAGTTTGTTACATGATTTCTCTATTATAATATACACAATAGCTACGGGGTTTTCAGCTATAAGCTTTCCCCATACATACTGTGTTAATGTGTATGATGATTTAATGTGTGCATGCAATTGATTTTATTTCCGCATGTGATGATCAATGGTAGAAGAGATTCTGTATTGTGCATGAAGATAAAATAGTGTGCGATCAGGAGAATCTCGGTGGATAACATATCGGTTATTCAAATTTATACATGGTATCAGAGCTATTGAAACAGAGATTGATCATCACAGTGATTACAAACTTATTTCGGTAGACAGAGTCTGCATGCGGGCCAGGTACCCTCCGGATTCATCTTTCTTCGAAAAGTGAAAGGTCTGGTAAATGCCCCTTGCAGTCGATCTCTGTGCTAGAAATAATTTGTTCTCACAGATCTAGAGCGGCTGAGCTTTGAGGTGGAATTCGAATTTTGCAGCAGTTTTATTTTCTTGGTGCCATTGTTGAAAATGTCTTTCAACGGTTTGCGACTCGAATATGCTCTTGAAGGCAGTTCAAATTATGTTTCATGGAAGGATTGCATGGAGGCAGTATTAGAAGATAATGGTCTAAAGGAGTTCGTAGATACGGATGTCCAAAAGCCCACTGATCCTGCTAAAGTCGAAGCATGGCAAAAGAAGATGGCGAAATGTCGAAGGATCCTGTTGGAGGGCGTCAAGGATCATATTGTATCCGTACTCGCATGGAAAGGCTAACTACATTAATGCAGGGACAACTTTCTGACGGATCTATTCCGGTGAGTAAGAGCGACCAAAGGAAGTCGTGGGTGCTCAAAGATAAGCCTGTGAACATCAAGAGGAGAAAGGCGACACTTTTCGCCAAATACCTCACGGTTCACTCAGTGCGATGAGATGGGAAGTGTGGGAGTTACTGTCGATGAAGAGGACATGGTCGACCCGGCTCTCCTTGGTCTTCCGAAGGCTTGGCACTCATATCAAGATAGTGTCAATGGTCGGGAGAAGCTGCCGGGATGGGAGCGCCTTTGGGCGGATCTCATGCAGGAGGAGATAAAGAGGACTACTCGAGATGGATCTTCATCAAAGGGAGCTGATGAAGAAAACTGCGCTTTGGTTGCCAAAGCAAAGAAGGGGAAGGGTAAGAAAACCTCTCATTCTGGTGCAAAGGGCAAGAAGCAGGATATGGCGAAAGTGAAGTGTTTTCACTGCCATGATCACGGACATTGTGCTACCAATTGTCCAAAGAAGAAGAAGAACAAGCAAGCGGGAAGATCTGCAGATGGAGAAGCTTTGGCTTCACAGTTCGAGCTTGACTTTTCACTGATCGCATGCTTGGTTTCAAGTGTGATGGGATCGGTATGGTTCTTGGACAGCGGTGCGTCATTTCATATGACGGGAGATCGGGATTTGTTCTCATATCTGGAGGACAAAGATTTGGGTGTGCACATCGAGATGGGCGATGATGGTAGATACAGTGCGACTGGTATCGGTACCATATCCTTTCAGAGGGAGTCTCGTAAACCCTTTGTACTGAAGGATGTCATGCATGTACCTGGATTGAAGAAGAACTTGATCTCTGTGGCGATGTTGGAGGATAAGGGGTATGATGTGGTCTTCAGCGAAGGAAAAGCCTTCCTGCGCAGTAAGACTACTGGAGAGACCCGGAAGATAGGGGTTCGAACTAAGAACCTTTATCAGTTGTAGGTAGATGGCTGCGCAGCTATGGCATGCAAGGCGGGAGAAGTGGTGAGCCGGGATGATGAGGGCGAACTGTGGCACAGGAGATTGGGCCACCTTCACCATGGATCTTTGAAGATTCTGCAGCAGATTTCTACTGGGCTTCCTAAGGGCACTCTTGCGCAGTCAGATCAGTGCAAGGGGTGTACTTTAGGGAAGTATGTGAAAGCCACTTTTCACGAGAAGGATAGTCGCGCCACGACGATCCTTGAGAGAGTTCACACAGACGTGTGTGGTCCTTTCTCAGTTGCTTCGACAGCAAAGCACAGGTATTATGTGATCTTTGATGATGATTTCTCTCGAAAGTGCTGGATCTTCTTCATGTCGAAGAAGAGCGATACATTCGCGAAGTTCTGTGAGTTTAAAGCACTGGTCGAGAAGGAGTCGAGGAAGAAGGTGATTGCTCTAAGGAGTGATAACGGTGGTGAATTCATCTCGGCTGAATTCAAGGAGTTCTGCAGCGCAGAAGGGATTCGGAGAGAGCTCATCGCACTCCATAACCCACAGCAGAACGGGGTGGCTGAGCGGAAGAACAGAACGATCGTGGGTGCTGCACGGGCGATGTTGCATGATCAGGGCCTACCCCTTCACTTGTGGGCCGAGGCATGCAATACAGCAGTGTATGTGCAGAACCGTTGTCCTCACAAGGTTCTTGGCATGAGTACACCAGAGGAGGCTTATTCTGGCAAGAGGCCCGATATTTCCCATTTGCGGATTTTCGGATCTCCTGTCTACATGCATGTGACGAAGGATGCAAGAAGGAAGCTGGATCCAACTGCTGAAGTTGGAATATTTGTGGGATACACTGATACACCTCACAACTATCGGGTGTATGTGCCAGACAGTCGCAAGACTGTTGTGCGACGGGATATAAAATTTCAGGAGGAGAAAGCCATGCAGTGTTCGCTTGAGAGGGAGCTACACTTGCATGCAGATGAGGAGCCGTTAGTTCCTAAGGAGGAGCTTCCGGATGTGGATCAGCCACAAGAGGAGGTTCAGGAGGTGGAAGAAACCACCCAGGCAGCGCCAACCATCAGAGGGCGCATGCGCACTACAGAAGCTGAGCGACCGGCTCGGGATGCAGAGAAGGTTGTAGGACCACCTACAGCACAGCGCAGACAGAGGCAGTCACCGGATCGGTACACTGGATACATGGCTCTTGTGAGTCAATGTGTTGTGAAGGAGCCATCCTCTTTTGAGGAAGCTGTGGAGGAACCTGCATGGGTTGATGCCATGATCGAAGAATATGATTCGATCGTCAGGAACAGTGCATGGGAGATTGTCCCAAGACCGGTTGGGAAATCAGTGGTGGGTTCGCGATGGATCTACAAGGTGAAGCAGGTAGCTGACGGGAGTGTGGAGAAGTACAAGGAGAGATTTGTCGCCCGTGGCTTTTCACAGATCGAGGGGATTGACTATGAGGAGAATTTTGCACCTGTCGCAAGGTACTCTTCCATACGGACGATCCTTGCTCTCTCAGCGCAGATGGGGTGGCACATTCATCAGATGGATGTGAAGACTGCGCTCCTCAATGGAGTTATTGAGGAAGAGGTGTACATAGAGCAGCCTGAAGGTTTTGAGATCTTCAGCAGTGAGTCGCATGTGTGCCGACTCAAGAGAGCACTGTACGGGCTGAGGCAAGCACCTCGTGCTTGGTACACTCGGATAGACAGCTACTTCACCGGGCTTGGATTCTCCAAGAGTGAGGCGGATCCAAACCTGTACCAGATTGTGGTGGAGGGGAAGCCGTTGATCATCGTACTGTATGTAGATGATCTGATTTTGACTGGCGACGAGCAGTTGATACTTTCATGCAAGGATGATCTTGCACGAGAGTTTGAGATGAAGGACCTGGCCATCCTTCATTATTTCCTGGGATTGGAGATTTGGCAGCGCAGTGGAGGACTGTTTGTTTCTCAGGGCAAGTATGCCCGGGAGATTCTAGAGAGGTTCAACATGCAAGGCTGCAAGCCTGTTGATACCCCTCTTCCTGGTGGTTGGAGGAAGGGAGATGCTACTTCGGAGGAGGTAGTGGATGCCACTGTCTATCGACAGTTGGTGGGGTCGTTGATGTATCTGGTCAATACTCGACCCGATATATGCTATGCAGTTAACCAGCTTTCGCAAGCTATGGTTAAGCCTACCAAGCTCTTTGGGAAGGCGGGCAAGCATGTATTGCGCTATATCAGAGGCACATCGGGATATGGTCTATGGTACAGACAGGAGGATGGAGTGAAGCTTTCTGGCTTCACTGATGCAGATTGGGCAGGGAGTCCAACGGACCGGAAGAGCACTTCTGGAGGAGTTTTTAGCATTGGGTCAACAGCAGTTTCCTGGTACAGCAGGAAGCAGAGATCCGTGGCACTCAGTTCAGCAGAGGCCGAGTACATGGCAGCTAGCTTGGCTGCATGCGAGGCTATTTGGATGAGGAAGATCCTCGCCGGATTGTTCAGGTTGCATTTGGAGCCTACAATGATTTACTGTGATAACCAGAGTTGCATTAAACTCTCGGCTAATCCAGTATTTCATGATAGATCCAAACACATCAACATTAGGTACCATCATATCAGAGATTGTGTTCAGCGGAGAATCATGATGCTTTCATATGTTCCCACGGAGGATCAGGATGCTGACATCTTGACGAAGGCGCTCACCAGGAGCAAATTCGAATACCACAGAGGCAGGATAGGGGTGGTAGATAATCCTTATCTTGTTGAGAGGGAGTGTTGAGATTGCAACAAGATGATGAGCTTAGTGAAAAGAGTCGCCTTCACTAAGTGGGCCCGCAGTCTATTTTTGGCGCAAAGTCTATTTTTAGACTATGTCTATTTTTAGACATATGGAGCATGGTTCGGGGATTCCAGTTTGAGATTCTTGAAGTATGTGTCATGTTGGTAAAAATAGATGAGACTCTATTTTTTGAGGTCAAAGAGGTTGAAGTCTATTTTTAGACTGCCTCTCCTTAAAACAGGGAAGTCAAATATTATTTACCCTTAATAATATTTGGACTATAAACTTCAGTTTACTCTCTTGGAGCACTTCAGTTCGAGCTACAGAAGTGGCTCATGCATCCGACAGAGGAATTATGCTATTCCCAAGGGTTTGATGGCATCATGCATGGTTGACTTCAGTTAGGACTTCAGTGGCAGAAGTTTGGTGGAGTTAATGAGACAGTTAGTGGAGTTGTGTTCTGTTTATTTTAGTTGAACTAGTTGAGATTAGTTTAACTAGCTAATCAATTAGTTATGAGTGGAGTGAATTACATATTATTTAATTCATTAATTAGTAACTCATTATTCAACTCAAGAACACATCAGTTCACTACAGTGCATGATCAGTTCAGTGGAGACCAATGAAAGAGGTAGATGAAAGGGGGGAGTTAGCTATCAGCCAGACTATACTATTGCTATTTGCAACACACAGATAGGTGGAGTAAGCCCATGAGGATTGCGCAGTTCAGGCTGGTGGTTTATCTATATAAAGAGGCCATCCCATAGCATTGAAACACACAATAGAGGTAAGGCAATTGGTGGTGAGTTTTGAACCAGTAACCTGTTCAAAACTGAGCTAGATTGTGTGTAACTTTATGAGAAAGTACTGAGTACTTGTGAGGAGTATTGTACTGAGTTTGTTACATGATTTCTCGATTATAATATAAAAAATAGCTGTGGGGTTTTCAACTATAAGCTTTCCCCATACATACTGTGTTAATGTGTATGATGATTTAATGTGTGCATGCAATTGATTTTATTTCCGCATGTGATGATCAATGGTAGAAGAGATTTTGTATTGTGCATGAAGATAAAATAGTGTGTGATCAGGAGAATCTCGGTGGATAACATATCAGTTATTCAAATTTCTACAAGATCCTGGTTGGATCCACGTGCACCCCCATTCATCAATAATTTACCCTAGATATTGAACCTGGGTCATGCCAAAAGTGCACTTCTCCAAATTGGCACAAAACTTGTGTTGCTGTAGTGTTTGGAGGACCTATCGGATGTGGTGGAGGTGATCTTCCCAAGTCTGGCTGAAGATTAGGATGTCATCCAAGTACACTACTACAAATGAGTTGGTGAATGGCTGCAAGATGTTTTCCATCAACCTCATGAAGGTTGTGGGAGCATTCGTTAACCTGAAAGGCATGACCAGCCATTCGAAAAGGCCCTCCTTGGCTTTGAAGGTAGTCTTCCACACATTGGAGGCTTCGATTCGTACCTGGCGATAACCAAACTTCAAGTCAATCTTGTTGAAATATTTCACCCCTTTGAGTTGATCCAGAAGGTCATCAATCTGTGGGATCAGGTACTTATTCCAAATAGTGATATTGTTCAACGCCCGATAGTCAATACATAGTCTCCAAGTCCCATTCTTCTTCTGCACCAACACAATCGGGCTCCCACAGGGGGATGAAATCGGACAGATGTGACATTTCTGTAGCAGCTCCTGAATTTACCTCTTGATTTCATCATTCTCTAGAACAAAGCGCTAATAGATCATTCCATTGGGCAATGACGCACCTAGGGTTAGATCGATGGGGTTCTTAACCTGACAGTGAAGAGGCACCCGTGTGGGTGAGGTGAAGATGTCCCCGTACTCCTCCATGACCTTGTACATTTGTTATTGTCGTGCAGAGGAGCCCTGTCTAGAGGTCGTGGCCATAATCTTCTTCTTGCCTTGGGGGCAGATCATCAGGAAAACAAATTTCTCAGTTTTGGAAATGAGCTTACTGCATTGTTTTGTATTAACGAAAGAGATAGCCACAGGCGGTGGTACCTCTGGTATCCTGTACAACCTATTTCCCAAAGTAACAATCACATCGCGAGGCCGAGAATCATACACAACATGTCACTTCCACAAGGATGGTTTCCCTAATAATACATCACAAACATCAAGAGGAGTAATGTCACATAATACATCATCTGTGAAGGGCTTGATGTTGTAGGGAAGATGACACTACTGGCTGACGCGAAGATCCCGTCCTTGGTGAAGCCACCCGATGGTGTACGGCTGTGGGTGTGTTGTGGTCAGCAAGCCCAAACACTTCACGACCTCTGATGAGATGAGGTTATTTTGGCTCCCACTGTCGACAATGAACTCTAGCAGGGAACCCTTTACCCACATCTGAGAGTGGAAGAGACGCTCTTCCTCCTTTGTATTTTCCGGTTCCTCCTTCTGGATCTTTGTAGTGGCAATGGTGACGTTGGGCTCCACATCAATAATATGCTTCCCTTTTTCAT
Source organism: Pinus albicaulis (assembly GCA_034641835.2). Taxonomy (NCBI): domain Eukaryota; kingdom Viridiplantae; phylum Streptophyta; class Pinopsida; order Pinales; family Pinaceae; genus Pinus; species Pinus albicaulis. Next base: position 2,017,693,817 of record CM076575.1, on the reverse strand, counting down.
TCCCCTTGTCGAGTTCTAATTCAGAGTCAGAGCATGCATCTGATTCAGAAGCCCTCACCTCGACCACTAGTGATTGCTTGGGTCGACACTAGCATGTGTTGTGAGCGGAGCTCTTATGGAACTCACACCACTTTCCCGTGTCCTTATTCAGCTTCGTGGGGTTTTTCTTTGCTTGCGGCTTCGGTAGGTTATCTTGGGCCGCCATGCCTTGGATTTGTCCTTTGTTCCATGGTTTGGGGGAAACTTTCCCTCACTTTGGTTTCACATATCCAAAGTCTCGCTTCTTATGTTTGAATTTCTACTCAATCTTGGTAGCATATCGATATGTCATACCAAGAAAGGAGATGTAGAGGAACTCCATTTCCTCCTGAATGTATCGGTGTAGAAAACTGTGGTACTTCAACACCAAATGTTTCTCCGAATATTTGATACCAAACTTTATGTGTAGCGTATGGAAGGATTCGTTAGCTCATGCACATCTTGATCCCTTTGCTGCTGTAGCATAGACCATTGTATGTACTTGTCCTCATAGCTCCCCATGAGATAATATTGTACCTTGATGGCTGAGAACAGAGGGTGTAGATAAAATATACAAATAATTGAAAAGAAGATGTAGAAATTTGAATAATAGATGAATTACTCACCGAGATTATCCTGATTACACACTATTTGAGCTTCATGCATAATACATAACCTCTTCTACAATTGATCATCAATTTGCGGAAATTAGAAGCAATCGCATGCGCACATTAAAACATAATCAAGCACACATATAACACAGTATGTAATGGGGAAAGCTTACAGCTGAAAACCCCCAACTATCTGTATATTATAATGATATAGAACATGTAACAATACATAGCACAAACTCCTCACAAGCTCTCAGCACTATCTCCAATTGTTACACACTAACTAGCTCAGATATGAACAAGTCACAAGTTCAAATCTCCTCCACCTGTTAGCCTGCCTCTACTGCGCAATCCAAGATGAATAATGATGAGATCCAAGTTTGAATCCCACTGGCTTGTACTGCACAATCCTCATTGGAAATCTCAATCAATGTGTGTGCAAATCTCATGCACAGCGATAGTCACAACTGATAGTAGACTCACCCTTTCACCCACCTCTAACACTGGTCTCCACTGAACTGTCCATGCATTGCAGTTAACTGATGTGTTATTTAGTTGATTTATTAGTTAATAATTAGTGAATTAATTAATAATTAATTCACACCACTCATCACTAGTGTATTTTTCAGTTAGACTAAATACAACTAGTTCAACTAAGTTAAACCGAACACAACTCCACCAACCGTCTCATCAACTCCACCAAACTCTGCCACATGAGTTCTAACTGAAGTCAACCATGCAATAGCTCAACTAACCCTTAGGAAAAGCGTATTTCCTTCTGTCAGCTGCATGTGCCACATCCAAGCATCAAAATGAAGTGCTCCAAGAGGATAAGATAATGTTTATAGTCTAAATATTTTTAAGGGTTAATAATATTTGACTATTCTATTTTTAGCTCGACAGTCTAAAAATAGAAATCGCCCAATGTCTAAAAATAGAGGTCCATCTATTTTTACCAACTCGACCAATCATCCATAAATAGCATCCTGCAACTCATAGACCATGATTCATATGTCTAAAAATAGACATAGTCTAAAAATAGACTTTGCGCCAAAAACAGCCTGCGGGCCCACTTAGTGAAGGCGAATTCATTTCACTAAGCTCCATCATCTTGTTGCATTTTCAACACTCCCTCTCAACAAGATATGGATTATCCGCAACCCCTATCCTGCCTCTGTGGAATTCGAACTTGCTCCTGGTGAGCGCCTTCGTCAAGATGTCAGCATCCTAATCCTCCGTGGGAATATATGAAAGTAACATGATTCTCCGCTGAACACAATCTATGGATATGATGGTACCGATGTCGATGTGTTTGGATTTACTGCGAAATACTCTGGATTAGCCGAGAGCTGCACTGCAACTCGGTTATCACACAAATCACGTAGGCTCCAAGTGTGACCGAACAACCCGACCAGATCTTCTCATCCATATAGCCTCGCATGCCTAAAACTCGTCGCCATATACTTACCTGCTGGAACCGAGTGCTGCAGACCAAGCTCGCCGTACTCAAGAAATCCATTGCCGACTGAGCATCGAAGATCCTCCTGTATGTGCTCTTTCTTTCTCGTCCCCGTCTCCACCCCGCATCCGTGAATCCACACAGCCTTCACCTTATCCACCGTTCTACTCACAATCCATATCCCGATGTGCCTATGAGATAACGCAATACATGCTTCCCCGCCTTCCAAAAGAGCTTGGTAGGCTTAACCATAGCTTGTGAAAGCTGGTTAACTTCATAGCATATATCGGGTCGTGTATTGACCAGATACATAAGCGACCCCACCAACTATCGATAAAAAGTGGCATCCACTACCTCCGCTGAAGTAGCATCCTCCTTCCTCCAACGACCAGGAAGAGGAGTATCAACAGGCTTGCAGCCATGCATGTTGAACTTCTCCAGTATCTCCCGGGCATACTTACCCTGAGAAACAAACAGTCCACCACTGCGCTGCCAAATTTCCAATCCCAGGAAATAATAAAGGAGGCCCAAGTCCTTCATCTCAAACTCTTTTGCAAGATCCTCCTTGCATGAGAGTATCAACAGCTCATCACCTGTCAAAATCAAATCATCTACATAAAGTACAATGATCAGCAAATTACCCTCCACCACAATCTGGTATAGGTTAGGATCTGCCTCACTCTTGGAGAATCCAAGTCCGGTGAAATAACTGTCTATCTGTGTGTACCAAGCACGAGGTGCTTGTTTCAACCCATACAGCGCTCTCTTGAGCCTGCACACATGCGACTCGCTGCTGAAGATCTCGAAACCTTCGGGATGCTCTATGTACACCTCCTCCTCAATGACTCCGTTGAGGAACGCAGTCTTCACATCCATCTGATGAATGTGCCACCCCATCTGCGCTGAGAGAGCAAGAATCGTCCGTATGGAAGAATACCTTGCGACAGGTGCAAAGGTCTCCTCATAATCGATCCCCTCTATCTGTGAGAAGCCTCGGGCAACAAATCTTGCTTTGTACTTCTCCACACTCTCGTCAGCCGCCTGTTTCACTTTGTAGATCCATCTCGAACCCACCACGGATTTCCCCTCTGGCCTCGGGACAATCTCCCATGCACTGTTTCTGACAATCGAATCATACTCTTCCACCATGGCATCTACCCATGCGGGGTCCTCCACAGCTTCCTCGAAAGAGGATGGCTCTGTCACAATACACTTGCTCATAAGAGCCATGTATCCAGTATACTGGTCAGGTGACTGTCTCTATCTGCGCTGTGATGTAGGTGCTCCTACAACCTTCTCTGCATCTTGAGCCAGTTGCTCAGCTTCTGTAGTGCGCTTCCGCCCTCTCTGATGGTTGGCGCTGCCTGAGTGGTCTCTTCCACTCCATGAACCTCCTCTTGTGGCTGATCCACATCCCGAGGCTCATCCTTAGGAACTAATAGCTCCTCATCTGCATGCAAGTGTGGCTCCCTCTCAAGCGAACACTTCATGGCTTTCTCCTCATGAAATTTGATATCCCGTCGCACAACAGTCTTGCGACTGTCTGGAAAATACACACGATAGTTGTGGGGCGTATCAGTGTACCCAAAAAATATCCCAACCTCTGCAGTCGGCTCCAGCTTCTTCCTGGCATCCTTCGTCACATGAATGTAAACAGGTGAACCAAAAATCCTCAAATGGGAAATATCAGGCTTCTTACCAGAAAACGCCTCCTCGGGTGTACTCATGCCAAGTATTCTGTGAGGACAACGGTTCTGCACATATACTGTAGTATTGCATGCCTCCGCCCACAAGTGAATGGGTAGGCCCCGATCATGCAACATCGCCCGTGCAGCACCCACGATCGTTCTGTTCTTCCGCTCAGCAACCCCGTTCTGCTGTGGGTTATGAGGTGCTATGAGCTCTCTTCGAATTCCTTCTGCGCTGCAAAAGTCCTTGAATTTTCCAGAGATGAATTCACCACCATTGTCGCTCCTAAGAGCCTTCACATGCTTCCCTGATTCCTTCTCAACCAACGCCTTGAACTCACAGAACTTTGAGTATGTCTCGCTCTTCTTCTGCATGAAGAAGATCCAGCACTTCTGAGAAAAATCATCAACAAAGATCACATAGTACCTGTGCTTTGCTGTCGAAGCTATTGAGAAAGGTCCACACACGTCTGTGTGAATTCTCTCAAGGATCGTCGTGGCGCGACTATCCTTCTCGTGAAAGGTGGCTTTCACAAATTTTCCCAAGGTACACCCATTGCACTGATCTGACTGCGCAAGATTTCCCTTAGGAAGCCTAGTAGAAATCTACTGTAGTATCTTCAAAGCTCCATGGTGAAGGTGGCCCAATCTCCGGTGCCACAGCTCGCCATCATCCCGGCTCACCACTCCTTTTGCCTTGCATTCCATTGCTACGCAACCATCTACTTTCAATTGATAAAGGTTCTTGACTCGAACCCCTATCTTCCGGGTTTCTCCAGTTGTCTTACTGCGCAGGAAATCATTTCCCTTGCTGAAGACAACATCATATCCCTTGTCTTCTAACATCGCCACAGAGATAAGATTCTTCTTCAATCCTGGAACATGCATCAATTCCTTCAATACGAAGGGTTTACCAGACTCCCTCTCAAAGGAAATGGTACCGATACCGGTCACACTGTATCTACCATCATCGCCCATCTCGATGTGCACTCCAGGATCTTTCTCATCTATATCAGTAAACAAATCTCGATCTCCTGTCATGTGAAAAGACGCACCACTGTCTAGAACCAAGCTAAAGACCCATCACACTTGATACCAAGCATCTCGATCGAAAAATCTAGCTCAAGCGCGAGGCCTAAGACCTCTCCAGCTATTAGATCCAACGGCTTTGTGCACCTTCTTAAATTTGGACAATTCTTCAAATTCTTCTTTCAATATGCCTTGTTGGTGATGAAAGCACTTCACCTTGGACATATACACTTCTTGCCGTTATTATAGGAATGAAGATTTCTTGCTCTTCCCCTTCTTTGCTTTGGCAGCCAAAGCACAATTTTCTTCATCAGGTGCCTTTGATGAAGGTCCGTCCCTAGTACTCCGCCTTATCTCCTCTTGCATGAGATCCGACCAAAGTCGCTCCCATCCTGGAAATTTCTCCCGACCATTGACAGAGTCCTGATAGGAATGCCAACTCTTCGGAAGACCAAGGAGAGCCAAGCTTACCAATTCCTCATCATCTACAGTCACCCCCACACTTCCCAGCTCATCCCTGCATTGGATGAACTTCGTGAGGTATTTTGGCATACTGTTGCCTTTCTCCATCTTTATGTGTCTGAGTTTATCCTTGAGCTCCAACTTCCTCTGGTCGCTCTTGCTTTGGAATAAATCTGTCAACGCTTTCCACATCAAGTATGGAGAAGCTTTTCCATGCAGGCTGGATACAATGTGATCCTTCATGCCCTTCAACAGAATCCTTCGACATTTTTCTGTCTTCTTTTGCCAAGCCTCAACTTGAGCAGCATCAGTAGGCTTTGGGACTTCAGCATCTATGAACTCCTTCAACCCGTTGTCATCTAACACCACCTCCATCCTATCTCTCCATGCAATATAATTCGAGCTGCCTTCAAGAGCATACTCCAATCGCAATCCGTTGAAAGACATTTTGACTTCGACACCAAGAAAACACTGCTGCAAATTCGAATTCCACCAGCTCAAAACTCAACCGCTTCTGATCTATGAGAACAAAGTATTTCTAGCACAGAGATCGACTGTAGGGGCATTTACTGGATATATCACCTTTCAAAGAAAGGATGGATCCAGAGGCTACCTGGCCCGCTTACAGACTCTGTCTACCGAAATAAATTGTAATCACTATAATAGATCCGATGATCAATTTCGCTCCGATACCATGTAGAAAATTTAATAATAGTTGAATTATTCACCGATATTATCCTAATTACACACTATTTAAGCTTCATGCATAATACATAACCTCTTCTACAATTGATCATCAATTTGCGGAAATAGAAGCAGTCGCATGCACACATTAAAACATAATCAAGCACACATATAACACGGTATGTAATGGGGAAATCTTACAGCTAAAAACCCCCAACTATCTGTATATTATAATGATAGAGAACATGTAACAATACATAGCACAAAGCTCCTCACAGCTCTCAGCACTATCTCACATGCTACACACAAACTAGCTCGGATATGAACAAGTCACAAGTTCAAATCTCCTCCACTGTGCTGCCTCTCTTGCTGGATAAGATGAATAACAGATGAGATCCATTTTCCCAGGTCACTGACATTCACTTCATCCTCAACAAACAATCTCAAACAATGTGTGGAAATCTATTTTGAAATATAAATTATCAATGATGACAGACTCCCCTTTCACCCTCTCCAGCTGCTGGATCTTTCTTATTGGCTTGTCCGTGCATTCACAGTTAAGCACGATGTATTCTTTAGTTGATTTATGAGTGAATAATTAGTGAATTAATTAATAATTAATTCACACCACTCTCACTAATTGTATCAATCAGTTAGACTAGATACAACTAGCTCAACTAAGTTAAACTGAACACAACTCCATTAACTGTCTCATCAGCTCCACCAAACTCTGTCACATGAGTTCTAACTGAAGTCAACCATGCAATATCCAACTTCTGGAAAGTGTATTTTATTATTATTTGATATATACACATCAACCTTGGTAGGTATAGAGATGATGTTTATAGTCTAAATATTATTAAGGGTTAATAATATTTGATTGTTCTATTTTTAGCCCGGTAGTCTAAAAATAGAAACCGCCCAATGTCTAAAAATAGAAGTCCATCTATTTTTACCAACTCGACCAATCATCCATAAATAGCATCCTGCAACTCATAGACCATGATCCATATGTCTAAAAATAGACATAGTCTAAAAATAGACTTTGCGCCAAAAATAGCCTGCGGGCCCACTTAGTGAAGGCGACTTCTTTTCACTAAGCTCCATCATCTTTTTGCATTTTCAACAGAAGAAGTTGTAGCTCACAGGTGAGTACTGCACCAGGAGACTACACTCAAACAGAGAGATCACTCTACCTTCATTAATCAGAAAATACATCTTTAAGTACATCACAGGAAATCAGGAAATTGTAAACAGACTCCTATATTCTAGGAACTAAACCTAAACTAAGGAGATACGTTACAACTATGTAACCATTTCTCCATTAATACACAAATAATATAATTATTTCCAACTCCCCCCCTTAATGGAGAAAGGATTATCCTGAACTCCTAACATCCCTCTAAACAATTCAAAATTTACACGTGCAAGAGGCTTAGTAAAAATATCAGCCATATTGTCACAAGTTTTATAATATTCAACAAAGATTTCTTTTCACTGTAGTCCCTCTCTAACAAAATGGAACTGAGTATCAATATGTTTGGTGTTTTTATGAAATACTGGATTGTATGCTAGTTTGATGGTGCTCTGGTTGTCGCTTTTAATGGTAGTTGATCTTTTCTGTTCTTCTCCTGCATCATTGAGAAGTCTTCTCAACCAGATCGCTTCACATGTGGCTGCACACAATGCTTAGTACTCAGCTTCACACTAAGATAAGGCGATAGTACTTTGCTTTTTGCTGCTCCATGCTATGACCCCAGATCCTATGCTGAATGCGTAACCTGTGATATACCTTCGATCATCCAGGTTACCTGCCCAATCTGAATCTGAAAAACCTGCTAGAGTAACATCAGATGTGTCAGTGTATAAAATACCATAATTACTAGTACCAAAAAGATACCTCAACACACTTTTTGCTGCAACCCAGTGACTTTCAAGTGGTTTAGACATAAACTGGCTCAACACACTAACAGAGTATGCCAAGTCTAGTCTATTTGTTGTGAGATATATCAAACTCCCAACTAGCTGTTTGTACATAGTGGCATCCATCTCCTTAGTGCCATCATCACTGCACAACTTCAAATTCTACTACAATGGTGTTGCTACTGACCTACACTGCTCCATGCTGAACTTTTCCAGCAGAATTCTGGCATACTTTCCTTGAGTAAGAAAAATCTGTCCAGAATCTCTCCGTACTTCCAATCCCAAACAGTAATGGAGATTTCCGAGATCTTTCATTTCAAAAATTTGTGCCATCTGCCGTTTGATTTCTTTGATCGAATTATCTGCATTGCCTATTATTATCATGTCATTCACATACAAAGAAATCAAAATAATCTGCCCCTGTTTATTGTACTTGGTATACAAATTTGGGTCATTCATACTCCTATGAAAACCATGATGTAAAAAGAAAGAATCAATCTTTTCATACCATGACCTGGGTGCTTGTTTTAAATCATATAGCGCCTTTTTCAATCTGCAAACAAGATGTTCCTGCCCCTTCTTAACAAACCATTCAGGTTGTACTAATTAAATTTCTTCTTTCAACTCACCATTCAAAAATGCAGACTTAACATCTAGCTAGTGTAGCTCCCAATTGTGTTTTGTTGCTAAAGAAATAAGCATTCTAATATTGTTTAATTTTGCTACAGGAGCAAAGGTATCATCAAAATCTATTCCCTCTTGCTGTGAATACCCCTTTGCAACTAGTCTAGCTTTTAGTTTTTCTATACTTCCATCTGCATTCATTTTAGGTTTATACAGCCATTTACATCCTATGGGTGTTTTACCTTTGGGTAGTTCAACTAAATCCCAAGTGTTATTTATAATAATAGATTCAATCTCTTCATCCATTGCAGCCCTCCATGCCTCAGATTGACTTGCTTCTTTATAATTTGTGGGTTCTACAATGTTTAAAATGTTTGACATCAAAGCATAGTCTTTCAATCTGGATGGTATTTGAGTCTTCCTACCTGATCTCCTTGGTAGGGGACTTACCTCAAATTTATTTGCTTCAAACTTATTCGGGCTCGCATTATTGAATATATCACCTTATTCCTGCTCTTTTTCTACTCCTGCTCTCGATCATCCTCGCTGCTTTCCTCCATTAATAATGGAATGTGCCAATCATCATCACTGTCATCCTTTCCTTCTTGAACTTGTTCATGAAATACTACATCCATGCTTGCAAATATCTTATGAGACTCAGGGTTGAATAACTCATATGCTTTAAATTCAGTGACATATCCTACAAAGATGCATTTGATGGCTTTAGGGTCTAACTTCTTCCTATCTGCTTTAGGTATGTGGGCAAAGGCTTTTGACCCAAATATTCTCAAATGATTTACTACTAGTTTAAGTCCATATAATGCTTCAAAAGGGGTTTTGAAGCCAAGACATTTAGTAGGACTTATGTTCTTTAAATAGACAGTAGTGTTAATAGCTTCTGCCCAAAAAAAATTAGATAGACCCTTACCTTGTAGCATACTCCTTGCGCACTCCACAAGAGTTTTGTTTTTACGCTCTGCTGCTCCATTCTGCTGTGGTGTGTGAGGCACTGTAAACTGCTGAACAATCCCATGAGATCTGTAGAATTTCATGAATTCCCCTAACCTGCATTCTCCCCCTTGATCTGAGCGGAAAATTTTTATGCGTTTTCATAACTGTTTTTCCACCAAGGTTTTAAATTCTATAAAGTACTGGAAAGTTTGACTCTTTTTACTCATAAAATAAACCCATGAGTATCTAGTGCAATCATCAGTAAATAACATAAAGTAATATGCACCACCTAGCAACCTCGTCTGCATAGGTCCGCATATGTCAGTATGCACTAGCTCTAGGATATCTCTTTCCTTCCTTCTATCATGCACAAGAAAATCTTCTCTATGCATTTTTCCTAAGGCACATCCATCACAATTTAACTGAATACTATGAAAAACAGGGAGTCCCTCGACCATACCTTTTCTCTGTAATAAAATGAGGTCCTGCAAATTTAGGTGACCAAATCTCTGGTGCCAGAGTTTTTTGGCTGTCGATCCAGCTGCAACCATGGCTTGTTGTGGCATACTTTTTACATCTAGTCTGTATAGACTCCCCACACGCACACCTGCTGCAAAAATTTCTTTCCTGCAGTCCTTTATGACACAGTGAGTCTTAAAGAATCTGATTTGCATATCCTGATCAGTTATCATAGATACAAATATTAAATTTTTCTTAATCCCGGGTACATATAAAACATTTTTAAGACAAGTAATGTCACCATTTGGTAACTTTACCAGAATATCCCCATACCCTTTGATCTCGTATCCACTATCATCTCCTAGATAAATTTTTGATCCATATGAACTTTCTTCAAGAGTTTCAAAACATTCCTTCTTACCTGTCATGTGAGAGGATGCACCAGAATCGACATACCAAATGTCGTCCTCATTAGATGATGAAAGGGCACAGTCAGATGTGAATAGTCGAAATTCGTGGCTAAGATCTTCATCTTCTTCAACAAAGTATCCTCTGTGCTTCTCCTGCTTTTTCTTTGCAGCATTTGCCTGCTTCTTAAGGCATTCAATCTGTATATGACCTGCCTTCCCACAATAATAACATCTTCTTAAAGCATTATTTGTAGGCATACCTCTATACAGTCTATTTTGTGATGTACCTCCTCCTCTCTGTTGCTGTGATTGTGATTGCTGCTGTGGCAACTTCCCTCTATAATGTCGTCATTTTTCCATCAGAGCAAGATCATCGCTCTGCAGTTTCAAATTCTGCCGCCGCTCTTCTTCTTGTAGCAAGATCCTTGTCAATTCTTCAAACGTAGGGGCTTTCTCCCTTGCCGCCAATCCAGTGATGAACATTTGGTATTCATCTCTCATCCCATTTAGTGTGATTGTGACAAGATTGGAATCAGACACCTTCTCTCCAATGTCTCCCAATCCATCTTTCAGATCTTTAACTCGTGCGATGAATGCAACAGTGGTCTCATTTTCATCCATTTTCATTGCAAACAACTTGCCTTTGAGTGCCATAATATGATTTGTGTTCTGGGTCTGATATAAAATTTTGATGGTTATCCAGATCTCAGTGGACGTTTTGCATTCTCTGATATGTGGGATAATGTTGTCCTTGACGGACATCTTCAACAAAACTTTTGCTTTGTTTTCCCTCTTATCCCAATCTTGTTCCTGCGTAGTTAGTCCTGTGACTGAATTTGGTCTCTGATCATCTCCTGTGACTATTGACCATGCACTTGCACCTTCAAGCAAGGTATGTATCTTGAACTTCCAATTGGTAAAGTTAGATCCATCGAGTTTTCCAGACTTGTGGAGATACGATTCTATATTATTCATTTTGAACTGATCTACAAATGAATGAATCTACCCAACTGATCAGACACTAAAAAAAAATCAATACCTTCCAGATCCTGACCACCGATTTGCCACTATTCTTCTAGTTCTCCTGATCCACCAACTGTATCTTCGATTAAGATCCAGCACTACCTCGAAAATCTGCGAATTGATCTTGCTCCTTTGGGTAAATCAGGTGTTCAATACACCATCAACAGATAATATCGATCTGCCTCCACTGGGAAAATCTGTGGTTTCAAAATGCAACCACGAAACTGGTCCGATTTGCCCCCTCCGGACAGATCCGCAACTTATTGCAGAACTTCCAACGAAGGCGAGGTGTCGCCTTTCTGCGTGAAAAATCCGCGCCCAAAATAAAAACAATGCAAGGCCCAAACTTGGCACGGATATCTCATGCACTTCCATGCCAATCCCGTGATTTGGCGTGTCGACGCGGGTATACACCTAACAATCGCATTGATTGCGCTTCTCGGCGCGACTGTCAGCAGAAAATAAGCGCCAACCCCCTTTTGCTCAGAGATTAATGAATGATCTGAGACCGTGAGCCAGGCATTACTGCAGTCCACCTGCTCGACCGAGCACAAAGCTCCCATGTACACGTAGCCATAAAGGCGATTTAGCCACAAAGGTGATTTAGCCACTAAGGCTATATATATATATATATATAATCAGGCTTACCCAATCTGAGCTCTGATACCAAAATAAAATATACACAGAATTGAAAAGAAGAAGTTGTAGCTCACAGGTGAGTACTGCACCTGGAAATTACACTCAAATGAAGAGATCACTCTACCTTCATTAATCAAAAAATACATCTTTAAGTACATCACATGAAATCAAGAAGTTGTAAAAAGACTCCTATATTCTAGGAACTAATCCTAAACTAAGGAGATACGTTACAACTATGTAACCATTTCTCCATTAATACACAAATAATAGAATTATTTCCAACTAGTGTTAGCCCTCGTCCTTTTTCTCATAGTAGGTTTCCCACCAGTCCTTGACATGGGGGGTAGCTTTGAGGAGTGCAAAAACAATCTTCTCTTGGTAAAAAATGTCATGAATTGAGAAATATCATTCTAATAGATTCAAACCTCTATCTATGACGTCTGCATCTATTTTGCCCTCAAATATGTCAAATTTTACTTGTACGTTAAAAGGAGTTGCACCTCCAGAGTGGATATTAGATGCAGATGCGCTGCCAGTGGGCAGTCGTTGAAGGATCTAGGCAAAGTTATCCATCATCATGTTCCTTTTTTTTTCGAGGGCCTCCTCAAGCAATATTTTGATAGGATATCCTACTCCCTCATCTTTCTTTTCGTCCCCCATGGGCGGTCGTCGGAGTTTGCGAGGATGATCTTGCAAAGGTTCAACTAGATTGAGCCCTAACTCCTTATACCCCGACCTAGTTGGGGACATGCAAAAAATGATCGAGAAAGAGTAGACCACTCTAATAACACTGATCCAGATTTATGCAGGAACAAAATAGAATATACATATAACCATAAATATAAAATGCAGCGGAAATAACACTTCATTTCATTAAAATAAAATAACTGAAATTTGTTTACAGACAAAATGGAAATAAACTAGCTAGGGCACTGGTAGCTTATCTCTGAGAAGAGATGTGGTGGCTACAGGCCTCTGAACTCTGTGTTGCAATGAGGCTCGAAGGCCTATATATTAATGAGAAACAATGGAAAACCCTAAGCACCCAAAAACCTAACCCTAGGAGATGAAATGCTAGAATATGGGCCCCGTCGGGGTAAATTGGTACATCAATTTCCCGGGGTCGTAACTTTGGCATACTATCTCCATTTGACACACATGATACATCGTTATAAATATCTATTCGAGGACTACAACTTATGACTCTAGAGTTTTCTAGACCTCAGGGAATCTTTCTAATACCCCTCATTATTCCCTGGGAAAGGTTTCACCCCTTTGGCCGCTCATGGTTCCTCACAGTTACGATTCTACAACTCTACAATGTGTGGTTCCGCACCTATCCATTGGTCACTTGGCGCTTCCGGCTCCATCCCCCCTTGAATGAAATGAGAAAGGTTTAAATATATGTGGATGGGCGAAAATTACAACGCACAGGCCATTGGCCTAACAACATCGGTCGTTAGTTTGAGTGGCGAAGATTCGGGGTCAAACCTCGCCCATGTCGCATTACATTGGATTTCAAAACAAAATTTGTTTTAACCAAAATTAAAATTGGCTCGCGGTTGCACATAACTATTGGTTGTCACATATAAAAGTATGTTGGTTGTTAGAGGGGTCAAACTCGTGGGTAACACCTCTTTATTTACATGTATGTTTGTATATTAACAACCTTCTTAAATAATTTTCATGAGATTTGTTACCATATTTAATATGGCATATAAAACACCAACCAAATATTTTATTTGGCAATCAATGGAATATTTTTTGGGTTTTTTATAACCATTTCAATGGTTATTTTAACAACCTTCCTAAAAGAATTTGTTACCATATTCAATATGGCAGATAACCAACCACATAAATCATATATTCGTTGGTTTTCTCCATTAATAACCCCATTAATTATATGGTTTTTGTATTTTTGTTTAATATGGATATAATAACCATAGTGTTATATGGTTTTGTTTATATTTAAAATGTTTTGATTTATTTTGTGTTTTTATATAGTTATACTATAATAAATATATATATTAAATGTTTTTTTGTTTTGTTTATGAGATATTTTAATATATAATTTTTTCTTTTATGCAAGGTAAGGATCCAATGACTAGGGGAAAAATGTCAATAGCTGATAGGCCATGTATCCACTACCATGTAATCCGTGGGTCCCACCTGCTCACTAGGATGCCATGTGGCACACTGTGGGCCCCACTTTTTACCTATATTGTCAAACTTTGAAGAGCTCTATCTCCCTCATACGATATCAATTTTGAGTGTCGTTCACACCATTGGAATCAGGGTGACGAGAGCTACAATCTTTTCCTAGTTTGAGAGCGTTATGGCCACTTTGAATTTTGACCATTTTTGAGCCCTCTTGGTCTGATGAGGGTGTTTGGAGCCACATGGATCAATCCTCCCAACTGAGGAGTTTTTGGTCCACAAAAAGCATGATCATAATCTGCAACTGCTTTGTACCTTGTCTGCACCACAAGTGTCTTGACATGTCACTCTTCGTTCTCCTTTCGCTTTGTTCTTTAGAGCCATAAGCGATGAGCCGATACCTGCATCCTTTGCAAACATGTAGTACAATATTTTTCAAATTACATGCTCAATTACATGACCAACTATGACCTAAGCATCCCATACTTGCCACAAGTTTATAACACATACTATGTGGTAAAGTTTACATCAAAATGGAATCAATACCCCAACTATCAATACAAGGCAAAAACATCATTGTTGCTTCAGAAGTGATGGAAAACACATCATAACTTTTACATTCTAAATTGCAACACATGATTTACAAAATAAGGCCATGACACACTACCACACCTAGAAAAACCATCTCTCACTTATCAAAGTGAATGGGTCATCTCTCTGTGGCACATTTGCTTGTCAAACAATCGTTTCAACTGGTTCATGTATGGACACTTTGTCCTTGAGACACTTCTCTGGATGGAGCCTCCATTAGGGGAATTTTGAGGTCTAAAATGGGCCTCTTAAGGAAATAATAAAATAATAGCTAAACCAATAAAATAATATTTATGAATTTGCAATTCACTTTTTCCACCACAATCCATGTAACCATAGTTAAATTCAATTCAAAATTTGTACCAAAATAAAATTAATAAAAAAATTGTATTGATGTGACATAAATAAGAATGAGCTTTTCAAGAAAAAGTCATTATCATTGAACAACTGATGCATTTGTCCTTTGTACTTAAATAACTTAAAATAAAATATAAATATAAATTTATAAATTGTTAATTATTATAGGATATTAATTAAAATTTATATTATTTAAATTGTATAATAACATGTAATTAATATAATATATACAACTAATATAATATAATATAATATACTATAATAAATGTATAGGGATATGCATTGTTTCTTTCAAGAAATATGAAATGACAATAATATATTTTTATTCAAAAAATGTGAAATGACATTTATTATGAGTACTTTACTTTGACTTTAAAAGTACTTAGAGCACTACCATGGTTAACCATGAGTTTTTATCCACTATTGAGAATGTGACAAGTAAGTACCTTTAACTCAATCAATGCCACCTCAACCATTAGGGATGATGTCATCCCCTAAAATGTGACTGGTTCTCATAAAGTAAATTTTGATTGTACATTTTCCTTAGGAGGCCCATTTTAGACCTCAAAATTCCTCTAATGCAACACGTGGCTCTTTGATGGACACTTTTGTCGCAATGACTGCAATGAGTCTTGTTCCTCCAGACCTGCTTTACCTTCTTCTTTTCCTGTGGTGGAGAAGCACTTTCATGCATCATCCTCTTTCGTGTTGCAATTCTCTTCCAACACTCAACAAATACATGGTTATGTACTCCACAAAAACAACATGTCTTCTGATGCCATGATTTATGTTCATTGTTAGCAACATGCTTTTAATCAAAATGAACATTAGAATAGCGAGACTTGTTATACCTTTCCTGTTGGTCTCTGGTGAAATCATGGGGATGAGAGCTTGCCTCCGCTCTTTCTCTACAATATGCACTGCCATGGGATGAGGGTGAAGTGTTCCCATCAATATCCTTCCTTGACATGTTCAACAATGTCATGGAGGTTTCTTACACCTTTGAGGATCCTCATCTTATGTATCTTAAACCTGTGAATTGAGGTTTCTGCACAACCTCTAATCGATGAGTTATGCCTTGGCCATTCAAACCAAGTCCTCCTCCTTTGTACCCCATCTTAGTGAGGAGTCTCATGCTAGATCCTGTAATGGGTATCTCCACATTTACAACATAAATGATAGCACGTGAAGCTGAAATTGAAGATCAATCAACATTGTTCACCTCAATCATCGGTTCTGAAGGAGATGATGAGGGCTTCTTTGAGCCCTTGTTGCGCTTCAATTCCTTCAAGGCCTCTCTCGTAGCTTGCCACTGAAGCTGCAATATCTTCTTTTCCTCTTTATAATCTCGTATAAGTCTCCTTAATTCATTATTCCCTTCTTGAAGACCCTGGTTGATCTCCTCATTCAAATGATGAGAAGACGATAAAGGCGACGACGAAGGTGCATAAGCACTGGAAGATGTGGACGAAGCATCGCTCTCTGATCTTTCTTTCTCCTCTTCCTCTATTCGCTTCTCATAAGCGTCATACATTATGTCCACCATTTTGGACATCTTGAGCATAGCCTCATACATGTCTTTTTCATCCTCCATTGTTGCACGTTCAATCGTTGTTCACGCTCACAATTCACATTAGCGAGAAGACCGCTATGATAGCATCTTGATCCGGGTTCCTTTAGTGCCAGATTCATCCAAGACCTTTTGCTTCTGTGATGTGGTTAGAATTGCATTTAAAAGAGCATAAAGGAACATATATGCATGCTGTAAACAAGAGGTAAAAATACAACAATCAACAACAGAAGAACATGATATGTTGATAATGAAGTTCACCCAGTGTGGGCTACGTCTCTGGGCCTAGTGTCAAGATGGGTTAGGCTGCTTCATATAGTGCTGGAAATGGTGGTGATGTACATGGACTATGTTTTTTATCATACACAGATATATGACCTCAACATGAGTGGCTTGTATCTCCACGAGACGTTCTACTATAGGAACTCTCACTCACAATAGGCCTCTTATCAGCATGACATAATCTCACACAAGGTGACAATGAGGATCCCTTCATCAAGGTTACATAGGGATCTCAATAAAACATAACAATCCATGGCGAATACATCTCACATGAAGTAGAAACATAGATCCCGCAACATACACCAAGCAGGGATCTAAACAACATATTACATATCACAAAAAATGATAAAATAAGCACATGACATCAATATTGCATATACCTCAACCTGTAAAGTTGGCTGAAGAAGTGGATGCTCAGTTGCTGAATCTAGCTGCACCATCAAATTCGTGGTGTCTAGAGGCATAAAATTGATTGTCCACACTTGGGAATCTAACACCGTCACTTCAATTTGAAAAATGGCCGAAAAATGGAAAGCTTTTCAGCTAAAACGAACATCACCATTGAGATCCTGTCACAGAGAGGTGCAAAATCGACAAAAAATTTGTCAAATTCTAACTTTGAAAATTTCTGGACCTCAAGGAATCTTTCTGATGCCCCTCATTATTCCCTGGGCAGAGTTCCACCTCTCTGTCCACTCATGGTTCCTCACAGTTATGGTTCTACAACTCTACAATGTGTGGTTCTGCACCTCTCCGTTGGTCACTTTACGCTTTGGCTCCATCCCCACCGAATGAAATAGGAGAGGTTTAAATATATGCGGATGGGAAAATTTACAATGAATATGTCGTTGGCCTAATGACGATGGTCGTTAGTTTGAGTGGCGAAGATTCGGGGTCAAACCCCGCCTGTATTGCATTACATTGAAATTTAAAACAATTTTTTTTAACCAAAATTAAAATTGGCGCGCAGTTTCACATAACCATTGGTTGTCACATTAAAAAGTAGATTGGTTGTTAAAGGAGTCAAACCCGTGGGTACCAACTATTTTATTTACATGTATGGTTGTATATTAACAACATTCTTAAACGATTTTCGTAAGATTTGTTACCATATTTAATATGACATATAAAACACCAGCCAAATATTTTATTTGGCAATTCGTTGAATATTTTTTTTGGTTTTTTTTATAACCATTTCAATGGTTATTTTAACAACCTTCCTAAACGAATTTTTTACCATATTTAATATGGCATATAACCAACCACATAAATATATATTCGTTGGTTTGCTCCATTAATAACCCCGTTTATTATATGGTTATTATATTTTTGTTTAAGATGGACATAATAACCATAGTGTTATATGGTTTTGGTTTTGTTTATATTTAAAATATTTTGATTTTTTGTGTGTTTTATATAGTTATATTAATAATTATATATATTAAATGATTTTTGTTTTGTTTATGAGATATTTTTACACTGAAGGTCTTTCTTTTGAAACAATTCACCTGCAAATATCGTCTACCCTTTTACCTATTGAGTAACATGTGTCCCAATGTACACCAACGACATATGTCCCGTGGTATGCTGATGCTTCTTGAATACTTGTTCCATTGGATTCCACTGGGTCCTCCACACGTCTAGCGAAGAGGAAACAACTATCATTATTATTGTTTTTCATCATTGGTTAGAGCTGCGTGTTGTCCATGCTCCATCATGTTTTTGAGTTTTTAACCTATGAGGTTATCCAGGCCAGGATAAAACTTGAATATAATCATGAACACTAAGCACTTTTGTGAGAGAGCTATCTCATGAGTGGAAATGCATGTGAGGGCAATAGTGGAATGCCTCAGTCAACGCGCCACATCATTTTCAAAGGCATCAGATGTGGTATTCCTGTTGAGCCAGAGGTAAACACCCAAGCCTAGGAGATGCAATGAGATTATGTGGTATTCCTGTTGAGCCAGAGGTAAACACCCAAGCCTAGGAGATGCAATGAGATTATGGTAGATAGAGAAAATTTAGACATTTAAAATATTATACTTTAATAATATATAAAAAATGGAAATATTTATTTTTATTTTACAATTTTATATTTTAAAAATTATTTAAAATTATATTTATGAATATTTGTAAAAATAATGATTTTTGTGTTATTTAAAAAAATACAATTATAACTTAGGCAACAGACTTGTTAAGTTAACTCAAGTCAAGTTTTGTCATATTATGTTCACTGCACCAAACTCCATATGGTTTGTTAGTTTTGGAATTCCCTTTTTTAAATGCTATGTGTCATTTATTTGTTGGATCTCCGTCAAATAAGTAAGGCATAAGCAAGGGTGAATTCACCTGGAATAGAAATAAAGAGGACACAACTTACTTCCAGTAGTTCCTGAAATTCTATAATTTTGTATTTTAATATATTTTCCCAAAAAAATTAAATAAAAGTCAATTTAAAAAAAAAAAAATTAAATAAAAATTTATTAATTATTTTTCAATTTTGAAGGGTCGTTATTTTTATTATTCTAAAAGTATCATCAAAATACACTATAATATAACCTTTTTGTTTTCATTAGGATGAACAATCACAGTCAACAACAAAATAAAAATTCCAAAGAATTATTAATTTATTGAATATTCGAGGTGGGAAGTTGCTGGACAATAGTATTTTGAGTGTATTTGAGTGTTAACGTTTAGAGTCTATACCAAGACCCATATTTAGTATGAAGGTCGAGGAAAAGCAGAAGAGAAGAAGAACAATAAATAGAGAGTGATCAATAGAATCAGCTAAGAGTGAGAGTATGAAATATAATGAAGGTGAATGTTTAATGATAAAGCATTATATTATTAATTCAATTTTATATGATTAAATTAATATTAATTTGATTGCAATTATTAATTTAAATACCTTAACTAATTAAATATATTAATGCATGTAAATGTATAATTTATTTGTATAAATAGGAATATACTCTGAATGGTTCTCCATGAGATTTTTTTTTTCTAGGAACATGCTCTAAATGGTTCTCCATGAGATTTATTTTTTTCTTGAAAAGTTACTTTCTGTGATGGAATAATGGCTACAATGCAGTCATAACAACGCATAGATATGACATGTGACAACATATGGAAACCTATGTTTTAATTATTCGATGATTGTACATTGCGCCATGGATACAATGCAGTCGATTATTGGATGGATGTACATGGCACCAAACATTTGGGCCAGGAGATGAATATTCGAAAAAAAATTAGTGCAAAATGTATATATCACCGCAGGTGAGAGAAGTTTTTAATAGAGTTATCGAGACTATGCATTCACCAAATACATTATGTCCTTAAGTGATCTAAATTCCCCAGGTATTTACCCATTTTTATTGAAATTAGTAGATATATATGGGATAGAGGATTTTTCAAATCTCCTATACCTTCGATGTATTTTTGCACCTTTAGGGGCAATTGCTAGTAATATATATTTTTGTCTTTTATGCAGGGTAAAGATCCAATGACTAAGGGAAAAATGTCAATAGATGATAGGCCATGTATCCACTGCCATGTAATCCATGGGTCCCACCTGCTCACTAGGATGCCATGTGGTACACTGTGGGCCCCACTTTTTCCCTGTCTTGTCAAACTTTGAAGAGCTCTATTTCCCTCATACGAGCTCAGATTTGAGTGTCATTCACGCCGTTTGAATCAGGGCGATGAGCACTACAATGTTGTTATGGTTCGAGAGCATTTCAACCACTTTGAATTTTGACCATTTCTGAGCCCTCTTGGTCTCCTGAGGGTGTCTGGAGCCAGCTAGATCAGTTGACCCTTCATTTACATCAATCATGAGTAAAATCCAATATTTGAGCAATGTTTGGATAACCTTTCATTCGAGAAATTTTTGGATAACCTTTCCTCTTCACCTACGTCCTTGAGATTACTATCCTATATGAGAGGAGGACCAATACTAACCTAGAATATTTATCTAATATTATAATATTTGTGGTCATTAACATGGAGGGAGTATATATACCAAACCTTCTAAGTCAAGGTCATTAGTTTTCCCTTCCACTTGCTTTTCCTCCACGAGATTATTGTCCTAGAGGAAGGGTCAACCAACCCTCCCTTGGAATATTTTTGAAGGATTATAATATTTTATGCCATTATCATGGTGGAAGGGTTGGTTGACCCTAATAAGTGATCCATATCCTTAGTCATACTATAATAGAGGAATGTTTGGTTGATTCTTCCTCTATATTATGAAAGAGGAAAATACCATATTTTCATAAGGGTTAGCTAACAATTCCTCTTTTTCATATTTTTCAATAAAATACTATCTTGGTGGAAGGGTAAAGTGACCCTTCCATGTTTCAATAGACCATTCCTTCATGTGAATAATATCACCCTAGAGGAAGTGATAATCAACTCTTCCTATACATGAATCATTTCCAAAATACCATATTTGATGAAGGCTTGATCAATGCTTATCTTGTTTACAAGGTTGCTATTCACCAAGGGTTGGTAGCTGGTTTTGGCATTGGGTCTCTCCTATTTATTCTTTATTGCAGCTTTGCATTGGCTCTTTGGTATGGATCACAGTTAGTAATTAAAGAAGGGTATTCCGGTGGCACTGTCCAAAATATCATCTTCGCAATTCTGATTGGAGGCATGTAAGTTGAAAGTAGATTGTGAAATGAATATTTGTTTAACTATATGGTTTTTAACTTATTTAAAATACATAAATTCATGTTAACTAATGAGTACAAGATGATAAATATTTTGCTGGATTTCAGGTATCTGGGTCAGATCTAACCATGTATAAGTGCCTTTGGAGTTAGACAAGATGTAGGTTACAAAATGTTTGAGACAATTGAGAGAAAGTCGAAGATTGATGTATATGATACAAATGGATTGGTACTTGAGGATATTCAGGGTGATATTGAGCTTAAAGATGTACACTTCAGTTATCCAACGCGTCCTGAAGCTCAAATATTTTCTGGGTTCTCACTGGAAATAGCCGGAGGTATCACTGCACCTTTAGTTGGGGAGAGTGGAAGTGGGAAGTCCACAATTATAAGTCTCATAGAGAGATTTTATGATGCACAAGCTGGTGAAGTGATTATAGATAGTGTTAAACACACGCATGATAAACAAGAAAGTAAACACACAAGGAGAAAGATAAGCGTGAGTTATCTTATTATTCGCCATAGATTTACATTTATATTACATTGGCCCGATCCTTGGATTCCCATTCCAATTGGTCTCTTGGACTCCATTTGTCCGTTCGCCTTCCACACCTACCCATTTAGGATTAGGTGTCCAACATTTCCCCCCTTAATCCGAAGGGGTATGTGTGAGTCCAAGAAGAGAGTTGTAATACAAATCTGCAAAGTATGCATGGTAGCACTTATGCTGAATCAACTCTCTGAAATGTTGGCATAAATAGGTGGTTTAAGGATGACCACCAACACTGGAACACTTAATGCAGTTCTCAGAATTCTTCCAAATATAGCAAGAAGTTGAGGGCTTCTGTTAGAGGAAGTGTCCCTCATATTTGAAGAGGGAGACCTTCAACCTAGAAGAAGGGAGGTCTACAACCTGTGATGGTTTAAGGATGACCACCAACACTGAAATGCTTAATGCATTTTCTGAAACTCTACCAAAGCTGGAAAGAAGCTGAAGTATTCTACTAGAGGAAGTGCTTTGAATTCTTTGAAGAGGAAGAATATCAACCTCACATGGATGGTTTAAGGTTGTCCACCAACCAAAGGAATGCTCATGGGAATTCGTATCTCTGGCTACAACTCTGAATTTGGAATGACAGGTTGTGGCACAGGCTCGCTTGAACTGCTATGTATCTGGTTACAACTTTGAATCTAGAATGAGAGATTGTGGCTCAGGCTTGCTTGATGTGTCTTCGAAGCTTGTAGATGACCACCATTTTACCCCCTGTCAGGTACAAGGTGAGATGATGGAGAAAACTCAACTGTAAGACTGTTCGATATTCTAGAACAAGTTATGACATGTGACTTAAACATCTTCTTGGCTGTTGATGCCCATTTCCAATAAGCGAACCATCCAAGATGAATCTTTGTTCTTGCAAGAGGCTTGTTTCTGAAGCATCTGTGTGAAGAATGGGTGTGCCAACCATAGTGCTTGCATGGGTGAAGATCGAAACAATGATCCTTCATATGGTCAACTCGATCACAGTGTTGGAATTTTTCAATTTGTTGTTTTTGATTTGGAAGAGGAGCAGGATCTGGAACAACTGAAGGTGAACTATCATGAAGAAATCCGGCACTCTGAAATTTGATGGGCTTGGAGTAGTTTGGAATATGAAAGGAAAACTCCTTGTCATATCCAAGACCAGTTCTATGCTTGTTGTGGACAAGCTCTTCCCAAGCTCTAATGATGGGCTTGGAAGGTGAAGCGTGAGCTTCTGCATCTGCATACAAGTTTGATTTTGAACTAGGCACTGAATGTGAATCGATTGCAACATTATTTACTTGTTGCTTATGGGAGTCTCTTTCAATATTCTTAATAGAATCAGGTTCATAATGATGAATCTACTGCTGTAATTCTGCTTGTGGAGCTGAGATTCAAGCTGCAAAAATTTAATCTTCTCATGTGTATTTTGCAGAAAAAATATAATTTCAGACATAGTATCCTTGCTGATTTTTACCATCCCATCCAAACTCGAATGTTTTAGAGTATTCAAGAACTCTACTATGCCATCAATTCTAGCCATTGTCTCAACAAAAATAAATTCTTGAAAATCCTAGTGGAGGCTTATTTCAGATTCCAAAAAGTATCAAATGTCTAGAAAGTGATCATACAATACAATCTCACACACTAAAATGGATATTAACCATTGAATGATTTGAAATCTTCTACTACTGCTAGATCATAAAATAGCCAGTAAAATTTATCTTATACAGAATCTCCTTACATCCATTTCTATAATCGCAGTGTCACGAGTGGGCCTGAAACTAATCTCTAAATTGTTTAAATCCTTCTACAAAGGCCGAGTATGAAATCTGTTGACTACATTTCTGCTACCAATTTAGAAACCTTTGATAGAAAATACATATTCGTACTTGCTTCTCATAAAAACTTAAAACAACCAAGTTCAAAACCCACATCATTTACTTTGAATTCAAGCTAATCAAATTGAAATACATCTGCTTTCCTCAAGCAATGTTAAAATGACAAGTACTGATAAGTATTGATTTATCTAATTTTGTCTCTTGTTTTCTTCTTCCATTATTCTCCTTCATTAGGGTAGAAAAAATTTCAATTTATTCTCCAATTCTGCATTCTTGCGCTCTTGTATTTCTGAACCATTAGAGAGGGTGAACACCACCTCCTCCAGTTCAGTAATGCACTTCTCTAGTTCAGTGATGCACTCCTTAAGCTCAGACTCTCACTCCCTGAATGCAAAAAATAGAACAATATATTCCTTGACCAACGTACATGCAGAGAATAGACCGACATTTCCATGCTGCTTCAACAAAGACACACCATGGACCAACTCATTCAACAAAAATACGCCATGGCATTCAACTA
Source organism: Pinus albicaulis (assembly GCA_034641835.2). Lineage (NCBI taxonomy): Eukaryota > Viridiplantae > Streptophyta > Pinopsida > Pinales > Pinaceae > Pinus > Pinus albicaulis. Next base: position 2,017,669,323 of record CM076575.1, on the reverse strand, counting down.
TGATACCATAATAGAGAAAAGGCAATCAATATAGCTTTGAGTTCACATCCATTTTTTTTAGTGCAAGTGCAAAGTTTTGCATACAAACACAACTAAATATTAACTCCGAGCACATTATTTAAGTCTATGAAAATTAATATTACATGCCGAAACTAAGTTCAAAACGTTCTGACATGTTTCCAAATTCAAATGACAAGTGATTTTCATCTAGTTTGTAGCACACTTTAACGCCGAAATCCTGTTTGATGAAGCATGGCATCAATCTCATCCCCATCCTCCATTTCAAGTTCTACAGGAGTTTTTTTCCCCTCGTAAATGCCTCCCATCAAACAGAAAAGCTATGGAGTTAAAATCCACTGATTTCCTATCATCCATTCAACTTTGACTTCAATACTCACCTCACCATACTTTTCTCCCTTCAACGCATACAAACCAGACGTCATACGTACCAGAAGGAACAAAATTCGAGACATGGTCTCACATCTAAGAAACCACACCTTAACATAGCACCTGGTTATGTAGCGGACCATTCAACAATTCTGACAGAAATATGAGTTTCCGAAATCGACCAACACTGAGAGAAGAATAAAAAAGGTTTTGCAGTCTTCAAATACATGAGTAATTCAACCAACAACCCTTTCGAAAAAAAATGCGAAGCTTCTTCAATGCATAGCTCGTTCCAATGCATAGGAGTTACGCTCAGTCAATCAAATTTTTTTTTCCCAACCCACAAGAGTTACACAGTATTAGAGTTATTCCTATGGAGGAGGTTTTATAGAGGAGAGCGCGATGATGGGCGGAGAGCCGGCAAGGAGGAGCGCAGTTGGTAAGGGGCCTTCTACTCACCAAACCTTAAATTCTGTAGGAAGAAATAACGCTGGAGGAATCATTATATCTGGAGGCAGTGTGGTATATGGAGGTCCCATGGTGGATACACGTATTAAGAGTGAAAAATATGTAGTGGTAATAAAGACCAAGTGTGGTATGGAAACTGAAGGTTCAGTTCAACGAAGTTCAACGGTCATACTCCCTTCAATTCAATGCAGAGAAAGATAACAGGTCTTTATGCGGATAGACAGGAAATGTATTTTAAAACTGTACATGGCAGGAGAATGAAGGATATAAAGCAAAGGAATATGGAAAAGAATGCAGGAGTGCCTTTATTTTTGGCAGTCCCAACCTCTCAACAAGTCTGGTCCAACACAGTCAGATTTGCAGAGAATTGGGGCTAGAATGGGAAGATTGAAAAGGCCACAAAGACAAGTGGCTCTGATACCATGTTAAACACATACATGGTAAAAAAGAAAGTAAACACACAAGGAGAGAGATAAGCGTGAGTTATCTTATTATTCACCATATATGTACATTTATATTACATTGGCATGACCCTTGGATTCCCATTCCAAGTGGTCTCTTGGACTCCATTTGTCCATTCGCCTTCCACACCTACCCATTTAGGATTAGGTGTCCAACATATAGTATCAATATCAAACAATTTCAACTTAAATGGATAAGGAAAAAAATTGGACTTGTAAGCCAAGAACCTACTCTCTTTGCAACCACTATTAAGGAGAATATTACATATGGTAAAGATGGGGTAATACCAGAGGAAATACAGGCTGCTGCAGAGCTTGCTAATGCAAAAAAAATTATTAGTGACATGTCGTAGGTTTGTGAAAATATATATTCATTATTGGCCGTGATTGGTGATGTTCCTCCTTTTGTGTATGTTGAAAGTCAGGGTTGCTCTTTCCAGGGGTTTGATACAATGGTTAGAGAGCATGGGAGCCAATTATCTGGAGGAAAAAAGCAAAGGATTGCAATTGTGAGAGATATTTTAAAGGATCCTCGAATTCTCCTCCTCGATAAAGCTATTAGTGCCTTTGATGCAGAGACTGAAAGAGTGGTTCAAGAAGCTCTTGATATAATTACTATAAATATAACAACAATTATTGTTGCACACCTTTTGAATACTATCAGAAATACCAAAATGATCATTGTGGTCCAGCGTGGCTATATTGTTGAAAAGGGTAAAATTATACAATGCTTCAAATTTTACAATATTTATTAACTTACAACCAAGAAATAGACAATCTAAGATCCATTTGCCTATAATATAACCTAATAAAACATTTCTTCTCCATTACCCATTGTTCAACGAACAAAAACTAATCGATAATTTGAAATAGGATTTGTGAATTGATTCTTCATTTCTCATTACTCATGCAGATCTATTAATGGATATGAGAAACATAATTTTTAGGTTCATACTCCCATCTCATCATGAACCCATCTGGGCCATTATCCCAGCTTATACGTCTGCAGGAAACACATCCATAAAAATAACAAAATGAAAATGATCCCGAGCAGATGGAAATGGAAATAAATTTGCATGATTCCAGGATCATTGGGTCATCGGGAATGGTTGGTAGTCATAACTCTGCTTCCTTTCCTGGTGTAGTTTCTCTCCAAGATGATGTTCAAGTAGATGAAAGTGAGCCAAAGAAGAGCTTTATGAATTGGTTTTCGTCCAAAAGGCGGGGAGATGTGGAAGATGGTCGGTCAAAAAATTTAAATGATGTTCCTGTTTTACGCTTAGCATCTATGAACGAGCCAGAGGCTCCAATGTTCATTTTGGGATCCATTGTAACAACTGTTAATGGGGTTACAGGTCCTATTTTCGATCTCTTGCTTTCAAATGCCATTGCTAGTTTCTACGAACTTGCGCATAAGCTTCTAAAAGAGGCTAGTTTCTGGGCACTTATATTCTATTTAGTTTTGGCAGCTACATGCTTCCTCGTGGGAACAACACAGATGTAATGTTTCACGGTTGCTGGTGGAAGACTTATGCAACGTATTCGATCAATGACTTTTAACAAAGTTGTTTACCAAGAGATTGACTGGTTTGATAATAGTGAAAAATCAAGTTGAGTGGATGCACAAATCTCTTCATGTAAAACACAATACACTCCTAGGGAAAATACCAAATTTGTTTTAAATACTAAATTTGTATTTTATTTTGGTAAACATGAGATGAGATCTATCATATTGGTGATCATTCTAACATTAAATTTATGTTTTCAGTGGTGCAATAGGTGCAAGGTTATAAACGGACATTGCAACTATGTGTAGCATGGTGGGAGATGCTTTGTCTCTGGTTTTTCAAAATATTTCAACGATCATTAGTGGTATTGTTATAGTTTTTTCAACAAGCTAGAAGTTGGCACTTTTTATATTAGCTGTCCTTTTCTAGTTCTTCAAAGTTGGGTGCATGTGAAGTTCTCGGAGGGTTTTTATCTTGATGCACATGTTAGGAATATCATTGACTCCGTGAAGAGTATATGGACTACATATTGCTAGACATGGTTAAAAAATCATATCAAAATATGTATAATCAAACAAAATTTTCAATTTTGATTCATTGTTTAATACATGTCAAAATCTCAATTGTGGACCAAAAGAATTCTCCTTATAAAGAGATTTAACCATTTTTCAATGTTATGACTAATTGAAAGTATTCATATTAACCATTTTGCAATGTTATTACTAATTGAAAGGAGTCATATTTCAGGTGTTGTATGAGGAAGCCAGTCAAGTTGAGAATGAATTTGTTGGAAGCATTTAGACTGTTGCCTCCTTTTTTGCAGAGGACAAAGTGATGAGCCTCTGCAATGAAAAGTGTTATGCGCCTTTGAAGAGAGGATTTCGACAAGGAATTATAAGTGGACTTAGTATTGGAATGGGAAATTCTCTAATTTATGTAGTATATGCACTCATCTTTTGGGTAGGGTCTCGAATGGTTGAACAAGGAGAAACAACTTTTCCAGATGTTTTTAAGGGAAAGACTAATTAAAAATAGTTTTCTTATTTAATAAATTGATGAATGAGAATTCAATTATTTATTGGGCCATATTGGAAACACTAGAGTTAATAGGTCTGTAAAAAATCGTGCAAATATTTGAAACCTAATTGAAGCACTTGCAGTTAACTGCTCTGAGAAATGGATTTTCCATTGAGTTTTAAATACTTCAATTAGGTTTAAAATGCTTGGTGTATATTAGTATCATTCCATTTCTAAGCACATAGAGTGTTTGTTGCAGGTGTTTTGGCCCTTACAATGGATTCCTTGGGAGTTTCTCAGTCAATAGGCATGGCCCCTAATATTTCAAAACTCAAGTCATCAGTGAATTCAGTGTTCAAAATCCTTGATCGAAAATCCAAAATTGATGCAAGTGATGTATCAGGGACTACATTAGAAAATGTCAAAGGCGACATTGAGTTTCAACATGTTAATTTTAAATATCCTAGTCTCCCAGATATACAAATCTTCAAGGATTTAAGCATCATCATCGTCTTTTATAGCTATTGTTGTCTTGCTGTCTCTACTCTTTCCGACCTAAATATTTGTAGCACTGATTGTTTTTTTATAGCCCCATATTGAACTACTACTTGCAGTGTTATCATATTAACTTTCTGTTGGGTATATACAGGTTTATTGTAAAGTTTAATCTAAAGAATGCTCGAGTAAGTTGCCAGTTTGTTGTAACTTTTAAATCAGTATATCCAATCACATAAGGTCGACATCAAGGTTGTTCCATTTTACACTACATGGTTATATTTGATGGGACCAGTAATTTTATATATTTTGTGTGGCTCTAGGTTCCATCTGTTGCCACAAGTAGTGAGTCCTCATTGGAGAGCCCAGGCGAGTCTAAGTGTCTTGTAAGTTAAACAAAGTTTTTTTAATTCTCTTAGCTGACATCCTTCCAATATTGTTGTAATTTAGATTTTGTTTATAATTTTTGATTTATTTTTATGTTGTTTAATTTAGCTTTTTGTTGGGTTGTTTATTTTCATATTATTGACTCAGTACTATATGAAAACTAGCATCTGCAAATTTGGTTGAAAATGCAAGTTCCACCATCCAAAAGTGATCTAAAAATGAATGCTAGTTATTGCAGTGCTAGTTTCATTTTAGATATAAAATTTTCTTTGCTTTGTTTTACTTATCCTTCATGGGTTTGTTAATGAGCATGTGATTGTCAAACATTGTACTTAGTGAAATTATGAGTTTGTCATAAGCTTTACAAGAATAATTTTACATGACAGAATAGAAGCAATATTAAACACATCAAACACACATAACAGAGCTTAAACGAGAGAATTTTGATAAATGGGTTCACCCCTCTTGGGCTACATCTCCTTGGTCCAACTTCATAGTGTGACCTTTCTATTAGCTTCAAGTGTGCTCAAATTTCTCTTACAAGCTTCAGAACCTCTTGGAACTTGTTCCAATGAGTTTAAAACATCATAATATCCCAAAAATGACTATTTTTTTGTGAATTTGGACTCTGGATGCTCTGGCAATGACCCCAACACCTGGTGGCCCTAGCCTTCAAAAATATTCAAATGCAAAAAAACACATGTAGAGGACCTTTTCTACCTCTGCAACCTACTCCATTGAGTTCCTAGCATGCCAATTAGCCTAGAATTACTTTCACTAAGCTCATTTTGGTCGAAAATTGAGTGATTTATGACGAAAACCAAATTTGCCCTAATTTCTCCTATAAAACTGGAGGAACTGTCAGTTAAAATTCTAAATTTAGACTTCCTGCCAAAATTTGTGAACCCTCCAAAATTTATGCCAACCGTAATCTCTGGATTAATTAGCGTTAAATGTGTTTAGGGGCAGATAAGAAAGGTTTAATGATAAGCGCAGTTTAAGTGCTAATGACGTTTTAAATGTCACTAACCCACATTTTAACATTAATTAACCTTCATTAATTTTCCGCCGATCCAATAGTCTTAGCACCTGGTTCTCAAGCTGTGGCCACATGGGGAGGGGGGTGGCCCCCACCAACCCCCAACGGTCGGGCGATGAAACTTTAAATAAAAGCAGAGAATGTATATGGTAAGAAACACCCTGGAGAAGAGACAATAGAGGTGTTGGTTGGTGGGCGTGAGGTCAGGGGTTCGAGCCCCCACTCCACCATAAAATTTTACACAACGATATAATAAAGTCCTCCACCATATTTTTCAATTCAGCCAATCTAGAACCTTTGCCAATATGTTTAGAGAACCTTCCAAACTTGATGATATCCATCGTGAAGGTGGGTTTGTAACTTTAATATATATTATTAAATAATCCACCATAACCTTAGTCCAATCATTAATATGACATATAATTCGACCCCCTTAAGTTAGGATATGGCCCACCAGAGAGGACACATGGCACCCTCTGGTTGGGTTATACTCCAACCCTTAAGAAAAATTTCAAATTCCAACTTAGGAAGAATTGGAGGTCATTGGACAATTTATCTCTTCACTTAACCCATCTGGCGAATCTGAAGACGACACTTGTCACAGTGCCACTGGCTGAAATATGGAGAATATTTCCTACAATGCTGATTGTACCTGCCACATCATCACTGTACCTGTTCTGCTCCTTTTTTGCATGTTTTAGAAAACTAATAGTAGACGATAACTCAGTCATACGAACTCCGATTTTGATGAAATGAGTTGCGCCAGAATCATGGCAACGAACTCTATCCATTCGTTCAAGTTCGAAGAAATTTTGAGCATTTTCAATTTTTTGCTAAAACTTGAGCCTTGATCATTCCTCCGCACTAGAATCCTTCTGGACCCCAAAAGATACTATCAGTTGTTCAGCAAGTGAGGGTATAGCTCCCTCACTTTTCCAATCTCCAACCATTTTTCTTTGAATGATTTTGACCTTTGAGCCCAACTCTAAGGTATTCAACATTCCCCCTTCTTGAAGTTCTGATTCTTTTGTCAAGTATGAGATCTTGCTGAAGTTCATCAATATATTCTGGCGAGAAATAATCTATTGATGGCAGCTGAACATGATTTCCTTGATCATCAATCAAAGGAGGCTCAAACAATCTCAAATTCTCAACACTAATGACAGAATAAATTTGCATATAAGGGGGAAAATCTTGCTTGAATGCATTTGTACCAATCTTTTCCAGAATTTTAAATGGACCATAATGAATTGGTTTGAGATTTTTACCTTCCCCTTGCAATATTTATTTGCTTATGTACAACCAAACTTTATCACCAACTTGGAATTTGTGATCAACTCGATGTTTGTCATGCCTTGCCTTGTAGCTGCTTTGACTCTTTTCAAGTTGCTCTTGCACTCTGTGACGTACCAACTGAATTTTCTCAATGAAATTTCTTGCTTTATCTATGTCACGATGTCCATCTATAGCAACATCTTTCTCAAAGATAAAGTCTAATGGAGATCTAGGAAAGTAACCAAAACATGCCTCAAATGGTGATGTATTTGTGGAAGAATGTTTTGCACGGTTGTATGCATGATTTTTGTAGTGTAACTGTTCGTCCCACAACTTGGGATGCTTGCTTCAATAGCCTCTTAGAAGATGAATAAAATTTCTATTTACCACCTCGGTTTGACCATATATTTGCGAATGAAATGTTGTACTTTTCTTCAAATTTGTATCCATCATGTCCCATAATTTTGACCAAAAAATACCAACAAATAGAGAATCTCGATCACTTACAATAGAAGTAGGAAGACCAAAATGGATCCATACATTTTGCAAGAAAATATTAGAAGTTTGTTCAGTTGTAATAGCTTTCTTACATGCCATCAAAATACATAGTTTTCTGAACCTATCTACCACAACATACAAATAATCATGACCTTTCCTTAACATAGGAAGGCCTCCTTCAAAATCCATTGAGATGCTCTCCCAAGGATGAGAAGGAATTGGAAGTGGTGTGTACAAACCAAGCTTCCTATTTCTAGGCTTACTTGTTGCACATAAAGAACATACTCTAATAAAATGAGAAACACTTTCATTCATGCATGGCTAATAACAATACCTTTGAAGAAGCGCTATTGTCTTGCCTACATCGAAATGTCCTGCAATCAATGATGTGTGCGCCTCCCTTATGATACTATTTCTTTCTCCCTATGGTATATATAACTTTCCCAAGTGATACAACAAATTGTTATGCACATGATAATCTAACTCTTCACTTTGGTTTCCTTTACTCAAGTTCTCATACACATCTTGAAAATCACTATCATTCACATACTGTTCCATGTAACTTTCATGCATAATAGAATTGTGCTTGAGATTAATAGGTGAATTTACAATAGGCCTAGAGAGCATATCAGCTACCTTATTGTAGATTCCTTTTTTGTACCTGATAACCAAGTTAAATTGTTGCAGAAAACCCATCCACCTGAAATGTATTGATTGCTACAATTTTGACTGTGATTGTAAGTACTGCAATGGCTGATGGTCGGTATGGATAATGGTCTCTTTTTCCATCAAGTAATGCTTCCATTTATTTACACTTTGTACCAATGCATATAACTCTTTATCATAGGTAGGATATTTAGTCACAACTCCATTAAAAGTTTCAGAATGAAATGAGATAGGCTTACCATGCTGCATGAGCACTGCTCCCATAGCATAATCACTTGCATCCATTTGGATTTCAAATGGCTGTCTTAGATCTAGAATTGCTAGTACCGGTGCTGAACTTATCTTTTTCTTTAAAGAATCAAATGCTTTCTACTACAAATCTCCCCAATGGAATACTTTCTTGATGCTTGTAAATGCATGTAACGATGCTGCAATGGAAGAAAAATTAGCTATAAATTTCCTCCAATACTGTGCTGCCCCTAAAAAGCTTCTTACCTCGGTAACTGTATTGGGCTTGGGCCAATTCAAAATGACCTCAAATTTTTAAGGATCAATCTTCAATTCACCTCCTCCAACAATGTGTCCCAAATATACCAATGAAGTCTTACCAAATTCACACTTTGAAATCTTAAGAAACAATTTCTCTTTTCTCAAAACATCAAGTACCTTGTTCACATGCATGACATCTTCTTCTCTTGATTATCTGAATATGAGTATGTCATCTAAGTAAACAATGACAAAGTAATCTAGAAATGGTCTAAGTACATCATTCATTACTAGCATGAAAGTAGCTGGTGCATTTGTTAAGCCAAATGGCATAAATAACCACTCATACAATCCTTGTCTAGTCTTGAAAGCATTTTTCCAAATGTCTTCTTCAACTATCCTAACTCGATGATAACCACTTCTCAAATCTAACTTAGTGAAATAATTTTCATGCTTAACTGATCAAGAAAATCATCAATGCGCGGAAGTGGGTAGCGATTCTTTGTTGTGATTTTGTTTAGTGCACAGAAATCGATACACATGCGCCAAGTCCGGTCCTTATTTGGAACCAAAACTATTGGAGAACCACATGGCGAAGTAGATGGGCATATAACACCTTTATTCAGTAACTCTTGGATTTCCTTCTAGATTTCCAAACTTTTCATAATTGACATGCGATACATACCAATATTTGGAAGTGGAACATTCTGTTGTAGCTGAATCTCATGCTGAATTCCCCTCTTGGGTGGCAACCCCTTTGGTTCTTGAAACAACTCACCATGCTGACTTACCACATCAAACAAATCATATTTCAATTTTTCATCACATCTTTCAAAAGATTCATAGTTAAAATCTTCCTTTTTCTTGATCATAAGAAGCACAAAATTTTTACTTGCATTTACTAGCCTCTTCATTTTCCATGCACTAACTAAACATATATTTAGTTTCTTGCGATGAGCTCTCACAATATAATCCACTCCATAATTGATCAAATGATATTTGTTCTCATGATGATAAAAGACCGCTTCCCTGTCATACAAATATGGACTACCCAAGATAATCCTTGAAATGTCAAGTGGAACCACATCGAACTCAACTTCATCAACAAAGTTTGTTGTAATAGAAAATCTGAAAATACATTTCCTTGTCACTTGTAAGTTGGCATTGTTAACTATCCAACACAAAGGGTATGGCTTATGATGATGTATATTTTCAAGGTTCAGTTTTTTAATTAAGTCTTCTGAAATCAAGTTTTCTTGTGATCCTGTATCAAATAAGGCATCAATATTTGTATCATTATAAATTACTCTAACATGGAATAATTCTATCCTTGTATCTTCATTTGAAGTGTTATTGTGACTGTTTGAGGTACTAGAACTTGCAGTTTCTATCGCTAATTTTCCTTTGTTAACCATGGAAACTATCTTGGTTTCATCTCCTGAGTTGGATCCAAGATCTTTTTGTGTGGTGGCAGTCGTCTTTTGTTTTCCTTTGTTATTTGGTTTCTTTGGTCTTAGTTCGGGATGTAGTTTCCAACAGTGGGCTTCATCATGCCCCTCTTTGGAACAATGTTTGCATGTAATTTTCTTCCCTTCTTGCTTAACACTTGCATTCTTCTTTCCCTTCCATTTTCCTCCTTTCTCTTTTCCCTTACCCCTAAATGGCTTCTTCTTACTACCCTCTTTAGAAATATTTTTACCCCTTACTTCAAGATGCATGGCTTGCACACATACTTCTTATAAGTTATTTGGGTTAAACATGAGAATAGTGTGTTTTAATTAGGAATGTAGACCTAGTCCTATATACTTCAAGAGTGTATCTTCTGAATTTAAGTCTACTCCAAGTAATAAAGCCCTTTTCCTAAACTCTTTTGTATACTCTTGGACACTTTGACCTTTGAGTTGTCCAAAGTTCTGCCAACTCATTATTTCTTTCTTCATATAGGCTAATGGATAAAATTATCTTTTAATGGAAGAAATGAATTCGACCCAAGAAATGGAAATCTTACCATGGATTCGCATTTCCTCTTGTGTCTTTTCCTCCCACCAAACTAGTGGTGCTCCTTCTAGCCTAAATGAAGCCAATTGGATTTTGATATCTTCTTCTTGTAGATTCTGAATCCTACATTAAAATTCCAATTGACGAATCCAATTGTCTAGTCTTTCAACATTAACTTCTCCATTGTATGTGGGAAGTTCAAATTTGATGTCCAAATTGAGTTACGAAGTCTTACCTTTTGGGATCTTGGAATCAGTATGGGTATGAGTTTTTGTAGTAGATTCTAAATCCTACATTAAACTTCCAATTGACGAATCCAATTGTCTCTTCTTTCAACATTAACTTCTCCATTATATGTAGGAAGTTCAAATTTGATGTCCAGCTTGAGTTACAGAGTCTTACCTTTTTGGATCCTGTAATGAGTATGGGTATGAATTTTTGTAGTGGATTTGGAAGATGAAGATGTGGATGAGGATGACGATGATGATGATGGTGGAGAGGGCGGTGGTTTTCCTCCAGTAGCTTTTGAGCTCCTCTCTTCCTTCTTTTTACTGTTTGTAGATTCTTCTCTATGAGGATGTTTTGAACCTTCTCTAGTTTCCTTTGCCATAAAAGCTTCATACATAAGTTTCAACATCCTTTTAATTTCTTTGAACTCCTTCTTAACATCCTTTTCTTTAGAATGTTCATGATTTCCTTCATGGCCTGACATTTTAGCTGTAGATTCAAGCTCTATCTCTGCAGCTTGTATCTCTTCAATCACCTCAGCCTCTTGTGCAATTAACTCCTCTTGTTCTTCAAGTGTTGCCTTGAGTGTTCCTTTTAGGTAAGGATGATGGATTCTCAACCTTATTCCTTCTTGCCCTAACTTATGGACTGGCTATCAATAGCTTCCCTTCTCCTCTTTGCAGTCTCGATCTTATAAGCATCAATAAATTTGCACTATTAAAACCCTTCAAGTAAAACAAGCAAGAAACCTTGTCCTCTGATACCAACTTGATCTGAAAATGAATGCTAGTTATTTTTGTGCTAGTTTCATTTTAGATATAAAATTTTCTTTTCTTTGTTTTACTTATCCTTCATGGGTTTGTTTATGAGCATGTGAATGTCAAACATTGTACTTCGTGAAATTATGAGTTTGTCATAATATTTAAAAGCATAATTTTAAATGAAAAAACAAAAGAAATATTAAACACAACAAACGCACAAAACAAAGCTTAACACAGAGAATTTTGATAAAGGAGTTCACCCCTCCTAGGCTACATCTCCTTGGTCCAGCTTCATAGTGTGACCTTTGTATTAGCTTCAAGTGTGGTCAAATTGCTGTTACAAGCCACAAAACCTCTTAGAACCTATTCCAATGAGTTTAAAACATCATAATATCCCAAAAATGACTATTTGTTTGCTAAATTTGGACTTTGGATGGTTTGGCAATGACCCCAACACCTGGTGGCCCTGACCTTCAAAAATATTCAAATGTACAAAAACACATGTAGATGACCTTTTATGCCTCTGCAACCTGCTCCATTGAGTTTCCAGCATGCCAATTAGCCTAGAATGACTTTTACTGAGCTCATTTTGGTTGAAAATTGAGTGAGTTATGACCAAAACCAAATTTGCCCCAATTTCTCCTCTAAAACTGGAGGAACTGCCAATTTCTCCTCTAATCATTAATATGAAATATAGTTTGACCCCCTTAAGTTAGGAGATGGCCCACCAGAGAGGACACATGGCGCCCTCTGGTTGGGTTATACTCCAACCCTTAAAATATTTCAAATTCCAACATAGGAAGAATTGGAGGTCATTGGACAATTTTTCTCTTCACTTAACCCATCTGGCGAATCTGAGGAAGACACTTGTCACAATGCCACTGGCTGCAATTTGGAGAATATTCCCTGCAATGCTGACTGTACTTTCCACATCATCACTGTACCTGTTCTGCTCCCTTTTTGCATGTTTTGGAAAACGAACAACAGACGATAACTCAGTCATACGAACTCAGATTTTGATGAAATAAGTTGCGCCAAAATCCTGGCAAAAAAATCTATCCGATCGTTTAGATTCGGAACAATTTAGAGAACTTTCAATTTTTAGCTAAAACTTGAGCCTCAGATCAAAAAGATAGGTTGGAAACCTTAAAATCAGAGGAGAATTTAAATGGAAGTGAGGTACTCAAGTTAGTCTGTGTTTTCATCCATTATTTTTTGTCTTCCATTTAATATGATATGTAATCGGTCCTTAAATTTATATGATCTTGCCTTTGTAGGTTAAACCTGTTGCTTTTTCACTACTAGAGAGGCCTGAAAAGCCTCAATGTGTTGTAAGATACTCAGTGAGGAGTTTTGTGTTTTCATGTTCTACAATTTTTTCTAATCGAATTATATTTTTGCTTTTGGAACTATTGGTTTACTGAATTTCTTATTGTGGATCTCAGATTTTTGTCAAGAGAGGTATTTTCAAGTATGATGCCAAACATAAGTTTGATCTTCCAAAGCAAAAAAGGGAATCTTTAAAAATATCAGACCACAAAGGGGGATATTTAAAAATATCAGAGCATAAAGGGGATGGGGATGTTTTTGTAATTGTAGGAACATAGGAACAGGGGTATCTGGATTTGTAAATGGGAAAACAATGGTTACACCTATAAAGCTTGCTATCATGTACAATTCGAAGGCTTACCAATTAGACTTGTGTGTATTTGTTTGGATTTATCTATTTCTTAATGTATGGATAAAGGATTCTGTCATCAGTAATTGCGAATTAAATTTTTTTCATTTCAAAGTCACCTTGAGTAATTGTGTTATATGGTTATTAGTGTTGTCTAGATCTCTCTAATGATGAAAACCTAGGTTGGATTTCCCTTATGTGTTCTGCTTGATGTAATTCATTGGAATATGGTTGGCTTCATTGCCTTCTGTGTCTATACTTGTGGTTTTGTATTGAGATTTTTTGGGCTTCTTGTTGGTGTTTTTCACTTCTGAGAATGCTTTGGTTTTGTTTTTCTCTAATTATTGTGGATCCTATGATTTGGGTGAGACAGATTGCCGATTTTATGTCAAAACAGGGAGGTAATTTTACAATGTGATGCCTTTATTTTATCAAATCATGAAAGGAATTCTAAAATTCTTATTCATTTCATTATATATATATATATATATATATATATGAGTAAATGGAGTGATAATATTATTATAGTGTTAGTTTAAAACAAGCTTATGTTTTATTGAATTCTTACAAGTTGATCTACTAACACTTAAATATATGAATAAATATACTAGCTAAAATCTCCATTCACATTACTATCAAGATTATTCAATTTAGTATTCAGTAAATGTGATTTTTTACAACCTTTCCCAATTTTATGGGTCAGATTTTTTTTATTGTAGTAAACCAATGTAGATACTCAATTCTTATCCATTTTGCCTCTTTTCTATCTTCATTAAGTGCATTCACCATTAACATGGCAAGAGATTCCTTTTTTGATTTTCCCAGTTACAATAATGTATCATGATGCATGTATCGGGGGAATACTGGGATGTGAAGTTAAATCAGATTGAAGCATATTTGACCTATAAGTCAGATCTATTTGCGTTCTCTTTACGTTTGGTGATTTAACCTAAATTGTTTTAGGTAGTTATGCATTCTGCTTCTTAATTCTGAATTTTTGCGAGTTATATTTGCTGACATTATTGTTTCCATTGGAACTTTAGAATGACTAAGATGCCGCAGTGGTTCTTTTATAGTTTTCATAATTCATTTATTATTACTTAAAGATCTATTAACTTTATACAAATTTTCTTTCCTAATTTATTTAAAAAGATCCTGGAATAACCATTCCATATAGTATATTCTTGTTCATATGGACTTCCTAAAGATTTTAGAGTTCTTGGTTTCAAAGGGACAAATTCCAAGTATTTTATCAATATAGAATTTAAATATGTGTGGTTTGTCTACTTTTTTGATAAAATAGTAGTTTCTAAGTGTCTTTCTAGCCCGTTGTTTTCTTTCTTAATTCGTGCTTCTAAGTGCATTTGTTTGCAATTTTATATAAAATACATGATGAGTAACCTGCTTATTTTTGTTTCTCAGGACTACATCAACATTCTAACACAGCTCAGGACTACATCAACATTCTGAAGGATAAAAAAGGTTATCAACAGATGATGCTATGGCATGTCTCAAGGAAGTAAAAGAGAGATACTCAATTACAATGGAGAGAAATACGATGAGTTCCTTGATGTCATGAAATCTTTGAAGGCCCATAGGTCTGTACCTTTTTCTAAAGATTGACATTATCAATCAATAAAACAATTTAGGTTGTTTTTTCTTTTCTCCATTTACTACAAATCTTAATTTTAATGGAAATTCTACAGAGTTGATACAGTTGGTGTACTACATCATATGTGTCATCAGTGCCTACTAGCAAGCTAGTGTAGCTCTTTAGGTGGTGGTTGTATTTCTTGTTCTAATTCTAGTTAATTTTCTTTGTATGGCTAGATTAATTTGTTTGTAGATTATTGTTTATTATTAGCTTTTTGTGCAAGTCAAGCTACAAGGGTGTCACAGTGAGCTAACTCCATTGAGTTATTTTTTTATTAAGTTAAAAATAGGGGCTTGCATGAATATATATTTTACAAGGCTTAAGCCATTATGTGTTGAACATTTTTAAAAAATCAATGCCTATTATCCAATTTCAAGGACTGCCATAACTCCTCACATAAGTCTTTAAAGGGTGCTAGCTCAATGGAAGAGCACCTGCCATGCAGGAGGTTGGTGGTTCGATTCCACCGTACCCTAACATGAATTATTCAATGATATTGTAGATTTTTTTAATTAAATATTTTTATATTGATTTATTTTAATGGTGAGATATTTTTCTGGATTCATTGATTTATATGTCCCCATAAAGACAATATGTCTTTAATTCCAACTATTGTCTTTGGAAAGACAAAAATGAAATTGTCTCATAAGAGACAATAATGCTTGTGTTATATATTGTCTTTATAGATACAATTTTTTAAGACAATAATTTGAGACACCCGCTTAAAGATAATATTTAAGACAATACAAAGGTTTATTTTTGTCCCAAGTTAAGACAATTTATCCAAAAATTGCCTTAAATCCCCTCTTTGTGTTGTAGTGCAACTATTGTCTCTAGAGAGACAAAAATGAAATTGTCTTTGTAGAGACAAAAATGCTTGTGTTATATATTGTCTTTATAGAGAAAATATTTTAAGACAATTTAATTTTAAGACGATTTAATTTGAGACACCCGCTTAAAGACAATATTTAAGACAATACACAAGTTTTCATTTGTCTCAGGTTAAGGAAATTTACCCAAAATTGTCTTAAATATTGTCTTAAAAGCCCCATTTATGTTGTAGTGATAAATAATAAAATATTAAAATTGGAGATTATTACATTACAAAAAATCATTTATAAAAGATAAATTAATAATTATAATTTTTGTTTTTTAGATTTAGAATAAAAACAAAAGATGTGTGTATTTGAAATATGTCTTCCAAATTTTTTACTTTATTATCAATTATTAGGTGGATGGTAGAGATTTAACCTCTACATAATATTCATAGTAATATACAAAAATCAAAGTTTGAAATTCATGTGCAAAATTTGTATGTTTAATTAAATTGATCAATTAAAAAAAGTGTTATATGAACGTAGTTAGTTCATATGAGTTAATAATTTAGTTAGTTTTTTTACCTTTCTAATTTTAGTAATGTGAGATGTATCTTATAGTAAGTGTTTTGATGCCAATTGGGGCATACCTACCATTTAATTTTTAAGATGTGCTACTCTTCAGTAATTTCAAAGACAAAGAAAGATTAATAATTTATAAATATTAATATCATAAATATAATTGAAGAATTATAATAAAAATAAAATAAAATAAATTATTTTAAATACTTTGGAGATAATTCATTAAAGAAGAACTATATATATATATATATATATGTTGAATTTTATAATTTTTGGTTTGAAAAAGAGAATTAGAATAAGTTATCACAAAATTTGTGTTAAGGTAAGTTCTAAAATCTATAAATATGGCATGCTCACTAAAGGGTTGGGGATATTTATAAAATTCCAATCAAGGAAGACCAAATTAATACATAAAGATTAAAAACACTTGATCCCTAATAATTGTCGATTGCTCTCTCTACCATATTTGATTTACGAATATCAATTTCCTTTGGATTTTTAGATATATCCCACAACTTCAAAGATTGAAAGGGGAACCATGAAAACTCTTCGAGATCTATTAAAAATAACCAATTTTCCTATCAAATAATATTACATATATACATGAAGTGTTGTATCAAGATAGGGAAACTATCTTGGATACACAATCACTTGGTTGAGAGAATCTCTCAACCACACACCAATATAGGAAACATAATAGGAACATACTCCTCTAAATAGAAAGAATCACAACTGAGACAAGTAGGAATTACTTTTTCCAACACACCCCCTTAATCACTACTTGTCTTGATCTTAATCTGCAAAGTCTAGTTGTGGTCAAACATAACAAAAGGATATGTCGACATCCATATAAAGGAGCAACCATCCACCGAAATGCATGGGTGCAAACTGATGCAACCGTCAGTGTCATAGGATGTCCTTTGAATACATGTTTATGTCAACCATTATAACTACTACATGTACTTGTACCTGGAAATCCCCCTCCAACATCATCATCATGGGTTTTATCGGATTACCCATAACCATGCTCTGGGTTTTATCATATTACCCTCAACCATGCCAAGAATGAATCTTAGCCACTAGGGTTCAACGGTGTCACCAAGGCACTCAATTTAGCCACGAAGGCTCAACACAGCCACGAAGGCTGAACTCTGCCACCAAGGCACAACTCAGCCACCAAGGGCCTCAAATCTGCCACTAAGGAACTCCAGACACCATGGGCCACAAATCTTCCACTAAGGCACACCAAGTCTAGGGTTTTCTCGGCTCACCCTCAACCATGCCAAGGGTTTTTTCGGCTAACCCTAAACCATGCCTATAGGAATATCTGTCCACTTCTCTCTCACACATGATTTCTGGCTTACCACAAAGCATCACTGCAGATTGGTTTCCAACAGACCAAAAACCTGCAATTACAAAGTGGTTTTCAGATTACCACGAACTTCATGGGGATACACATGCTTTACAAGGCTTACAACACAACTCCAAATCTTGGAGTTACCAGGTACATAATTTACAAATACTACTAAAAAACAAATCCTAGACTTACTTACAATTAAAATGTGTGACTCATAATACAACATGCTAGTGAGTCTATCCCACAAACTGACACAAACATTCAATTTGTTGTCCATCATCCTTTAATCATTTTTGCTGCGCTTTTACCTCATATTTTAAAATTGCTCACATGTTGGGCATATTTATCTTTGTCAATTAAGTCTTGGAACTCCATGCTTAACATGCCATTGGTTAGATTGAAGAATTCTAACAAAATAACTTTATCTACACCGAGTTAGCTAGGCTTAATAAAGCTCAACAATTTAATTCATGATTCCGAGACTTAAAAATAAAAATTTACTTTAAAGACATGAACAACAAACAATTTTCCATTCGACATCTCTTCTTACTCTTCTTAACAATCTAATTTCTTGCTACAAAAACACATTAAAATTTCAGACCACAAGCTTCTTTAGTGCTAATATTGTGGAATTCGAACCACCATCAATTTCTACACACCACTGTTCCTCAGCTCGGTTGTTTTCTTCTTAGCATACAATGCAATATTCCCCATTTCAGTGGCAAGAACATGTACGAAATCCCTCGCTGAGAGACTATCATCTGAATACCACCACTAAGTAGTAGGGTTCTGCTCCCCCACCTGTTGACAGTATCAATCGATAGAAGGTTTGAAGCTACAAGAACAAATTCGGTCACGACAGACAAACAGAGGGAAGCATTTGCACGAAATCCCAACCGTCGAAAAAAAACATGGACATAGAACAATATGGAATTGATTCCAGTCAATATCTGAAACATGGGCACACAAATTCCTCCTCTCTAAAATATCCCTGAATGGATGCCTGATGGATTTAACTAGTGCGGTTGCATCGACCATATCCTCATAGATCATATGAGCTCGCATCTCCTCATCTCCTGATCCATCATTTTAGAGTTCAAAATCAATGAAGGAAGAGGATGATTGGTCAAAATGCACCACAAATAACCACGTCACCATGAAAAAAATATCCTTACCCCCATACTGCTTGTTATCAGCGGAAGTTTCATCCTTTTCATGACCGTTGGACCTGAGAACGTACTTGATGTCGGAAATTACTCCCAACTACAATCTGAAATAATAAGGACAGAACATCAATTTTGATGTGAAGTTGAAGGACACATCAACAGCAAATTTTTCCTTGTTTTTGCACTCAACTTGTGCATTGAAATTTATATCTTTTAATCCCCCTGCAACAGCTGATTTCCTTACATTGTCGTAGCCCTCTCCATATTTGAAAATCGTGGTCTGAACCACACGCAAACCCCGCCATCAATCTCTTCACACTAGCCGCTTTTACTGTCGCGCCATATCATTTGAATTCAAACATGCCACGTTGTTTTGTGGACCCCGCGAGTCCACATCACACCACCACGACCAATCAAACTCTTATCGTAGATCTCCAGCGCCAACGTCACCACTCCCTCGTTATCGTGCAATAGCGCGACCCCACCATTTGCCTGCTCATCCCCCGTCGACCAATAACACATCGTTGCAAGGTTCGAATGCCCAGTTCGATGCGATAAACTATCACATATCATTCCCCATTCGTTTATCACATGGTTTTGAGCTGACGTCATCCGGCTCATTGATCGATGCGATAAACTCATTGCAACATATTTTGTAATGTTTTTTTTTGTTATATGGTTTGTTAAATGTTGCGGCAATATATTTTATTTCATATATATAAGTTTAAACTTAGGTTATACTTTTTTAATACTATGTTTACGACATGTATTGTAAACATATATATATATGTGTGTGTGTGTGTGTGTGTTTACAATACAGTGAATAGTAGGTGTGTATGCCGAGTGCAAGACTATGTGTGAAGTAGTGTAGAGGAGCAGTGTACTCAGAAATCCAGAACAACAGTTCTGAAGACCAAAAATTGTAACAACTGAAAGTGTGCTAATGAAAAACACAATGTTTTGTTTCCCACGGTGTGTATGATTTGTTTTTATGCTCCATCTGCAAGTTTTGTTTTTGAAATCTCTGTGTTGGAAGAGGAAATTTTATTCCTCACTGTGTGTTAGGATTTATCAGAAAATCCGACATCTTATCAGAGCTAGTCCAGGCTCTCAGCAGTTGTTGAAGAAGTTGAAGGAAGAAGAAGACTGTTGAAGCATTTATCCAGCAGAGTGAAAGGTTTTCAGCAAGTCAGTGAGAAAGTTTTTATTTAAGATACACAATCAAGCTTTATAGCTTTGCATAGTAAAGAATGGCAGGAAATAGCACAAGCATGAGTATGGGAAATACTCAGCTCCCACAGTTCAATGGGAAGAACTATGATTATTGGGCAATCACAATGAGAGCCCTGTTTGCATCTCAAGACTTATGGGAACTGGTTGAAGATAGATTTTAAGAACCAGCTGATGCTGAAGAGTAATAAGAAGAAGGACTCAAAATCACTCTTGTATCTCTATCAAGTAGTGCATGAAATCATATTTCCAAGAATTGCAATAGAAAAGAAGTCTAAGGAGGCATGGTATACCCTCCAGACAGCCTATCAAGGTATGGATAAATTAAAGACAACAAAGCTTCAAGTAATGAGAAGAGAGTTTGAAGTTATTTGCATGAAAGAGTTTGATAGCTTAGACTCATTCTTCACATAATTGATTGGGTTAGTTACCCAAATGAGATCTCATGGAGAGACAGTAGAAGAGAGAAAAATAGTGGAGAAAATATTGAGAAGCTTACCCTTAAGATTCAATGTGATAGTCACTACCATTGAAGAGACAAAGGATCTCTCAAGATCTACAATTGATGAGCTTCATGCATCCTTGATGACACATGAAGAAAGGCTGAACAAAACAACAAACTCATCTCTAGAGCATGCTTTGAAGACCCAAATGTCCTTTGGAAGAGGAAGAGGTCAAGGTAGATCAAACTACATAAGAAGAGGTAGAGACAGAAGGCAGAACAGAGGAAGAAAACCATGCAAGTACAAGTGGAAGGGGCAGCAACCAAAATCAGAATCAAAGCCAAGGAAACAACCAACAAGGTGGACAAAATCAAGCACCTGGACAAAGGTATGATAAATCCCAAGTCCAATGTCATTACTGTAAGAAGTATGGGCACTATGCCAATGAATGTAGAAAGAAACAGAGTGACATGGGTAATAGACCGAGTGCTAACTTTACTAAAGAAAATCAGAGTCAAGAATTTTTTTTTTTAGCATGTAATATGGCTGAAGAAAAGAATGAAGATATATGGTTTCTAGATTCATGATGTAGAAACCAAATGACTGGAAAATTTTCTATGTTTTCCATATTGGATGAAAATTTGAAGTCTCAAGTAACATTGGGAACAGACATCAAAATCTCTGTCATGGGTAAAGGCAGAATGAGTGTTTTAATAAGAAAAGGAGAAAGGAAATCCATATCAGATGTATACTATGTACCTAGTATGAAGTGTAACCTTTTGAGAATTGGACAAATCATTAAAAAAGGCTATAATGTATTCTCTAAAGATGATGTATGTACCATCATGGACATACCACCAAGCAATCAAAGGATTGCACAAGTGAAGATGACAAGAAACAAAATGTTTCCTCTCAAAATGAGAGTATATTTGAAGAAAGGAGTTGCAATGGTAGCTATGATACAAGTGACATTCCAAAAGGAAGCAAAAGATGAAAACTTGTTATGGAATTTGAGATTTGGACATCTCAACTTTGGAGGCCTAAATTTGTTGCACAGAAAAGGTATGGTAAAGGGATTGCCATTGATTGAAAAACCAGACAACCTATGTGAAGGCTGCATCTTGGGCAAACAACATAAAGAAAGCTTTCCATCAGGAAAGAGCATAAGGGAAAAAACACCCTTAGAAATAGTCCATTCTGATTTGTGTGGAACAATGCAAACACAATCTTTAGGAGGCAACCACTATATGTTAAATTTTATTGCTGATTACATAAGAAAAACATGGGTGTATTTCTTGAAGTTGAAGAGTGAAGTATTTGAGAAGTTCTGCCACTTTAAAGCTCTTGTTTAGAATCAAAGTGGAAAACATATAAAAGTTTCGAGAACTGATAGAGGAGGAGAATATATCTCCAAATATTTCCTGCGTTTTTGCAGAGAAAATAGGATTCACAAGCAATTTATAGCAAGTTATACACCACAGCAAAATGGAGTTGCTGAAAGGAAAAACAGAACCATCATGGATATGGTAAGAAGCATGTTGAAGGCAAAACATTTGCCAAATGAATATTGGGCTGAAGCTGTACATTGTGCATCATATGTTTTGAATATATTCCCAACAAAGAGTGTCATGAACAAAGTTCCAAAAGAAGCATGGAATGGCATAAAACAATTTGTCACCCACATGAGAGTATTTGGATGTGTGGCTTATGCACATATTCCAGATCAGCTAAGGAAGAAGTTGGACAGTAAGGGGGAGAAATGCATATTTGTTGGATACAGTGATGAATCAAAGGCATACATATTTTATAACCCATCCACCAAGAAGTTAATAATAAGAAGAGATGTACAATTCATTGAAGAAGAAGCTTGGGATGTAATAATTAAGAAAATAGTGAATGTAAAAACTTGTTTGTCTCAAGAAGATGATGAGGAAGAAATGGATGGAAGAAATCCATCATTAGCAGCACCACCGTCACCAACACAAGCACAACAAGGAACAATTCAAGCTAGTATGAGAATACCATTGAGAAGTGATGAGAGTGCTTCTCCAAGCACAACACAGGGAGCAGATTTGAGTGCTCCCACAAGCACAAGTTCAGGAAGCGGAAGAAGAACCAAATTCAGAAGTTTGAATTAAATCTATGAGCAAGAGGAAACCAATGAAGGTATGAACTATTTATTTGCATTATATTGTCATATAGAAGGTCCTATTCATTTTGAAGAAGCAATAAAAGATAAGAAATGGATAGATGCCATGGATGAAGAGATTAAGGAAATAAAAAAGAATAATACATGGGAACTAGTTGATCTCCCAAAAGGTAAGGAAATGATTGGAGTAAAATGGGTCTATAAGACCAAAATAAATGCTGAAGGTAAGATTGAAAGGCACAAGGCCAAACTTGTTGTCAAAGGCTACAAGCAACAAAAAGGAAGAGATTATGAAGAAACTTTTGCACCAGTTGCAAGAATGGAAATAGTGAGAGCAGTGTTGTCCATAGAAACACAAAACAAGTGGAAAGTTTACCAAATGGATGTGAAATCCACATTCCTAAATGGAGTATTGATGGAAGAGGTTTATGTTGAGCAACCTCTGGGCTATGAGAAAGAAGGCCAAGAGCACAAGGTATGCAAGTTGAAGAAAGCTCTATATGGGATGAAACAAGCACCAAGAGCATGGTGCAGTAGAATAGATGCCTATCTACTGGAAAATGGGTTTGAGAAATGTGAAGGAGAAACCACATTATACATCAAAGAAAAAGATGGTAAGATGCTCATTGTTGTTTTATATGTTGATGATGTGATATTCACAGGTAGTGATGCTTACCTCATTGAAAATTTTAAAACCGTCATGAAAGAAGAATTTGAGATGACTGATATGGGATTGCTGAGATACTGCTTAGGAATAGAAGTAGAGAAAAATGAAAACAAAATTTTTATTTCTCCAGCAAAATATGTGAAATAAGTTTTGGAAAGATTTAATATGCAGGATTGCAAGGCAACAATAACTCCTACAGTGATGGGATTGAAATTGACCAAAGAAGACATCGACAAGGATGTAGATCCAAGTTTGTATAAGAGCATAGTTGGTAGCCTTAAGTATTTGACTGCAACTAAGCCTGATATGATGCATGCTGTAAGTTTAATTTCCAGATTCATGGAAAGGCCAAAGGAGACACATTGGCAAGCGACAAAAAGAATTCTAAGGTATGTGAAAGGAACAAAGAGGTATGGTATTTTATACACCTCTTCATAAAATTTCAAATTAATTGGATATACTCTCAGTGATTAGGCTGGAAGTATATATGACAAGAAAAGTACCATATGTTTTTCCTATGGGATCAGGAGCCATCTCATGGGCTTCTAAGAAACAACCAATTGTGGCTTTATCAACAGCAGAGGCAGAGTATGTGGCAACTACAGTAGTAACATGTCAAGCAGTATGGATGTGAAGAATGTTGAGAGATTTGTGCCATGAACAGGTAAAAGGCACAACAGTTTATTGTGATAATAGCTCAGAAATAGCTTTATCCAAGAATTCAGTGTTTCATAAAAGAACAAAACACATTGATGCAAAGTATCACTACATCAAGGAATTGGTGAACAATGGAGAAGTTGTTCTGAAGCATTGTGTAGATATTTTGACAAAACCATTGGGGCAGAAAAGTTTTAATTATCTCAGAAAATGTATGGGAATGCAAGATAGCAGCAGTTGTGATTAAGGGGGAGTGTTGGAAATTACTCCTAACCGCAATTTGAAATAATAAGGACATAACATCAATTTTGATGTGAAGTTGAAGGACACAACAACATTAATTTTTTCCTTGTTTTTGCACTCAACCTTTGTATTGAATTTTCTATGTTTTAATCCACCTGCAGCAGCTGATTTCATTACATCTTCGTAGCCCTCTCTAGATTTTAAAATCGTGGTCTGAACCACACACAAACCTTGCCTTTAAACTCTTCGCACCAACCACTTTTACTGTCGTGCCATATCATTTGAATTCAAACACGTCACGTCGTTTTATGGACCCCGTCAGTCCACGTCACACCACCGTGACCAATCAAACTCTTATCACACATCTCCAACGCCAATGTCACCACTCCTTTGTTATCACGCGATAGCGCGACCCACCATCTGCCATCTCATCCCTCGTCGACCAATAACGTATCGTCACAAGGTTTGAACGTCGAGTTCGATGCGATAAACCATCGCATATCATTCCCCGTTCGTTTATCACATGGTTTTGAGCTGACGTCATCCGGCTCGTTGATCGATGCGATAAACTCATCGCAACATATTTTGTAATGTTTGTTTTTGTTATATGGTTTGTTAAATGCTGCAACGATATATTTTATTTCATATATATAAGTTTAAAATTAGGTTATAATTTTTTTAATGCTATGTTTACGACATGTATTGAATCTATATATATATATATATATATATATATATATATATATATATATATATACAGTGAATAGTAGTTTGGTATGCCGAGTGCAAGACTGTGTGTGAAGTAGTGTAGAGGAGCAACGTACTCAGAAATCCAGAACAATAGTTCTGAAGACCAAAAATTGTAACAGCTGAGAGTGTGTTAATGAAAAACATAGTGTTTTGTTTCCCACTGTGTGTATGATTTGTTTTTATGCTCCATTTGCCGTTTTTGTTTTTGAAATATCTGTGTTGATAGAGGAAATTTTATTCCTCACTGTGCGTTAGTATTTATCAGAAAATCCGACACTTGAGCATCTTCTCCCATTCTGAACCCATGAACCAACGGGACACAAACTCATCTGCTCTATCTAACAACTTGGCATCCTTGGTTGCAAAAGGTTGGTAACTGCCCAAAAACTCTCCCTTCTTCACCGCATAAAACTTGTCATGGGATTCCACTAAAAAATCGTCTTGGCTCTCACATATTGCAAAGGCACGGGCGGGTCGATCCTCAACACCTCGTACATAGTCGACCAGACCAATGCCATGCTCTCTAGAGCCCTCCCGTTGAGACTCCCGTGTGCCCTGACGGATCCATGGACCTCTTCTGCCAGATCTCTCTGTAGTTAGCTGCCTACGCGACCAATGTGTTTGAAGATAATGAGGAGGATAATTATCATTCCCCTAAAGGTTTTGAAAGAGATGTTAAACAATAGATCATGGTAGGACTCCTCTCTTTTCAGTCCGAACTCTTTCTCGGCCATGTCCAGAGCCGAAGCCACATGTGTCATGATCTCCAATTGAGATCAAACTAAGAATTCAATGGTAATTCGTAGTGCTGGAGCCTTGTATGACTGGGTGAACCTTGATCTGGCAATTCCGCAATGCCATTCCTCACATATTTTCCCAAACTCCATACAACTAGATCAACCCAAATATCCGGATTTATTTGCTCTGATCCGACACTCCAGCTCCACTCTCGCCAAAAAAATGTACACTGACCAATGATGAAATCCCCATAGCACTAGACTTCCTTGACCAGTGACCACAATATTTACTCATCGTGGTCCCAGGTGGCGATGGAAACTCTTCCATGAAATACGAATGCTTTCTCTAGTAGATCACTTACATCAGTCTCAACTCTCTGTGGAAAAACAAATATTAAAACAATACAAATACACTCATTTCTTTTTCTCTGTCTAGAAGGGGCCCATGCCCATATGGGCTCTAATACCATGATAAAATTTGAAGGAAAGACATAATATAAGATAAACAAGAGGCTCTCAACATCTCTATATTCATTCATTCAAAGTCTTGTACATATAAAATTACCCATTGGCCTAGTGGTTTGAACCACTCCCTAAATAATACGATCTAGGACCTAAACAGAGGATCTCAATCCTAAAAATACACAACCAAATACATTAATATAGATTTCCATGAATCTATGAAGTGCAAGCCCCACATAGTGCATTTTTGGCTGCATGATGAACTAAAGTAATCATACAAAACAACACTCTCTATCTGCATATCTGGCCAAATACGCCCCGAATGAGAAATATGTGTCTCTTTTGTTGTCATACTACTTCGATCCAAAGTCCTTTGAATCCATTCCGGCCCGAGCTAAAGAAAAAACAAGAACATAGATCTTCACACCCACGTCGGCCTTAACTGAAGCAGAGCAATTCGTGAGACCCTAAGATATGTTGTTGAGTAATATACATTAGAACAAGGTTTTGGATCTTTAGACAATACTCTCAACAGAGACAAAAAACCATCATGCTCGAAGTAGATATTATGACGGAGGAAATGCCCTCCATGGCCACTCGAAAAAATTTGACAATAAGTGAAGGCGACCCAAAATGTCTTGCAAATGAACAGAGAAACCCTAACACTCCCATTGTGCCCTCATCCTTGAGAATTTTGACTTACGTACTAACATATTATGTTCATTTTTTTTTTTTTAAACTCTCATATCAAAGGGAATTTTTTTGTAAACTATCACATCAAAGAGAAGTTAAAAAGAACATGAATTTGGCAATTTAGAGAAACTATTTGAAAGCAATTTATTCTTTTATAGAAATTTGAAAACAAAAACCAAAAAGTATAATCAAGTGCATTCTTATCTTATCTTCAAACATTCTTCCCTTTCAGTGGATTCTTATCTTATCTTGAAGCATTCTTCCCTTTCCTTATGATGATTGTCCATGTTCAATATGTAACATTTATTCCCTTTTTGAGAATCTTTGATTAATTGTTATATGTAAGATTACAAGAGTAATTTAAATTTATTATATTTTTAAATACATAATGTGTTTGTGTGGTCATGTTTCATAAGTAACATTTATTCCTTTTTAGATATTATCTATTATTATTATATGTAAGATTGTAAAAGTATATTAAATTTGTTATGATTTTAGATTGGAACAAAGTTTTCTTTATCATAATATTATAGCCATGTATTCTTCATCTACTTATAATTTGAAAATATTAAAATGAAAAGTAATTTCAATATAGCATCCTCTTTTAATTTGAGGAAATGGATTATTATTTATATATAATCTAAGAGAATTCTCTTATACATTAAGAGAATAAAGGAAATCCCAACTTCAATAAGTGTTGGAATTTCTGAGAATTCCTGAACAAACTCAGAGAGAATGATACTCTCCTTCTTAACACAGAGAAATTAAAACAAAATTTGCTTCTGGGAGATAGAGATTCACAAACTGTGATTCTATTTCATTTACTGAGAAATCTATTACAACAAAACCTCTTCCTCTAACAGAGGGATTACAAAAATTTAGACTGCTGCAAACACAGTGCTAAAAAAACACTTCACTGTCTCTCTGTCTCTGCTACAGAAGAAATACTCTGTCTTTTTAATACACTGCTGTGTGTTAAAACAATACACTGTCTTTTTACTTTTTAACACACTCTGCTTTTCTTTTACAAAACAATACACTGCAGTGTATGTTTTTTTTTCATTACATACCTCTCGGGCTTTTTAAAATATATACGTCGCAACGTATAATAACATAACTATATAAGAAATAAACTTTAAAACTAAAACTACAAATAGGCCTGCGGGGCTCGCAATTATAAAAGTGCTCATAAGTTATATATATGTTAAAACATATATATATATATATATATATATAAACTTATTACAAAACTAAGTCACACAATGTAAAAACATTAACAAACTTTATCAAACCGTAAAAAACTATGACAAAACATAACACTCGTCCATTCGCCCTGGTGGAGCCTGCCGGATTTCAAAATACATTGAACCAAACTGCAATGGAAATTCACGCTACAAACTGAGCCTCGTGATGTCAGCTTATGGATGCGCGATGGATTATTCAATCGAGTTCATAAACCCATATCGGGTTCGCAATTGGGTTGCTGATGTAGGCGAGTTTTGTAACTCGAAAACTTTAGAGCGCAGTTAATAGAACTGTTTCGGGTTCGGAAAATGAGTTTGGGAATGGGCCCAAAATAAAACCCGATCAAATGAAATGCTGCCGCGTGTCCTCTGACTTGGCGAGTGGCGACCGCCGGTCTTCAAATAAAACGAACTCCCGCGCATACAAAAACCAAAAAACTCTGTTTCCTGTGTATATAAAAGAGGCTATGTTTTTCATTGTAAAGGACTGTAAGGTTCTTTTAACCTCACTGTTCACTGAAAATAACAAGCGGCTCTATGACAGAGCTTGTTGAAACAATTTTGGAAAGCGGCTGAGTACAAGGGCAGTTGAAATTAACATTTCAACACTCCCCCTTAAGTTCAACTTCCTGGTTATCAGTCATACCTAGACATTTCCTTAAATATTCAAAACTCTTTTGTCCCAAAGGTTTTGTCAGAATGTCTGCAAATTGTTCCTGAGTTCTGCAATGTTTTAAAACAATTTCTCCATTGTTCACCAATTCCCTGATGTAGTGAAACTTGGTATCAATGTGTTTTGTTCTTTTATGAAACACATGATTCTTTGATAATGCAATAGCTGAGCTATTGTCACAATAAATCATTGTGCCTTTTGCTTGCTCTTGGCATAAAATTCTCAACATCCTTCTGATCCACACTGCTTGACATGTTGCTACTGTAGCTGCCACATACTCTGCCTCTGCTGTAGATAATGCTACAATAGGCTGTTTCTTAGAAGCCCATGAAATGGCTCCTGAACCCATGTGAAAAACATAACCAGAAATACTTTTCTGGTCATCTACACTTCCAGCCCAATCACTGTCAGTTTATCCAATTAACTCAGAATTTTTTGAAGTAGTATATAAAATTCCATACATTTTAGTTCCTCTAACATACCTCAAAATTATTTTTGTTGCCTGCCAATGTGCTTCTTTTGGCCTCTCCATGAATCTGGAAATTAAACTAACAACATGCATAATATCCGGCCTAGTTGCAGTCAAATACATGAGGCTGCCAACTATGCTCTTGTACAAACTAGGATCAAAATCCTTGCTGCTGTCCTCTTTGTTGAGTTTTAATCCCATTACTGTGGGCGTTATTGCTGCTTTGCGATCCTGCATATTGAATCTCTCCAAAACTTCATTAACATACTTTTCTTGAGAAATAAAATTTTTATTTTCAATCTGCTTTACTTCTATTCCTAATAAGTATTTCAGCAAACCCATATCTGTCATTTCAAATTCATCTTTCATGAC
The DNA here is from genome assembly GCA_034641835.2 of Pinus albicaulis. Lineage (NCBI taxonomy): Eukaryota > Viridiplantae > Streptophyta > Pinopsida > Pinales > Pinaceae > Pinus > Pinus albicaulis. Next base: position 2,017,639,608 of record CM076575.1, on the reverse strand, counting down.
ATTTTTAAAATTTTCAACAAGGTAATCATCATTACCTGTAAAGATCACATCATCAACATATAAGACAACAATCAACATCTTACCATCTTTTTCTTTGATGTATAGGGTGGGTTCTCCCTCACATTTTTCAACACCATTTTCCAGTAGATAGGAATCTATCCTACTGTACCATGCTCTTGGTGCTTGTTTCAGCCCATAAAGAGCTTTCTTCAATCTGCACACTTTGTGCTCTTGGCCTTTCTTCTCGTAGCCTAGAGGTTGTTCAACATAAACCTATTCCATTAACACTCCATTTAGGAATGCTGACTTCACATCCATTTGGTAAACTTTCCACTTGTTTTGTGCTGCTATGGACAGCACTGCTCTCACGGTTTCCATTCTTGCAACTGGTGTGAAAGTTTCCTCATAGTCTCTCCCATGTTGTTATTTATACCCTTTGACCACAAGTCTTGCCTTGTGTCTTTCAAATTTTCCTTCAGCATTACTTTTGGTCTTGTAGACCCATTTAACTCCAATAACTTCTTTACCTTTTGGGAGTTCAACTAAATCCCATGTTTTATTTCTTTCTATGGCATTAATTTCTTCATTCATAGATTCTATCCATTTCTTATCCTTAATGGCTTCTTCAAAATGAATAGGGTCATCAACATGACAATATAAAGCAAATAAAGAGTTCATACCTTCATTTGCTGCCTCTTGCTCATAAATTTCATTTAAATTTATGAACTTTGTTCCTCTTTCATTTGGTGTATAAGTGCTTGAAGTAGCACTCACATCTCCTCGTGGTGTGCTTGGAGAAGCACTCTCATTTCTCCTCAAGGGTGTGTCTTGCTGTCCTTGTGTTGGCGTTGCTATTGAGGGATGTATTTTAACCATTTCTTTATCATTTTCATCATGAGACAAACAATTCTTTACATTGACTGTTTTCTCAATGCTTCCATCCCAAGCTTCCTCTTCAATAAATTGAACATCTTTGCTCACAATAAAATTCTTGGTGGATGGGTTATACAACCTGTAAGCTTTGGATTCCTCACTGTATCCAATAAAAATACATTTCTCCCCCTTGCTGTCCAACTTCTTCCTTAGCTGATCTGGAATGTGTGCATAAGCCACACAACCAAAAAATTTCATGTGGGTGACTCCTTGTTTTGTGCCACTCCATGCCTCTTCCGGAACTTTGTTCATGACTGCTTTTGTTGGGCATCTATTCAAGATATATGCTGCACAATGTACATCTTCAGCCCAATAATCATTTGGCAAATGTTTTGCCTTTATCATACTCCTTACCATATCCATGATTGTACTATTTTTCCTTTTGGAAACTCCATTTTGCTGCGGAGTGTACCTTACTGTAAATTGCTTATGAATGCCACTTTCTCTCCAAAAACGCAGAAATTATTTAGAGATGTACTCACCTCCTCTATCAATTTTTAGGACTTTGATATGCAACCCACTTTGGTTCTCCACAAGTGCTTTAAAATTGCAGAATTTTTCAAACACTTCACTTTTATTTTTCAAAAAATAAACCCAAGTTTTTCATGTAAAATCATCAATAAAAGTTAACATATAGTGGTTGCTTCCAAGTGATGGTGTTTGCATTGGTCCACATAAATCTGAGTGGACAATTTCTAAGGGTGCTTTTGCCCTTATGTTTTTCCCGGATGGAAAACTTTCTCTGTGTTGTTTACCCAAGATACAACCTTCACATAGGCTGTCCGGTTTCTCAATAAATGGTAATCCTCTTACCATTCCTTTCCTATGTAACAAATTAATACCTCCAAAGTTGAGATGTCCAAATCTCAAGTGCCATAACCAATTCTCGTCTTTTGCTTCTCTTTGGAAAGCCTCTTGTGTCACTGCTGCCATTTCTTCTCCATTCTTCAAATCTGCCCTCATCCCGAGAGGGAACATTCTGTTCCTTGTCATCCTTACTTCAGCAATACATTGTTTGCTTGGTGGTTTATCCATGATGGTGCATACATCATCTTCAAAGAAAACATTGTACCCCCTTTGAACAAGCTGTCCAATACTTAAGAGGTTACATTTCATTCCAGGCACATAGTAAACTTCTGATATGGTTTTCTTTTCTCCTTTCCATGTTAAGACACCTACATCTCCTTTTCCCATAAAAAAGACTTTACTATCTGTCCCTAATGTGACTTGAGACTTCACATTCTCATCTAACGTGGAAAACATAGCAATGTTTCGTGTCATATGGTTACTACAACCTGAATCTAGAAACCATAAATCTTCACTCTTTTCCTCAGCCATATTACATGCTCAAAACAATTTATCTTGGCTGATATTTTCTCTAGTGAAATTTGCACTGGGTCTATTACCCATATCATTCTGCTTCTTCCTACATTCATTTGCATAATGCCCATATTTTTTACAATAATGACAGTGGACATTGGATTTATCATACCTTTGTCCATGAGCATGTTGTTGTCCACTTTGTTGGCTGTTGCTTTGGCCTTGGTTCTGATTTTTATTGCTGCCCCTTCCTTGAGCATTTACTGGACTGTTTCTTCCTCCTCTGTTTTGGCTTCTGCCTCTTCCTCTCTTGTTTCCTCTGCCTTGACCTCTTCCTCTTCCAAAGGACATCTGGGTCTTGAAGGCATGCTCCAAAGATGAGTTTTCATTTCTACCCAATCTCTGTTCATGTGTCATCAGTGATGCATGAAGCTCATTGACTGAAAAGTTTGAGATATCCTTTGTCTCTTCTATGGTGGTGACTATTACATCAAACCTTAAGGGTAAGCTCCTCAAAATTTTCTCCACAATTCTTCTTTCTTCAAGTGTCTCTCCATGAGACCTTATCTGTGTGACCATTCCAATCACATGTGTGAATAATGAGTCTATGTTATCAGACTCCTTCATGCAGAGAGTCTCAAAATATCTCCTCAACAATTGTAGTTTTTCTCTCTTCACTTTCTCTATGCCTTGATAGGCTGTCTTGAGAGTTTCCCATGCTTCTTTGTATCTCTTAGCTGCTGCTATCCTTGGAAACACACTCTCATGTACTGCTTGATACAAATAGAAGATGGCTTTAGAGTCCTTCTTATTGCTCTTCAACAAGTCCTTCACTGCTTGTGTTAATGCATTAAACTCATTTTCATATACTGGCTCTTCAAAACCATCCTCAACAAGTTCCCATAAGTCTTGAGAGGCAAACAGGGCTCTCATAGTCATTGCCCAATAATCATAGTTTTTTCCATTAAATTGTGGGAGTTGAGCATTACCAATACTCATGCTTGTGCTGGCTCCTGCCATGCTTGCACTCTGAACTATGCTTCAAACACTTGAATGGCTTAAATTAAACTCACTGTCTTCAAACAGTAACACAAAAATTTGTCTTGAGAATACCTTGGATTCTTTTTGACTGAGCCTTCACTTTGCTAGAGAAGCTTCTACAACACAAGAAATCCTTCCTTCAACTTCTTTGACACCTTCAAAGAGCCTGGACTAGCTCTGATACCATGTTGGAATTTCTGAGAAATCCTGAACAAACTTAGAGAGAATGATACTCTCCTTCTTAACACAGAGAAATTAAAACAAAATTTGCTTCTCGGAGACAGAGATTCACAAACTGTGATTCTATTTCATTTACTGAGAAATCTATTACAACAAAAATTCTTCCTCTAACAGAGGGATTACAAAAATTTAGACTGCTGCTAACACAGTGCTAAAAAAACACTTCACTGTCTCTCTGTCTCTGCTACAGAAGAAATACTCTGTCTTTTTACACACTCTGCTTTTCTTTTACAAAAAAATACACTGCAGTGTATGTTTTTTTTCATTACATACCTCTCGGGCTTTTTAAAATATATATGTCGCAGCATATAATAACAGAACTATATAAGAAATAAACTTTAAACTAAAAATACAAATAGGCCTGTGGGGCCCGCAATTACAAAAGTGCTCATAAGTTATATATATGTTAAAACATATATATATATCTATTACAAAACTAAGTCGCGCAATGTAAAAACATTAAAACAAAAACATTAACAAACTTTATCAAACCGTAACAAACTATGACAAAACATAAAACTCGTCCATTCGTCCTGGTGGAGCCCGCCGGATTTCAAAATACATTGAACCAAACTACAATGGAAATTCGCGTTACAAACTGAGCCTCATGACGTCAGTTTATGGACGCGCGATGGATTATTCAATCAAGTTCATAAACCCATATCGGGTCCGCAATTGGTTTGCTAACGTAGGTGGGTTTTGTAACCCAAAAACTTTAGAGTGCAGTTAATAGAACTATTTTGGGTCTGGAAAATGAGTTTGGGAACGAGGCCCAAAATAAAACCCGATCAAATGAAATGCTACCACGTGTCCTCTGACTTGGCGAGTGGGGACCGTCGGTCTTCAAATAAAACGAACTCCCACGCATACAAAAACCAAAAAACTCTGTTTCCTGTGTATATAAAAGAGGCTCTGTTTTTCATTGTAAAGGACTGTAAGGTTCTTTTAACTTTGACTGTTCATTGAAAATAACAAGCGGCTTTGTGACAGAGCTTGTTGAAACAATTTTGGAAAGCCGCTGAGTACAGTGGCAGTTGAAATTAACATTTCAACACTCCCCCTTAAGTTCAACTATCTGGTTATCAGTCATACCCAGACATTTCCTTAAATATTCAAAACTCTTCTGTCCCAAAGGTTTGGTCAGAATGTCTGTAAATTTTTCCTGAGTTCTGCAATGTTTTAAAACAATTTCTCCATTGTTCACCAATTCCCTGACGTAGTGAAACTTGGTATCAATGTGTTTTGTTCTTTTATGAAACACATAATTCTTTGATAATGCAATAGCTGAGCTATTGTCACAATAAATCACTGTGCCTTTTGCTTGCTCTTGGCATAAAATTCTCAACATCCTTCTCATCCACACTGCTTGAAACGCTGCTGCTGTAGCTGCCACATACTCTGCCTCTACTATAGATAATGCTACAATAGGCTGTTTCTTAGAAGTCCATGAAATGGTTCCTGAACCCATGTGAAAAACATAACCAGCAGTACTTTTCCGGTCATCTACACTTCCAGCCCAATCACTGTCAGTGTATCCAATTAACTCAGAATTTTCTGAAGTAGTATATAAAATTCCGTACCTTTTGGTTCCTTTAACATACCTTAGAATTCCTTTTGCTGCCTGCCAATGTGCTTCTTTTGGCCACTCCATGAATCTGGAAATTAAACTAACAACATGCATACTATCCGGCCTAGTTGCAGTCAAATACATGAGGCTGCCAACTATGCTCTTGTACAAACTAGGATCAAAATCCTTGCTGCTGTCCTCTTTGTTGAGTTTTAATCCCATTACTATGGGTGTTATTGCTGCTTTGAAATCCTGCATATTGAATCTCTCCAAAACTTCATTAACATACTTTTCTTGAGAAATAAAAATTTTATTTTCAATCTGCTTTACTTCTATTCCTAATAAGTATTTCAGCAAACCCATATCTGTCATTTCAAATTCATCTTTCATGACCTTTTTAAAATTTTCAACAAGGTAATCATCATTACCTGTAAATATCACATCATCAACATATAAGAAAACAATCAACATCTTACCATCTTTTTCTTTGATGTATAGGGTGGGTTCTCCCTCACATTTTTCAAAACCATTTTCCAGTAGATAGGAATCTATCCTACTGTACCATGCTATTGGTGCTTGTTTCAACCCATAAGGAGCTTTCTTGAATCTGCACACTTTATGCTCTTGGCCTTTCTTCTCGTAGCCTAGAGGTTGTTCAACATAAACCTATTCCATTAACACTCCATTTAGGAATGCTGACTTCACATCCATTTGGTAAACTTTCCACTTGTTTTGTGCTGCTATGGACAACACTGCTCTCACGGTTTCCATTCTTGCAACTGGTGCGAAAGTTTCCTCATAGTCTCTCCCATGTTGTTGCTTATACCCTTTGACCACAAGTCTTGCCTTGTGTATTTCAATTTTTCCTTCAACATTACTTTTGGTCTTGTAGACCCATTTAACTCCAATAACTTCTTTACCTTTTGGGAGTTCAGCTAAATCTCTTTTGGGAGTGGGAGGCAAGAGAGAGAGAGAAGGAGAGAGAGATTGATTGAAGGGGAAAAGGGACATGAGGGAGAGAGAGATAAATAGATATGGAGAGAGAGTATGTATGTTTGGGGGATGGGTTAGAGATATAAAGAATGATAGATGAAGGGAGATAGGGATATATATGGAGGTTGGAGAGAGGGAAGAATAGAGAGACAGGGAGAGGGAGAGATAGATAGATATGGAGCAAGAGAGCATGTGTGTTTTGGGGGTGAGATAAAGAGACAAAAAAAGGAAATATGGAGGGAGAAATAGGTATAGATGGTGGGGGAAGAGAGAGACAAAGAGAGGAAGAGAGACAAACTCTTCCATCTTATGAATATTTTGGTTTTTCATTTATATAGATGCATTGATTTCATTGTAAGCACAAAAAATATTGATGATGTGCATTGACATCTATGTTACAATAATTCAACCATAAATAAATACTTGAATATTCATCTTACTTGAAATGTTTGCTTTGTGTAATTGTAAACTATTCATAATTGACTACATTCTTATTATTCTCATTTTCTATCATTCAATATTGTTCGTCACTTTGCATTCAAACGAGGTAATAGTAAAAAAATATCATTGAAAATTACTTGTGGTTTAACACTCCAATAGTCACAATGTTTGACTTTGGAGAAAACCCATTAACATTGGAAAGCAAGAGAGACATGGTATGATGTTTACTGCTGTTATCACTACACTGGAACCAGTTGGGCTGTTCAACTGTCAACCTAGCAGAACTATTTCAAACCACTTTGGATTGGAAGTTAGCCCTTCCAATCAGAGAGGCCTCTCTCAAAGGAAAAATGAAGTACTCAAGAAAAAACCTTTTATTGAAGATGGCTAAATATTTTTGAGTTTTCAATAATTTTGCAGGTGGAAGATTGTATGAAGGCTACCATTAGGCTTAGAGTCAACTAAGGGACATCAATTTCTAGCAAATGCATCCGTGGAAACTGAGGAAAATGGGCTGAAAAGATAACTTTTAAAGTAAAAACATAGTACATGAAGGAAATTGGAGCATAAAAGTTATGAATTCCAAGTAATCATAATATTATGATGTTGATAACAATATACAAAATAGAAAGACACAAACACATAAGCTCCAAACGAATCTCAGGTTTTGAAAGACAACTGCTGCAAACTCTATATTAACTTGGTAGAGAAAAAATACATAATAGCCTTCTCATTAGATTCATCAACCCTTTCAAACTCAAAAACTCCCTCATTTATAGAGTGAGGTCTCTTTTACAATGGTCTGCCACCTGGGATATACTTCGATATTGACCTAAAGACCTTCTTCAAATAGGATTACATCATATTGAGAATAAATAGGGATATTTTATGTTTTGATAGTGTTTGTAATAAAAAAGGATTCTATGACTATTAATAAATCCAACAAAACATCTAACAACCTATAATTGTCATCCCTATCGAACGAAACTGACATGTTGAGGTGTTGGCCAACTGATACACTGGAGTTAAGACCTCGTGAACCTAAGTTGGGATGGTGAGCTGTATTGAGATGTGGCATCATTAGTTGACTTGATGAGTTGTTAGCATCATGGTAGTTGGCTGTTGAATTATCCTCCTGAACAAGTGGCATAATAATACGCATGCTTTTATTCTATAATTCATCCACCTTTTCACTGCATTTAATGCTCAAAAACATCAAAAACACCTAACACTGGAAGAAAAATAGAGTACACGAACTTCCGTAGCAAAATTCAAAATCCACCTTTTGCATAATATTTAAGCTTTCTCACTATTAGAGGGTCTTCCTTGAGGCTAATGAGGTAAACACATGCCTTAAGCCATCCTTGTACTGAAATTTTTGCTGTTGTTTACCCTCAAGGAAAGCTACGACAACTTTTGTAGCAAATTCCTATCTTTAAGCCTCATACTTGCTACGAAAGTACCTAGTTTATTGAAGTTTTGCACCTTCTTCCTTTTATCACCTCCAAAACACTTGTGTCAGCCTATACATGCCCGTGGAATAACATAAGAAATAATATAGCCCAAAAATGTGTAATCTTACCCTGTTTATGCAGTAACATCATAAAAAACAGTAATAAATTTCAAGCCCCTCTTCAAAAGTTCATCTTGTATCATCTACATTTGTACTTCTAGGTCTCTGGCATGACCTTGTAGCTTCCTCCTTTCAGCCTGTAGCCACCTATTTCTCCTACGAAGATGATTCATCATCCTGTGTAGATGCAGTGCCCTCTTTAGCATCTTCCTTGACTAATCTACCATTTCATTGTAAAAGTCTAGTTGCTTGCTCACTTCATTTTTGAAATCTTCCATCTCCAACTTTGTTTCTAGAACCTATGTCCTAGGTTCCCTTAGTTGTTCTTGTAGAAGCTACATCTCAGTCTCCTATTGGATTTGCTCTTTACATTTCCTTCTCTTGATTGACTCTGATTTTTCTGAAGGTAATTTTAATATCTCTTCCAATGGAAACTTCTCCTTTTTTGGTTTCTCAGACATCATTTCAGGCATCTTTCCCTTGGATTGTTGTGACCTAGTGAATGAATTTCTAGGTTTAAAGATAAACCCTGAGCCTTCTCATGAAAAGTCCAATTTCTTAGCCCTTTTGCTTTTATTTTTGGTCTCTGCCTCCTTTATTTCAATAGACTTTACAATAGGACTCTCTTCAATTTCAATTGCCTCTAGGATGTCTGCTAACTTGCCTCTTACCTCTGTTTGACTTCTAGTGAGCCTCCTGTGGGTCCTTGTATATGTTTTTATTTGAATGCTGGTAGAAATCTTCTTTCGCACCACAATCCTCTGCACTTGTTCAAATTCCAGCTCCATAGGCTCTGCCATAGGCTGCATCTATGTCTCATGGTCAACCACAGGTTCTACTTTAGATTTCTTGTCTTTCCCTGGTGTATTGGACTTAGGTATTGGTGTTTTCCTAGGAGTAAGGAAATCAACCTCATAGCCACCCAAAAAAAATAATGTAGACCAATATATTTTCAGTTTGTTTAATTCTTTAAGTACCAACAATTTGATAAGAGCATGATGAAAGATGGAGGTATCACTGGTTTCAAGCTTGGCTTGAACCTTGTTTGCCATTTTTCTCAAACTCCTAAAAAAATAAAAAGGAAGATCTAGGGGTTTCTTACCTATGAAGCGTAGCAGTAATTTGAAGTGGTATTCATAAATCATATAGAATCTACCCTCACAGGTGAAATATTTCTGAATCACCATTAAGAACTTGGAAAAATTCTCCTTAAGGCATGTTCTAGAGATATTTGAAGTCATATCTATGCCTTTATGCTCCTCTTTCAAAAATTCATCACAATTATGTAATTTGAATTTCTTTACCTTGAACCATGACTCCCTTGATCTTGGGATCTCAGTATCTTCTGCAATTGTGTTAGGAGAGACAACAAAATTCAAAATTCCCACTTTCAACCCCGTGCTTGTAAAATTGACAACAAGATCCTTTGAAACTTGTGCATGGTATCCATCCAATTTTTGACAAAATCAAAGGCATCCCACACTAGAAAATGCTTGTGAGAAGGTGGGGTCTTCCTCGAGAAGCCTCATGTCCATCGGCTTGTACCTAACAATAGCTCCACCTTTATACTGGTTCTTTTGTGATACCATTTCTTCAAAATGTGATGATCAACTCCTTCCGATGACACCTGCAAATTTTTTTGAGACAACACACAAAGCATTTGACACTAGTAGGACCTAGCCTGAGACAGTTGCTATAAAAAAACTAGACCTCTAGACAGATACTAAGACAATCAAGTAGTTTACAAGAATTAGGATAACGCATGTTTGAAATAGGAAATTGAAATGAAGAAGTGGAAAGGGAGTATGATGACCTAACAGATGCATGTGTTTACAAATGATGACAAATAACAATATGGAGAAATGATGAGCCAATATGCTCTGACAAATCTTTGATTCGACCTTTAAAGACAGTCCACAACCTTTTCCCCACCGTTAGAAAAAAGGACAAAATTCGTACCAAATCCTGTGTTTAGGAGGGTGAATTTGCTACGGAAGTGCCTAGAACTTACGTAGCAAAACTTGACCTGTTTAAACTGAATTTGCTACAGAAGTCTATAAAAGTATTAAATTCACCATAATGACCAAATCAATTTATGCACACCCAAATTTTGGATTTTTCTTTGACATTGAAACCTATTACATCAATGATGACCTTTCAAACTCACCAAAAGACCTTCATACATGCAATTTTTTTTAAAATATCAAATTTAAAAAATGCCATCCAACCCAAAGTTACTTACTCAAATTCACTCAAGACAAACATAATGGTTATCATGGATAACAACTACAATATCTTGAGTTAAAGATTTAAATGGTCTACAATTTCGACCACCCTTTTCATATGATCGATATGAAAAGATGGAAAAACTAATAGGTGTGGAAATAACAATAGTAGAAGGAAATAACTTGACTACTTTTTATTATTCATATTTTCTATCATTTAACACTATTACATTGTCACTTTGCATTCGAAATAACATTAAAGAAATAGATAAAATCAAAATTGTTGTGATCACGCACAATTGAAACTAACATAGATCCATCTTAACCCCAAATATATCAAGTGTCGAGAGGGATAAAATCTCTTGAGGTGCAAACCTTTCCTCAAATTGTGCACTAAAAAAAGAGGTTTTCACGTCGAGATATTTGATCCTCTTGGCGATTGATAGATCGTGGTGTAAAATGGATCTACGCTGGTTTAGATGCATCATATTGATGGAAGGCTAAGGGTTATTATCACCTACATTTTTTTATTTGTAAATTCATTTTTTGTTTATAATTTTGTTTAAACTTTTGAATATGAGTGTGAATATGATAGATTTGAGTATCTATTTAAGTAATTTAATTTTTGTGTAATTAAAAGTAGGTTTAAAAATGCATGAAATTAATATAAATATTAATGTAGATTTTTATATAAAAATTATACTTATTTTTTTATAATATATATATTTTTTAATATATAAGAATAATAAAAGGTGTTATTTAAAATTAAAAGAAATATAATTTAAAATTTATTTTATTGTGTTTTTGGTATAATTCAATTATCTTACATTTTAATTTTTTTCTTTATAATTTATTAATATAATTTATTAATTATTCAAATTGTATTTTTGAATGAATAAATTGATTAGTACCTTAAAAATTGTAAGACACTTAGATTATGCAAACTATACAACTCATATTTGCAATTCTAATAGAACCCTAATAGATAAAAAAAACTAAATACAAAATATATACCCAATAAATAAAACATAAAACAATGAAATTGTGTATCTTTTCCTTAATATATATATATATATATATATATACTTGAAAGAATGGAGAGCGCGGACAATTTTTCCTTCGACCTAGGTTTTCCTGCTACCCACGCTGCCGCCGCAGGCCAAAACTCGCTGAACAGGGGGAGCTTCGATGGATTCGAGCTCTAGGGGTCCACTGCTGCCCCTCACAGTGATGTTTCTATGGGGCATGGGAACCAGTATTTTCCTTTGCGCGGCCTGGCGACAGATGGGTTGATATTTGGGGCCCCCTGTAGACCTGACTAGCGGACTGTGCGCTCGCTCTTGATTTCACACTTGAATGATGCACCCTTGTTACTGTCTGTCCGAGATCTCCGTGCTGGTGCGCGCATTGGGTGGTTTGGTGGGTGTGGTGTCCTCCCGCCGGTGGCTGTGTTGTGCTATTCCCCACACACCCATCTTCCATATTTGCTACCATATAGCGGTGGTGGGAATGACGCTCGGGTTTACACTCTGGTGGGATGCGCTGGGATTACTATATCCATTGGCCATCGTGCTCTGCACCTGCACACCTTCTGCGCTATTTCTCAATGGCCTATACCTCCTGGTGCTGGTCCTCGAGGGTGGGCTACGCTTGGAATACCGTCCATCACTGTTTATGCAGGGATATCAGAACCTGATTGGCCACCACAGAAGCAGGCGATTCAGGAAGAGCTAGCGGCAAAAACCAACATCATTGCTAAAGAAAATCGGACACAGGTTTGCGCACTCGCCATGAATGATGTACCAAAGGGCAGCCAGCATATCCGCAATATCGACCTTCAGGTAGGCTCGGATCCATATCAAATATTCATTAAGCCTCCCGTAGTAAATAGTATTATTATATGGATTCGGAACACAGACTCGATTCTATATCTGAAGGAAGAAATCCAGTCTGTTGCGGGGTACCCATTTCATTTACAGTCATTGATTTTTGGGGGGAAAGCTTTAGATGATCACTGCACTCTAAAAGAATATGCCATTGCTACTGGGTCTTCTATTTGCCTCAACCTTAGACTGCGGGGTGGAATGATGGGCCAAAACAGAGCACATGGAACCCCCATGGGAGCAAGTGCATCCAAAACAATAAACTCAAAAGGTTCATACAGAAATGTTTTATAGGGGGACAAAAACAAAACTACAGTACCTGATGCCCCTGTAGAAAGCTCTCCCAAGCCATACATTGTGGAACTGCAGGACAGTGTGCCTGAAATAAATATAGACAGTCTAGATATTGATGTGCATAGAAATGCCTACGAATCCCAAGCAATAATAGACAGATTCAACTGCTTCTGGCCCAAACCAATGGAGTTGTTCCATTGGATTTTTACAAACTGGACCATGGAATGTGAAATACACCTATGTTCTAAGGGGTTCTTCATTGTCAAATTTTCATCTACTGAGGCCAGAGATTCCATTCTTAGCTAGGGACCATGGTTCTGGGGCTCCACGGGACTCTTCATCACACCATGGTTCCCAAATTTTGATGCCAACACTATGGAGGTGACTAGAATGCCGGTCTGGGTTAGGCTCTACAATCTCCCGCTACATTTTTGGAATGAAAATGTTCTTGGCTGCATTGGAAACACCCTTGGCAGATACATTAAAACCGATACTCAACGCCTGGAGGAGCGCATTTTCACCTTTGCATGAATCTGTGTGGAGGTTGACTTGAGCAAAGGACTCCCAGAGTGCATAATGCTGAATAATAAACAACATATATGGACACAACATTTAGATTATGAGAACACAGCCTTCAGATGCCGGATATGCAGGTGCACAGGGCACTTACAAAACTCATGCCCAGCAGCAAAAAGGGATAACAGAAAAAATAAGAAATCAGGCAAAGCTGCTAAAGGTTGGCAATTTCCCTCTGAAGAGCCAGAACTACAGGAAGAAGAGGAGGAACCCTCACCACATGAGAATCAACAAATAGATACCTCCTTGGGCACACAAGAACAAGAAATGCAAGATCCACTCGACACCACCACAAAGACTCAGTAGGATTTGGTACCTAGAGCACCAGACAATGGGGGATATAAAAGAACACATACTTCAGACACATCAGACTCTGATAAGGACAATGGAGCACCAGCGGAAGAAAATCATCTTGTCCTTATCGAGACCACGCCAACACAAGGTGCTTGGCGTAAGGTTGAAAAGAAAAAAGGGAGAAAATCCTAATTGTTTTTTCCTTTGTATTTTTATCTGTGGCAATTTGCACGTCTTTGGACTATTACCAGCTCATGTAATATGTAATTTTGTTTTCTCATAAATAAAATTACGAATTTTTCCTTTGTGAAATATATATATATATATATATATATATATATATATATATATTCTCCTCATAGAAAAAGTAACTATTAAAATATATTGTGATAAGGTGTAGGTGTCTCGAGGAAGGATTTTATCACGGGTCTTGAGGAGGGATTTTGTTATGGGTAAGGTGTAAAGGTTTTACATTATTACAATGACATTTTTACTCTATAGAAGTCAACTACCTTGCTCTTAATATGTTACTACATCCTAGAGATGGGAAAAGGGAAATTTTATTATTACATTATTCAAATCTAAGGGTGATATTATTAGAGAAATTGAAGAGGGATACACATTTCTATTTTCATTTTATGTGCACTACGTGATGAAGGATTTATAGGTGAGGAATTGGGTATAAGTGTTTTAGTTACTATTTTGGAAAATTTTCACTTTCATGTCATTGAAGTATCTTGTAATTTTTGTTAGGAATTAGTAGAGAGTCTTCATTTTGGAGTGTGTATTTTGCTTCTTCTTCAGAAGGAAAAAATCAACATACTTTCTATTAATAAGATGTTTTACATATATCATTATTTATCATCATTCTTGCATTAATCACCAAAGATACCCCTATTTAAGAATATGTCTAATGTATCCCATATGGAATCTATCAAAACTCATCCAAAAACAACAATTACATCTTTTAAATAGAAATATAATATCTACATATGACTGCAACAAGTATATTTTTGCTAGAAACACTGATGAGAATAAACAAAAGAAATGCCATGCTGTATCATGTACAAAAGATTATCCTTGACCCAAGATAACAATGATTGTTATAGGCATTATAGATACTCTCTCCAAGAAGATATCAATGGCCAAATTTTGATAACGCATATGCAATCCTAATTTGTTCCCAGAATATGAGTAAAATTCATCCCATCAAATAGTCCGAACATATTTTGAATCAAGTATGGGAGGATCAAAGGAAGTATTGTCTGCATCCCAATCAATAAATGAATTACGCCACCAAATATGTCCATTACCTCTATGGATAACTGTTTTTCACAATATAATATACCCCAGAGTGCAATGATATCTTCCCTCGAGTTGGTGCCCATCCCATTGAACCAGTAGAAATTATAGTATTGTCCAAGCTTAATAACTATACATGCACCACTCCCATTGATATGAATGGAGGATGTTAGTAATTCTCAGCTAATTCCTCTTTCATAATGTGAAACAAATGTCTTATGTGTGCTTAAGGGTTCAAGTTCTCTTGCAAATTATTGAGTCTCATGACTGATTTTCATGATAATTTTATGAACAATTTAATATAAAATAAAGGTTGAAAAACATAAAATAAAATTACAGTACATCACCATACAACACACCAACACAGGAATTTGATGAAAGAGTTCACCCCTCTTGGGCTACATCTCCTTGGTCCAGCTTCCATGGCTTGAGCCTTTATATCATGCTAAAATTTGCAAAATAACCTATTTACAATTTTTTTTGCTCCTCGAACATGCACCAATGAGTCCAGAATTCCCAAAATTGGTCATCTAGCCTCTTTATGCACCTGATTTAGTCGAAAACTCCCAAAGTTATGACCTTTTCAGTTTTTCCCACAAAATTTGACCTAAATTTAGCTAACTGGAGCTAGCACTAAACTGGAAGTTCCACTATATTTGGCGGACCACCAAGTTAATCATTAAATTAATTAAACGTGGTTAGCGCTAATTAAGCACGTTTAATCCTTTAAACTCGTGCTTAGTGGATAATCTAGATTAGCATTAATAATTAGTATTATCACATTTAAATGATGGTTTAGGTGTTAATTAAACTGTGTTAATTCATTAATCCCTATCTTAGTGCTTAGCGCTCTGGTGCTCTCGCCGTGGTCACGAGCTATGGTCACATGGCTTGGTGCTGGCCCCCTGCCCCCCGCCACCATTTTTTTGCATGTTTATGTAAACAGATAGAACTTATTTTTGGGAGCATACAGAGTCCATTTTGCATGAAATGAAGTGCACCGAATTCAGAATGACGAGCACTACACGTTCATTCAGGTTTCAAGCCATTCTAAGAAATTTGATTTTTGAGCATAAAACTGAGCCCTTGATCACCCATAAATGTTCTTATTATCAACCTCATCAAAAGACCCCACCAGGTATCGACGCCAAATATCCACCTGTTTGATTCATCTCTTCAATCCCTTAGATATCCAAAGACATGTCTCATTGACGTATGAACATATATTTATATTGGTTTCATTGGTGTCCAATGAATAATTCTAAAAAAGCACATATTCTTGCATTTCCAAATTCCCCATATGATATAGAAAGGCAAGGTTTGGTATTCTTTATATCTCATCTTCCAGTCTATAATACAATCAACCACAGCTGATGTATTCCAATATTCATAAATCAAAGTGTGTAGTTAGATTTTTATCAACATATGTTTTATGTGAAGTAATTAGATTTTAGAAAATGTGTCATCTAGTACAACTTCATGTTTTCTTGAATCGATCTAAGCGAATATGGTTAGATTTGAATGCTTAGGAAGATCTAAATCTCTCTAGGTGATTCAAGAATATTCCATAGCTTCAGTGGGAAATCCACACCTTTTAATTAATTCATTATTATAAGTAGGGTTATCAAATATTTGTGAGAACTATTATGGATAAATCCATTATCATTCTAGTTAATTCTTTGAATTCTATTATTTCCTTCAATAATTAACAACAACCAAAGTGGTTATCTTAACATCTCAATGCTACAATATGAGGGTAAGTAGTTGGAGGACTCGATCACACTATATGATTATGGAACCTATAAGGTCTCTATCATTTGTTTAGTATGATTATAGAATCTATAAGGTCTCTATCATTTGTTTAGTTTTGTGATTATGGGGGTGGGAAGGTAGTTTTGGGTTGTGTATTCTTTCATTAGTGATACTCCTTGTTGTGCCAACCCCATATATTACTAAAAAATTGGATGAAATGCCAACTTTGAAGGTCGAGTAGTGGAAGGTAAATGAATTCATTTTATTACTTAAATTTGAGGTAGTAATATTTAGGTTCTTAATATTTTATATTAAGAACCATGAGATCCCTTTGTGCTATACATTTTTTTTTCTTGTATAATTTTATATTCATGATGGTTATCATAGAATATTTGAGGATTGTATCCAAAATGCTAGTTTGACTCAAGATCTCTAATACAAATCTTTCTTTTGATTCCCTCGGTTTTTAATGACATTAGAAACACTTTGGCAATCTTTTTAAAGTATGATGTAAATGATTCATTATGAATTGTTCATGTATGCATGCAATTGTGTCAATATTGACTTTTGTAAATGTCTTCCAAACTAAATGATGTTGATACACTAAAATGTTAAATAAATTTAATACTTGGATCATGAAAAGCTAATTTTAATAATTAACACTATCATTATCATTAAATAGATCACCACCTATATGAAATATATCTTAATGTAATAAATCATTCTAGAAAAAAAAGAAAAGGAATAGTCTTTTAAACATAAAAATTGACAACCATGTAATCTTATCTTTGGAGTGGGAAAAAGAAAATATTAGATTTTCCTCTTTTAAAATTTTGAAGATAAAATAATAACATGTTATAGACCATAAAGACAATTGTAAAGAAATAAATGTGAAAAATTCCTCTTTGTAAAATTTAGTCCTATAAAGACATTTGTGAATAATTAAAAGTTCATAAATTTTGAATTTTAAATGTTTATATGATTATGAAATTTCTAATTTTAATATATATATATATTTTTTAAATTCAAAAGTACATAATAAACTATATCT
Organism: Pinus albicaulis; assembly: GCA_034641835.2. Classification (NCBI taxonomy): domain Eukaryota; kingdom Viridiplantae; phylum Streptophyta; class Pinopsida; order Pinales; family Pinaceae; genus Pinus; species Pinus albicaulis. Next base: position 2,017,622,123 of record CM076575.1, on the reverse strand, counting down.
TATACCTCTATTATTAGTAATAAAATAGTAAATAGTAAAATATGTTAAAATGAAAAAAAATAGTCATTAAATTATATTTAAATATTTATAAATTATTTAAATATAATTTATAAATAGAGGGCCATGTGGCCTTGCCAATTTGATGTATTTTGGGCTTTTAAATGTATTTTATAATAAACAAAAATTTTAAAATTTTAGTAAACAATGGTTAAATTTTTTTTTTTAATAAATTTGATGTTTATATCTTTAAGTTAATTAACATAAATGTGAATTATAAACATGTAGTTTCAACTTGGTTACAATCCTCTTTTTAGCCAATCAAAACATTTTTTTTCATTATGAATTAGAATTGTTGTGTGAAGATGTCTTATAATTTTGGAACTTTTTTTTCAAGGTTTGTTTATCAATTGTCTCAAGGTTTTTTTATTAATTATTTTAAATTATGGCCTACTCTAACTTATAGATGAAATAACCTTTTTCATTGGAACTCATTAAAATTCGGAAATACAATTTCAAGATTTTTTGTTGTTTAAAATACATTTTTGAATGCATAAATAGATTCAACACTGTGAAAAACCTCAACTCAAATTATGCAGATTAAACAATTTAAACTCAATTGGAACTTGAAATATGCAGATTAAACAATTTAAACTCAAGTTTTTAAAAATCTTTGTCAGATTTTGATTAATTATCTAGAAAAATGATCATGAAAAAAACTATTTCTTTTAAACTTAAATGGAACTCGAATTATGTAGTTTAAACCATTTACATTCAAGTTTTTAAAATTTTTTTTGTTAAATTTTGATTCAAATTATTTAGATTTTGATTAAAATTATTTAGAAAAATAATTGTGAAAAAAATTATTTCTTTTATAAGTCAGACCATACCTTAAATTATTACTTAAAAAAACCCAAAATAAATATTTTAAATATCAATAACAAAACACTTTTGTTTCTAAATTTTTTGTTTATTAATCTAAATTTTTCATTCATTCTTTTTATTTAAATGTTTAACAAATTTCAACTTAAAAGAAGTCACGTGCGCTATGAGTTTTCCTTATGCACCCAATTCTCTCAACAAAGGTGATGAGTTTTGGTTGCGTCAATCTTGGTGTAAACTTAAACTTAATCACACAACTATAAATATTAGTAGTAGGGTAAGTGCTCACGACCCAGCTATCTAAAAATTCGTAAGTATTGGTGTCTAAATCAACCCCCTTCAAAACATCAACATCTTTCGGTTTTTTTTTTTTACTTTATTTTTAATAAAATTTATGTTGTTACCAGATTTTAACTTTAAAAATATATAAAATAAAAAATATGAAATTAATCCCACTTGAAATGTAGTCCCAATTAAATAAGCTTCTTTGACTTCATCATAATTATGTTAGATGAAATATAAAATATTGTTACTTAAACCTCACCCAAAAGATGTGTATACAGAGTGTTCATCTATTGTTTTTAGTTGTAAACATCTTTCATTATTTGAGTTTGCCCAATTAGTTAATTTCCAACCACTTGGTATAGAATGTCCTCAGTGCCATCAAAATGTAAATCTCAGAAGTCTAGTTGAAATGGTCATCCATCAGAACCATAACTCCCGGATTGGTGAAGCTCCTCCTTCTACCTCTGTTACTTCCTGGTCATCCATCAGAACCATAACTCCCGGATTGGTGAAGCTCCTCCTTCTACCTCTGTTACTTCCTGTCCGAATCCAAAGTGTTCTGATATCCCATTTCCGCATGAAGATGAGCATGTCTTAATGATGCATCTAGTACCATCTCTGCAAGATGAAGATCCTAGACTTACAGAAATGTTCATGAATATGCAATCTCCAAAAGATGAGCATGGCATTGGGTTTTATAACCAAAAAGATATTAAAATAAACTTCTTTGACTTAATCACAATTATGTTAGAGGAAATATAAAATGTTGTTGCTTAAAACTCACTCAAAGTATGTGTATAAAACTTAAAAAAAACACATTAAATACAAATAATCGAGATCATTTTTTTGAGTTGACAATTTAAAATTGGAGGCTTGGGCCCATATTTTGTCGGCTTTTTCTTCAATCGACGCAATAGAGCATCTTCTGCGCTCCTTTGTAGGGCTTATGTTTTGTCGGCTTCTGCTTTTCTCAACGCAGTAAGTAGAGCATGCGCCACTTTCTAGAGCTCCTTGTTTGTCGGCTTCTGCTTTTATCAACGCTCTTGAGCATCTTCCATGTGCGTGTTCCATTTCATAATCAACGTCCAACTGTTCAGGGCCCACACCTGGCCATCTTCTCATTTTCCAAAGTTGCATAGCCAGAGATAGGGGTCTTTTTCGGGGGTTGATGCCACTGAAAACGCGTTTCAAACAAGTCTGTTGATAGAGCGCTTGCTTTATCTTTTGCTGCAATTTTACCCACAATTTCTTTTCTTCTCAACACTGTTAGAGGCTAATCTCCTTTATCGCAACCAGCTTCGGTAGCATCGAACATCCTTCACATCGCCTCCATTCTATTTTCTTCCTAGCGGAAATGGCTGCATCGTCCTCCACTGCTGCTAATTCGGATTACGATGTGTTTATCAGCCATCGTGGTCCCGACGTAAAGAAAAATTTTGCGAGCCATCTGTACCGGCGTCTTTCTTCATATGGATTGACAGTCTTCCTGGATCAACCTGAACTGCAACGGGGAGACTATTTGACTCCTCAGATTGAAGGCGCCATTCGATCGGCCTCTGTCCACGTGGCGATTTTCTCCAGTGGATATGCCCAATCAACCTGGTGCTTAGATGAACTACTCCAAATGTTGGAGTCAAAATCGCCGATAATCCCAGTTTTTTACCATGTGAAGCCTGCTGAGCTTCGGTGGTCACGAGGCAAAGAGGGAGGGTATGCTAAAGCCCTCAAGAAATTAGAAAAGAAGACTACAGTTGATCCTGAAACTGGTGAAGAGAAGCTGAGGTACGACTCCAGTAAGATTGAAAATTGGAGAAAGGCACTTGCTCATGTTGCTGGAATAAGCGGTTTTGAGCTTGATGAGTGTAATGGGTGAGAACTCAAACCCCCCTCTAGCTATTATGTTATTTTATGTTAAATGATGTATGCATAGAGTTTAGACTGTCTTCTCATTAGTTCTCTGTGTTTTCTTGTTAATGATCACCAGCGATGAGGGGGAGCTACTAGAAAAGGTGGTTGAAGGGATCTTTAAAAAAGTGAAAAAACCAGCCTTGGACGTTGCTCAGTATCCAACAGGTTTGGATGATAAAGTAATGGATTTCGTAAATAAAGTCTTTTACAAAAAACCTCGGATCTTGGGGATCGTGGGGTTAGGTGGTGTAGGAAAGACCACGCTAGCAAAGGAATTCTATAATAGGAAGAGATCCAATTATAGTAAATGCTGCTTTTTATATGATGTCAGAGATAATGCGGACAAGGGCTCTTTAAATTTGTTGCAGAAAGAACTTCTTAAGAGCTTGTGCGGATGGGATAAGCCAATAGTCAGCGTCGATGAAGGAATCGGGATTTTGAAGAAGCATATTTCATCTCCTAACTTTTTATTAATCTTAGATGATGTAGATAAGGCGGATCAGGTTTATCAGCTTTTGCCTGATCAAACTTTACTTCACCCTGATAGCTTAGTACTGATTACATCGCGGTACAGAGATGTTCTCATAAGCTCAGGAATTGAGGAGTCCTCAATATATATGCTAACTGGCCTCACTACACAACATTCTCACGAGCTCTTCTGTTTGCATTCCTTCAATCGGCCACATCCAGCGCCAACATTTGAATCTTTGGTACAGAAGTTCGTAGAAGCCTGTGGTGGGTTACCATTATCTCTAAAGGTGTTTGGGGCACTTCTGAAGGGAAAGAGCACATCTTATTGGGAAGCCAAATTGATTGAACTGGGAAGCACACTTCCCAGTCAAATAAAACAAAGACTTCAGATTAGTTATAATGCACTGAATGTGACTGAACAAGCAATGTTCTTAGATATTGCCTGTTTTTTCATTGGAAAAAAAGTGGATACGGTCATAAGGATATGGGATAATGGTTTGTGTGGGTTTCAAAATATAGAGGACAAATGTCTTATAGAGGTGAATGATGGAAAAATAAAAATGCACGATCACCTTAGGGATTTGGGACGAGAGCTTGCCAAAGATTCAAAACTGCCGCGTCGTCTTTGGCGTTGGCAACAGAATGACATTAGCGATTTGTTGCAGGAATCCTCGGTGAGTGCTACATTCTTCCATCATTTTCTTTTTTTATTTTAAATGGGTAATCATTATCAGGTTCTAATGAAAAGTAGAATCTTCGATCTTTTTTTTTTTTTTTTAATTTTAATTTTTTTATAAGTTTAGAAGAGTGAATGGGTAAGAATTATCATGTTTTAACAAAAGGTAGGCTCTTCCATCATTTTATTGTTTCTTTTAATTCTTCTATAATTTGACCAGATTGAATGGGTAATGATTATCATGTTTTAACAATGGACAGGTAATATCCGTGCGAGGAATTAGATTAAATCAGAGTGAATACGATAATATTGATGACTATGATGTGTTTGGCCGTATGAAGGGGTTGCAACTTCTGGATACTGAAGGTATTCTCGTGGAAGAAATTTTGAGAAAGGCGCAGTTTTCAAGTCTCATATTGCTGTGTTGGAAAAACTGTCCGGCCTCTTCCTTGTCTTCCTTGATTACAATGAAGAATTTAAGGATTCTACAAGTGGAAGGAAAGAAATTAGAAACGTTGTGGGAAAAGGAATCACAGGTAAATTAAGATTGGTTGAATTAAAGTTTGTGTTTGTGGGCTATTGATATTCGTAGTGTAGTACAGGATCTCTAAAATGTTTCAGGGTTTCTTTTGAAGATAGTGATAATCCATTTATATTTTTTTCACAATTGAAAGACGTCAACATTTTGCAGGCACCTTTACAGTTGCGGGAGTTGGAGATTAGAGCTCCCCTTTCGAGCATTCCAAAGTCTGTAGGAAAGCTGAAGCACCTAGAACAGATTGTAATTGGTGATGTAATATATGGCTCACCTTCATTCACAAAATTCACAAAATTGCCAGAAGAATTTTGTCTTCTACAGTCATTAAAGTCTTTGAAGTTAATAGAGTGTACGGAGCTGAAGTCACTGCCGGAGTGCTTTGGTAACTTAACCAACCTCCGACACATTTCGCTGAGACTTGGCGCCGCCTTGGAGAGGCTGCCCTACTCCTTTGGTAAATTAACCAACCTCCAGGAAATTTACCTGAAGGATTGCTATTGTTTGGAGATGCTGCCAGATTCCTTGGGTAATTTAACCAACCTCCAACAGATCGAGCTGGATACCTGCACGGCTTTGAAGAGACTGCCAGATTCCTTCGGTAATTTAACCAACCTCCAATGGATCACTCTGAGAGGGTGCAGGGCTTTGGAGACGCTGCCAGATTCCTTGTGTAATTTAAGTAACCTCCAAAAGATCGAGCTGTATGCCTGCAACGCTTTGAAGAGTTTGCCAGATTCCTTGGGTAATTTAACAAACCTCCAACGGATCACTCTGAGGGAATGCAGCGCTTTGGAAACGCTGCCAGATTCCCTGTGTAATTTAACCAAGCTGCAATGGATCACTCTGCAGTGCGGGGCTTTGGACAGGCTGCCATTTTCCTTTGGTAATTTAACCAACCTTCAAGAGATCTATCTGCATGGATGCGAGGCTTTGAAGAGGCTGCCAGATTCCTTGGGTAATTTAACCAACCTCCGAAAGATCTTCCTGAGTAATTGCAACTATTTGGAGAGACTGCCAGATTCCTTCTGTAAATTAACTGAACTGCAATATCTTGACTTGAGGAGTTGCATTAATTTAACCATGTCAAGCGAAACACTAGGCAATATAAGCACACTTGAGTACATAGATCTTACTGGCTGCGGTAAAATTGAAATAATTCCTTCCCAAGTTGTGCATCAGCGTTCGCTTAAACAGTTACTTTTGAAAGGTACAAATTTTCAAGAATTACCGAGTGCAATTGTAGAGCTAGGCGATTTGGAAGTTCTGGAGGTAGGAAGCCCTTCGCTGTACACGCTGCCGACTTCACTATGTGGCTTAAAGAATTTGAAAGAACTGCATCTCACCGCATGTAAGAAGTTGAAATGTTTGCCCGCTTCTCTAGGTGACTTGAAGAAGTTGAAGATACTGGATATAAAGGAGTGCTACGCATTGAAATATTTGCCGGCCTCGCTTGCACTGTTAACTCAGTTGACTCAGTTGACGGTATCCTATTGTCCTTTGATAGATGAACTGCCTTTTACTCATTTGGACAACTGCATACTTCCGCGGCTCCAACAGTTAAGGCTTAATCAAACAGGGATATTCGAGGTATCATTTCGTGAGGGTGTTTGTTGCACCCTTGGATCTCTGACTTTCGTTGGCGGTACTCGTCTGTTCAAGGTTGGAACATTGCCAAATACAATCATAGAATTATCATTTCATAGTTGTTATCATTTGATGATAATAGAAAAGCTTCATGGTTTTGAAAAACTTAAAAGGCTGCTCTTTAGCGATTGCCCACAATTGGAGGAGTTGCCACTTACGGAGACAATGAAATCTTTGAATTGCTTAGAAGCAACTGGATGTGTGAAGTTGAAAAGCCTACACGGATTGGGGCAGCTGACAAATCTTCAAACACTAGATGTTCTAAACTGTTCCGAGTTGGAAGAGGTGGAAGGTATCCAAAATTGTATGTCATTGAAATGGTTGTATGCAAGTGGATGTGTGAAGTTGAAGAGCATAAGGGGATTGGGACAGCTGACAAACCTTCAAAAAGTAGATGTTTCAGAGTGTTCCGTGTTGGGAGAGCTGGAAGGTATCCAAAATTGTATGTCATTGAAATCATTGAATGCAAGTGGTGTTGGGATTTTCAGAATTCCCAAAACAAATAAAACTGCCTTTCTTTAACACAGAGAATAATTAAAAAAAAATCACTGACAGACAGAGTTCAACTCAGAAAAAATTTATATTTCAATATATAAAAAAACTGCTGTTACAGACTTCCTCAAAGAGGGATTTACAATTGTGACTGCTGCTGTCACAGTGCACAAATTAAAAACTCTGTTTTACTAAAAACATTCACTGCTGGAATACTCTGTTTTTAAAAACAAACATACACTCTGCTGTGTATTTTTTAAAAATTCTGCTCTCTGTCTCTGTGTTTAACCAATGTTACTACTAACATATATAAAAAAAACATTACAAATGATGATCGCTCTGATTTGCATATATCAAAGCAGTATCTGTTTTGTTTAATGCGATTAATTGACACACCGAAAAAATTCCATAGCTTGAATAATTCTTAATGGCTTCAATAAATTAACACATGGAACACTTGGAACATATTGATCTGGTAGCTTTTGCAACATTTATTGTTCTTCTTTATCTTCCCGCATTCTTTGTGCAATTCCTTTGTGTAATAAAAATTACATTCTGTCTTTTTATCTCTTGCTTTATGCATTTTTATAAAAACATTCACGTGTATTACAAATAATAGCAGCCTCTCAACTAACTTTACGGACCTTTTTTAATATATATGTCACATATATTAAAAAAAACAAAACAAATAACGTTAAACAATAAACCAACTATTGTATTAACAAATGCGTTATTATATTAAACCCGCAAGTCTTATATATATCATATGGGTCGTATGACATATGTGGGCCCCTGGCTGTTCCGAGGGGGTAAGAACCTCCGCCCAACTCAATTCATCGACCCCCGTGGACTTATTTGTGACTCCAAGATTTGGGCCCAGTTCCGATGGGGTATGCTGCTCCAGCCACCTATCTTGCCGGACCCCCTCGGACTTCACTTGCTGCCGCTGTCCTGTTGTTCTGCCGTTGAAATTATATTTCAACACTCCCCCTTAATTTCAACTGCTGGGTTTTCTTGCATACCCATGCATCTTCTGAAATATTCAAAGCTTTTCTGCTGTAGTGGCTTTGTGAGGATATCTGCAAACTGATCCTCCGTTCTGCAATGCTGCAAAACAATCTCGCCATTGCTTACCAATTCCCGTATGAAATGAAACTTGGTGTCAATGTGCTTTGTTCTTTTATGAAAAATAGAATTTTTAGACAATGCAATAGCTGAACTATTGTCACAAAATATCACTGTCCCTTTTATCTGTTCTTGACATAAGCTTCTCAACATTTTTCTCATCCAAACTGTTTGACACGCTGCTGCTGCAGCTGCCACATATTCTGTTTTTGCTGTAGACAATGCTACAATGGGCTGTTTCTTAGAAGCCCATAAAATGGCTCCTGAACCCATGTGAAAAACATAACTGGAAGTGCTCTTCCGATCATCAACACTTCCAGCCCAATCACTGTCAGTGTATCCAACTAAATCTGAACTTTCTGAAGTAGTATAAAAAATACCAAACCTTTTAGTACCTTTAACATACCTCAAAATCCTTTTTGCTGCTTGCCAATGTGCATCTTTTGGCTTTTCCATGAACCTGGAAATCAAACTAACAGCATGCATTATGTCCGGCCTAGTTGCAGTCAAATACATAAGGCTGCCAACTATGCTCTTGTATAAACTAGGATCAAAATCCTTGCTACTGTCCTCTTTGCTGAGTTTTAATCCCATCGCTGTGGGAGTGTTTGCTGCTTTGCATTCCTGCATGTTAAATCTTTCAAGAACTTCATTAACATACTTTTCTTGTGAGATAAAAATCCCATCTTCATTTTGTTCTACTTCTATTCCCAAAAAGTATCTCAGCAAACCCATGTCAGTCATTTCAAATTCTTCTTTCATGACTGTTTTAAAATGTTCAATAAGGCAATCATCATTACCTGTAAAAATAACATCATCAACATACAAGACTACAATCAAAATTTTACCATCTTGTTCTTTGATGTAGAGGGTGGGTTCTCCCTCACATTTTTCAAAACCATTTTCCAGTAGATATGAATCTATCCTACTGTACCACGCTCTTGGCGCTTGCTTCAGCCCATAAAGAGCTTTCTTCAACTTGCATACTTTGTGCTCTTGGCCTTTCTTTTCATAGCCGAGAGGTTGATCTATGTAAACCTCTTCCATTAACACTCCATTTAGGAATGCCGACTTCCCGTCCATTTGGTAAACTTTCATTTGTTTTGTGTGCTATGGACAACCACGCTCTCACGGTTATTTTAAGCCATGGTCAGAAGACTTGCATAATCAATGCTGTTAGGTTGTATAACCTTGTAACAAACTTCTTCTTGTGTGTCTCTCCTCTTACCCTTAGACATTACTCTTAGTCTTGTAGACCCATTTAACTCCAATGACATCTTTACCTTTTGGGAGTTCAACCAAATCCCAAGTCTTGTTTCTTTCTATGGCATTTATCTCCTCATCCATAGCTTCTATCCATTTCCTATCCTTGATAGCTTCTTCGAAATGAACAGGATCATCAACATGACAATATAAAGAAAACAAAGAATTGATACCTTCATTAGCTATATCTTGTTCATAAATATCTTTCAAACTTCTGAATTTCTTACCTCTTTTAGTAGGTGTACAAGTACTTGAAGAAGCACTTGAATTTCCGCCTTGTGGTGTGCTTGGAGAAGCACTGTCATTTCTCCTCAAGGGTGTACTTTGCTGCCCTTGTATTGGTGCTGCTGTTTGGGGATGTATTTCAGTCACCTCATCATCATTCTCATCATGAGATAAGCAGTGTTTAACATTCACTGTTTTCTCTATGCTTCCATCCCAAGCTTCCTCTTCAATAAACTGAACGTCCGTGCTTACAAGAAACTTCTTGGTGGATGGGTTATATAACCTGTATGCCTTGGATTCCTCACTGTATCCAATGAAAATACACTTCTCCCCCTTACTGTCCAACTTCTTCCTTATCTGATCCAGAATGTGTGCATAAGCCACACATCCAAAAACCTTCATGTGTGTGACATCCTGCTTTGTGCCACTCCATGCCTCTTCTGGCACTTTGTTCATAACTGCTTTTGTAGGACATCTATTCAAGATGTATGTTGCACAATGTACAGCTTCAGCCCAATAATCATTAAGCAAATGCTTTGCCTTTAACATACTCCTCGCCATGTCCATTATGGTTCGGTTTTTCCTTTCGGCTACTCCATTTTGTTCGGAGTATCTATTTATGCTTCTTCATGTTGTTTCTCTACAAAACCGTGAAAATCTTCTGTCTATATGATATATACTCACCTCCTCTATCAGTCCTTAGGACTTTGATATGCAGCCCACTTTGGTTTTCCAAAAGTGCTTTGAAATTGAAATTTTTTTCAAACACTTCACTTTTATTTTTCAAAAAGTAAACCCAAGTTTTCTTGTAAAATCATCTATGAATGTTAGCACATAGTGGGTGCTAGCAAGTGATGGAATTTGCATCGGTTCACACACATTTGAGTGGACAATCTCTAAGGGTGCTTTCGCCCTTATGATTTTCCCGAAAGGAAAACTTTCTCTGTGTTGTTTCCCCAAGATACAACCTTCACAAAGGCTGTTCAGTTTCTCTATCAATGGTAAACCTCTTACCATTTCTTTTCTGTTGAACAAATTAAGACCTCCAAAGTTGAGATGTCCAAATCTCAAGTGCCATAACCAATTTTCATCTTTTGGTTCACTTTGGATAGCCTCTTGTACCACTGCTGCTTTTTTTTCTTCATTTTTCAGATCTGCTCTCATTCTAAGAGGGAACATCTTGTTCCTTGTCATCTTCACTTCAGCAATACATTGTTTGCTGGGTGGTTTATCCATGATGGTACAAACATCATTATCAAAGAAAACATTATACCCCTTATGGACAAGCTGTCCAACACTTAAGAGGTTACACTTCATTCCTGGAACATAATAAACATCTGCTATGGTTTTCCTTTCACCTAATCTTGTTAAAACATTTACATCTCCTTTTCCCATAACAGAAACTTTGCTATCAGTTCCTAGTGTGACTTGTGACTGCACACTTTCATCTATCATAGAAAACATTGCTAAGTTTCCTGTCATATGGTTACTACAACCGGAGTCTAGAAACCATATATCCTCATTCTTTTCTTCAGCCATATTACAAACTAAAAACAAATTACTTTGGCTGCTATTTTCTTTTGTGAAATTTGCACTAGTTTCACTTCTCATATCTTGTTTCTTCTTTCTACATTCATTAGCATAATGACCATATTTCTTACAATTGTAACATTGGACATTGGATTTGTCATACCTTTGTCCTTGTGCATTCTGCTGACCATTCTGCTGGCTGCTGCCTTGGCCTTGATGCTAATTCGGATTGTTGCCCCTTCCTTGAGCATTTGCTGGACTGTTCCTTCCACCTCTGTTTTGGCTTCTGCCTCTTCCTCTTCTGCCTTGCCCTCTTCCTCTTCCGAAAGACATCTGGGTCTTAAAGGCATGTTCAAGAGATGAGTTCTCACTCCTACCCAATCTCTGTTCATGGGTAATCAGTGATGCATGTAATTCATCCACTGAAAACTTTGTGAGATCCCTTGTCTCTTCTATGGTGGTGACAATCACATCGAATCTTGAGGGTAAGCTTCTCAAGAGTTTCTCCACAATCCTCTTATCTTCAAGAGTCTCTCCATGAGATCTGATTTGAGTGACCATTCCTATCACATGAGTGAAGAATGAGTCAATGTTATCTGACTCTTTCATACAGAGAGTCTCAAAGTCTCTCCTCAGCAACTGAAGTTTTGCTGTCTTCACTCTCTCCAGTCCCTGATAAGCTGTCTTGAGAGTTTCCCATGCTTCACTGGATTTCTTGGCTGCTGCTATCCTTGGAAACACACTCTCATGCACTGCTTGATACAAGAAGAAAAGAGCCTTGGCATCTTTCTTCTTATTGTTCTTCAACTGTTCTCTTCCTGCTTGATTTAACATTAAAAACTCTGCTTCATCTGCTGGCTCTTCAAAGCCATCCTCAACTAATTCCCATAATTCTTGTGAGGTAAATAAAGCTTTCATGGTTATTGACCAGTAATCATAATTTTTTCCATTGAATTGTGGGAGATGGACATTTCCCAAACTCATACCTGTGCTAGAACCTGCCATTCTGCACTTCTAACTATGATAAAAAAACTTGACTGTGTATTAAAATAGCTCACTGTTTTGCAACAGTTACACAACAAATTTTATAGAGAAATACCTTCGAATTCTTCTTGGCTGAACCTTCACTCTGCTGGAGAGGTTGCTGCAAAAACGAACTCTGTTCCTTCAGCTTATTTGACCTTCAAATAGCCTGGATTGGCTCCGATACCATGTTGGAATTTTCAGAATTCCAAAACAATAAGACTGTCCTTCTTTAACACAGAGAATAATTCAAAAAAAAATTCACTGACAGACAGAGTTTTCAACTCAGAAAAAAATTTCTATTCATAAAAAAAACTGCTGTTACAGATTCTTCCTCAAAGAGGGATTTACAATTGTGACTGCTGCTGTCACAGTGCACAAATTAAAAACTCTGTTTCAATAAAAACATTCACTGCTGGAATACTCTGTTTTTAAAAACAAACATACACTCTGCTGTGTATTTTTAAAAATTCTGCTCTCTGTCTCTGTTTTTAACAATACGCTGCACTGTATATAAAAAAAACATTGCTCTGTGTTTTTACAATACGCTGCTGTGTATTGAAAACATTACATTTTCAAATGACTGTTTCTGCATATAACAAAACAGAAATATCTTCAGCCATAAATTACTTCAACTACTAAGTTCACCGCTTCAGAAATCTTAATGGCTGCATTAAATTTCTGTCAGGACCGCTTGGAACCGCATTGATCACAAACTGACTTTCTGGCATTGTTGTTCTTCTTATCTTCCCGCATTGCTGTGCAATTCACTGTGTAATAAAAATTACATTCCTGTCTTTTTATCTCTGCACTGCCGTGCCTTTTATAAAAAAAACATTACTGTGTATTACAAATAATACAACAGCACTCTCATTTTAACTTTACGGACCTTTTTAATATATGTATGCCACATATATATTAAAAACAAAACAAATAACGTTAAACTATAAACCAACTATTGTATTAACAAATACGTTATAATATTAAACCCGCAAGTCTTATATATATCATATGGCCGTATGATTTATGTGGGCCCCTTTGCTCTTGACGTAAGCAATTCCGGAGGCATCCACAACTCCAGCTCCAACCTTTCAATGACCCCCGCGGACAGTTATTCAAACAAGTGATGTGGGCCCGGTTCCGATGGGGTATGCTGCTCCAGCCGGCTGCATAGCCTGACCCCCTCGGACTTCACTTGCTGCCCTGTTCTCTGCGCTGTTTGGTTTATACAGCAGTTGGAAAATTAATTCCAACACTTATGTGTGAAGTTGAAGAGCATAAGGGGATTGGGACAGCTGACAAACCTTCAAACAGTAGATGTTGCATGGTGTTCCGTGTTGGGAGAGCTGGAAGGTATCCAAAATTGTATGTCGTTGCATTCCGTTGATGTCCGAGGATGCCCAAAACTGCAGTGGAGTGCGGGAGTAGTGGAGCGATTGCGCCAAAGGTTGACGTCGTGGTTGAAAGAAGGTCAGTTCATTTGATTGTTATTATAATTAAATCTATTATAAATAAATGTAAAGCTGTTGCATATTTAATACAGTTTGTCTCTTGCTTTGTTTCATAGTTGTATTAATTATAAGTGATAGCAGTGACGGTTGAAATGTTAAAATTATATTTATTTACTTATTTAAAAAGTGAAATATATATATATATATATATATATATATATTTTTGGTCGTTAATCAGGGGAATATGATCTGTGGTAGATTGGAAACTTTGTCTGATGACATGCCTTCCGCAACGTGTCTTTCGCGGGATTACTTTCAAGGTATTGAACTCGGATCATTTGGACCAGCAATTGAAGTATAGCTGGGTATAGAAAACTAAAAATATTTTTTCAAATGGATGCATTGAAGTTATAAAAAATATTATTATATAATTTAGGTAGTGTTTTTTAATTAAATTATAAGGAAATTAAAGGATTTTTATGAATTCAAATATTATATATATATAATTAAAGTAATACATTTAAAAAGTATAAATATAAATTAGCTAGTTTTGAAAACGTTTTATAGTTAACAAGTTAAAATTTAATGGGACTATAATCTTAGTAATATTAAAATGTAAAATATAGTTGGTTATATGTTTTCTTTTGTGATTAATTTCACTTTTGTATTGTATAGTGTGTTCGGGTGTTTTTTTTTTTTTTTTCATTATTTTTGGGAGTTTTGAGTAGATGGTTTTTGCATTTAGGTGTTTTTTTTAAGTCAAAGCGTTTAATTTCAGTTAATTTTTACATATTAATTATAAACATATTTATTTCCCAGAGTGGATAGGGATTTAAAAAAAACATACATTTTAATGATTTAGCTTTTAAATGGAATATCAAGCTGGTTTCATGGACCTTCACTGCGTCCACTTTTTTAAATGGAAAAACAAACTTCCATTTATTGGTCAGAACCTTTGCATCCACTCAATCCTTGAAATTTCAGATTTATTTTTCGTTTGAATTTTCCAGGATGGAGAACACAAATTCTGACCATCTAAATCCCATCATGGGAGGGCAGGGGTAAATGGGAAATATGGACGGTTTTTCTTACGGCTGGCCACACTTCCACAATTAAGCAGATTGTGGCTATAGGTATTTGGACTTTGCTTCTTGGCTTTTTCCAGCCTGGATTTTTATTTTTCATTTTTCAGGAGGTGGCCGTTATTTTCTTCCAACTTATTGTTGGGAATTTTATTTAAAAGATGGAACTTTATTCCATTGTTACCCTGGTTAAATGAGATGGGTACTTATTATTATACATTATATATCAATAATTTTACATCTTATTTAATTCTTAAAAAGGTTAGATTAATCAAATTTATTTTATTTATTTATGTATGTTATATCTGTAAATATATATTATATATATAGTGAGTAAAGTATTATATATATATATATATATATATATATATATATATATATATATAATATCAAACTAGATTTATTTTAAATAATAAAAACCCATTTTGAATTTTGTGTCAATAAATAGTTTTTTATTGGTAATTTAGAGTCAAGGGAGAATGTAACCTTCATCAAAATTTGTTGTGTACTAGAGGGATCCACAATTATCTTAACATATATCATTGCTTCTGTTAATTTTTCAATATTGTTCTATGCTGAATCAGTTACTTTAGCCCAATTTACTTTTCATTAACAGTGCAACCAGATATAAACAGTATAAATAACCATAAACAATAACTGAAAATAGAACAATGCATGTAGTGATAAAGAAGACAACAACACAACCATAAGAGACTGTAGATGGGTCTAAGACCGGGGAAAAAACCCAACTGTGGGGGAAACCCTTTCAAATCTTCTTCTTCAATAGATCATCATAAAATGTTTTTAGCAGAGAGTACAATGAGTCCAATATATATATGCAGCGGAAATAAACAAATCATATCTATAGAACTGCAGATCTATAATATCAAAAGCACAGATATGATGAATCACAAAAACCAAGTGATCTCAGCTGCCAAGTCCTAGATCTGAATGTAGGATGCTGTCGAAGACTGTTTTGAAGCGACTATGACTAAGTGACGGATGAATAAAGACGTTGCATAAGTTACTGACTCTGACCCAAATCATATTTGCCCATAAAAATCCTCAACCACAACCTTAAAACTGTGAGCCCACGGTTATAGCAACCCTGACCACGACCTGAGCACTCTATGCCCACGGTTGAGGGTCTGATCAACCCAGAGCCCTAGCTGTTCCTTGAAGACAGTTTTCCTACAGATTTACCGTCTCAATCGCGACCTTAAGAAACATTGCCTGTGGTTCTAGCTCAAATCAACTTCTAACTTCACGCGATTATGGCCTAGAACACCCAGATCAGATGTGAGACCCTGCTTGTGATCTCGATCCTTTGCGCGAGCTTCTCCTGACGTAACTGTGCGAGCCAAAAATAGAAAATACGAATCAATACCAAAAGAGAACAAAGACAATCTCATGAGCGAATGTGTGTAAATGAACTTGGGGTCGCTTCTATTTATAACTTTGTGAGGGACTGCTTGGGGTTTTGACCAAATCTACATGAGTTTAGGCTGACCCATAAAAATAATAAAATAATTCATAACTTAAATTTTTATTAACCGATTGGGGCGATCCATAGGTCGATTTTGGTCCTCTCGAAAAGATGAATCTAATAAAGTTATAATCTCATCCATATAAGATGTCTAAAGTGGAATTAACACTCCCTCTCAACTAGGAAGAATTCCACTCAGTAATCTCTGCTTGTAGATATTTAAATCAAGGTTTCATCACGACTCAACTCAATCTATTGAAAGTTTCTTGAATATAGAAGATGAATAATAGGGGAGCAATAACTTCCACCCATACCTAGCAACATGATAATCGAACACATAGGGGAGCACATCTCCGATCTTGGGTCCTCATCAGAGAGCTCAGTGTTAACCTAGAATCATGAAAGGGGAGAAAACATCAAACCAACATGTTTCCTACTGATCTTCCCATCAATAACTCTCATCAGTCAAGTGGTAGAACACCTGATCAGGTGCTCAACATTAAGCTAAAAAATGTAAGTGTTCAAAATCAATTGGAAACTAAACGATAGCAAATATCTCGTCGCCAGGAATCCGATACAATTCGTTTCATCGAAAACCGACTCCGTATGAGGAAGATAGAGCCCGTTGTTCGCTTTCCTAAATAACTAAAAAATTTGCAGAAAAGGATAAAATGGTGACATGGTTGCCTAGTCAGCAAAAAATGATATTATGGGAATATTCCTTCATTTTCGCCCACTGACATTGTGCCAAGTGTCAATCTGTGGTTGGATGTTGTGTGGGTGATTTGTTGCATTTGTATTGGATTTGGGAGGAGCCAATGGGAAGAGGACACATGGCAAGCCAGGAGACCGCCACGTGCCCCCACCTCAAAGGCCGAAATTTTTATTAATTTTCATGGTCAAAGTTTGAATTTAAATGTCAAAGGTCAAATTTCTACTAAGTTTCAAAGGCTAGTTACATATATAATTTGTGAAGCAAAATTATTGGCGGAAGGGCGAAGGTCAGGGCTCGTCCCCACGACCTCACCCAAGCAAACGTGCCCACGTTACCACTATACCACAACCTTGGTACTTAATATGTTATGCCTGCGGATTATATTTTAATACATGTTGTTTGACCGACGGGGGTAAGGAGGGGGCCAGCCCCACGGACTAGCCCCCTCACCATAGAACCACTTGCAAAAACTGTGGCGGAGCGCTTATGGTTAATGTACGAGATTAAATTTTTAATGTGGGGTTTAATTAGCCCAATAAACATGTTTATGTGCTAATCCTTTTTTCTAATGCGAAATTTGTTTAAACTGTGCTTAATGCGCCTAAACCGCACTTAAAATTAATTAACTCCAGATTAATCTAGTGGTTTGTTTGGCGGAGTCCACCAATTTCGGTGGATCTCCAAAATTAGTGGCCTTAACTGGAGTTATGTCCAGATTTAGTGGGGTTTCCTTGGCTAGAATTGAAGAGGCCATAACTTTTGCAAAATTCAACCAAATTGGGTTGAAAAAGAGTCTATTCTAAATGATTTGGATGTTTTGAGCATGTTGGATCATGCTTCAGGAGTAGTAGAGGATTGTAAACATATTTTTTTTTTTTTCCCATTTTGAGCTAATACAGAGGCCCAAGCAATGGAAGATGGACCAAGGAGATGTAGCCCACGAGGGGTGAACTCCTTCATTAAAAAATGTGTTAATGGATCATTTTGATGGTTTGCTAAACATTTTATTGTTATTCAACATTATGTTTTAATGTTTTTATGCTCATGAATTTAACATAAAACTCAATAAATTTAATTATTTAACACTCACAAACACCTCAAGAAACCTATGCACATGAAGAAAAAGATCAACAAATTGTTTATAATTCTGAAGATGAAATTAGCACAGCAAAAATAACATTAAGATCCAGATCAAGGTGGTATCAGAGAAAAGGTTGCAAAGGTTATTTGCTTTATTTTCTTGAGTTTTGTGCAAGTAGGGTTTTAATGGTTGCAAATTTGTGATGCTTACAAGGTTGAAGTTGTAGAGAGGAGAAGGGAAACTATTGGTTGCTAGTCCCAAGTTTAGGACCAGAAGGAGAGCCATAAAGGCACCATCTCCACCCAAAGTTTCACTCACAACTACACTTGAAGCACCTCAAATATTATCTCTAGTTGAGATTGAGGAGGTACACGTTACACTATAAGATGAGCTTGAATCCATAGCCATCATGTCAGGTGTTGGAGACACTGAAGGTCTTTCATAAGAGGAAGCATACAAGAAGGATTTTTATGAACTAACTAAAAAGGTTAGGATCGTCTTTGTAGAGAGGGAAAAAAAGTATGAAGAGAGGATTCAAAGGGCAGTGGAGGAAAGCCTCCTCCATCTTCACCATATTCATCATCATCCTCATCATCTCCATCAACATCATCTTCCACTTCCACATCCAAAACCACCCATACTCACTCAAAAACTACAAAAGGAAAAACTCCCTTACTTGAACTTGATGTCAAATTTGAGCTTCCCATGTATAATGGCGAGGTAAATGCAAAGAAATTGGAAAATTGGATTCATCAATTGGAGTTTTATTGCAAAATTCAAAACCTTCAAGAACATGACATAAATATTCCATTGGCTTCCTTGAGGATGGAGGGATCAACACTTGTATGGTGGGAAGAAAGGACTCAAGAAAAGATTAAAAACCATGGTAAGATCTCAATGTCTTGGTCAAGTTTTATTACTGCCATTAAAAGGCCATTTTATCCTCTAGCTTACATGCAAAAATCCATTATGGATTGGCATAATTTTAGACAATTGAAAGGGAAAAGTGTGCAATATTATACTCATGAATTTAGGAGAAGATCTCTTATTTTGGGTATTAAGTTGTATTCTCAAGAAACTTTGTTAAAGTATATTGGGGGTTTGCACAGTTACTTTAGACACACTATTCTCATGTTCAATCCCACAAACTTAGATGAGGTTTGCGTTCAAGCCACACATTTAGAAGCAAGAGGGAAACATAGTGTAGATGAGAAAAGTGTTAGTTTCCTTGAGTATGAGGGTAAAGGAAAGGGCAAGATTAATGGAAGAGGAAAGAGAAATAGCTCTAGCAAAAAAGAGAAAGAAAAACTCACATGTAAACATTGTTTGAAATATGGCCATGATGAAGACCATTGTTGGAAACTTCATCCAGAGTTGAATCCAAACGAACTAAAAGCTAAAGAGAAGGGAAAAACTATTGCAATCATTGAACATGACTTAGGTTTAGATTCAGGAGATGAAACCAGGATTACAACAATGGGTTTGAAAGGTAAGAACATAGCAAGCACTAGTTCTTCAAGTTGTTCCAATGTTACTCAAGATGAAGATACAAGGATTGAACTCTTTCATACTAGAGTCGTTTCTAAACATACCAAGATAGACACACTGTTTGATAGTGGTTCTCAAGCTAATTTGATTTCCGAAGACTTAGTTAAGAAGCTAAACCTTAAAACTATTATACATCCAAGACCTTATCCTTTAGGGTGGATATGAAAGAATGCAAACTTGCAGGGAACAGGGAAGTGAATACTAAGGTTTGACATCAATTCAAACTTTCTTGATCAAGTTGAACTTGATGTAGTGTCGCTTGAGATTTCAAGTATTGTTTTTGGAAGTCCTTATCTTTATGGTAGGAAAGCAGTATTCATTGCCATGAGAATAAGTATCACTGGTTTAAATATGGAATTGAGTACATAGTTAGAGCACATAATAAGAAGACAAGTTTGTCTCTTATACATGCAGGAGAAATGAAGAGAATAGTGAATGCAAGTAAAAAATTGACTTTGTTAATGATCAAACATAGAGATGTTTTGAATGAAACCTTTAAAAAAGATGCATCGAATGAACAAGTTGATTTCATTGAAGTTGCTTATGCTTGTAATGAGATGTTTCAGGACTCTAATAGGTTTCCTTTGAAAGGAGATAAACAAGATGTGAAATATTTGCAGCAGTCAACATTAGTGTTGAGCAGTGTTGGAAACAAGATGCCAGTGCAAGAGAGAGCAAAGGTCAAAGAGAAAGCACCAAAGCAATTTGACAAAGAAAGCATAGGTTCCACAAGTGCTTGTTTTTTGTTTCCAACAAATACACATTCTATCTATTATAAATAAACGTAGAGCTATTGCATATTTACAGTTTGGCTCTTGCTTTGTTTCATAATTGTATTAACAGTTGAAATGTTAAAATTATATTTATGTTTTTATTTATTTATTTAAAAAATTACAAATATATATTTTTGGGTTGTTAATAAGGGGAATATGATATGTGGTAGATTGGAAACTTGCTCTGATGACATGCCTTTGCAACGTGTCTTTTGCGCGATTACTTTCAAGGTATTGAACTGGGAGCATTTGGACCACCAATTAAGGTGTAGCTGGGTATAGAAAAATAAAAATATTTTTTCAAATAAATTCATTGAAGTTATAAGAAATATTAATTATATGATTTGGGTATTTTTTTTAATCAAATTATAAGGAAATTAAGGGATTTGAATGAATTCAAATATTATATATATAATTAAGGTAGATATATTTAAAAAGTATAAATATAAATTAGCTAGTTTTGAAATTATTTTATAGTTAATAGGTTCAAATTTAGCTTTTAGTTATATTAAAATGTAAAATAGAGTTGGTTATATTTTTTTTATGATTTATTTCACGTTTGTATTGTACAAGGTGTTTGGATGTGTGTTTTTTTAGCCATGATCTTATATTTTTATTTTTTAAGTTTTGAGTAGATGTTTTTTTTGCATTTAACTGTTTTGTAAGTCATAGTTTTATTTCAATTAATAAATTAATATTAAATTTTAATTAAAGTAATAGATTGATGGTTTATAAATATTGCTTCATACATTTATTTTTAATTAAAGTAATAGATTAATAGTTTATGAATATTACATATATATTGTATTATAATATTGTTGAAAAAAAACTAAATTCTTTTTAAAATTATATGTTTACAATTAAATTACAATAAATTACATAAAAATAAATTTTTAAAAACTATGAAATTTAGATTTTCAAGATATTTTTCATCATATCAAATTTCAGACACAAATATTATATATGACTTAAATAAGTATAAAATACTACTCGTAATTTAAGTAAGTAATGATTAGCTGTGTCAGTGCTTTTCAAAATTAGAAATAGCGTACTGCATGATGACCCCGAACTGTTTATATATTTGATCCCAATGATTAGGGTTAGCGTGACGGCCCCGAGCTATTTCACGTAAGAGGGAAGGATCTTGAAAGCTGCGAAGGATGTTGAAGGTCTCCCACGAAATTCCCAATACGCTGCAGGACCTGCTGCTCCTCTACCTCCCAGTCCAGCATTAAAAAAAGGTTTTTTGGATGATACATAAATTGCAAGCGAGGCTGTAACCCTCACAATCTCCTTCCTAGTATGTTTACTTAGGATGGGGTGTATGAGCCGGTTTTTTCCATCTCATTACATGCGAGGCCATTTCTGTTCACTTCTTTTTCTGGATGGAGGTGACCATAGTATTCAGGCTGATGTTTAGTTAGATCCTAGATTAAGTGCTGGCATTATGATGATGATATGTTAGACTTATGTTGCCAATCCTTTAGATATAATTTATTGACACATGATAATCTTTTTTGCCTTCGTCGGTTACTCTCTGCTGGAGTATATGGGGTTTGATATGTTGTAATAAATAAACATCATATATGCTTTATAATCTGCTCTATTTGAATAGTGCTGCTATGCACTGTATCATCATGTATATCATGTACTGTTTTGCATATCTTTATATATAAAACAACATTTTTTTCCTTCTGAAAAAAAAAAAAAAAAAGTGCAGGGAATAAAAAACAATCTATTATTTTTGTGGTTTGCACTGATGTCCTCTTGACCTACTCATGTGGCTGTATTGGAATTTTGAGAATTCCAAACAATAGAAGTAGAGAGAATAATCTCCTCCTCTACAACACAGAGAAGTTAAAACAAATTTGGCAGGAGACAGAGTTTTTCAGACTTTTAAAACAATCTTCTATTTCTTCAAAAAATTGATACAACTCTTCCTCTTAACAGAGGGATAACAAAAACTAATTATTGCTACAGACGCAGTGCTACACAAACAAATCTTTGTCTCTCAAAACAATACACTCTGTCTCTCTAACAAAATCACTAACACTGCTGTGTTTTCTCTTTTCTTTCGCGCTGCTGTGCGAAACAAAACAAATGACAATGCAATAATGCCCAGGCTTGCAGGCCTTTTGGCTTTTATATGCCGCGCAAAAAAATATTACATAAAAAAACCTTTGCGGAACTTTAAAAAATTCAAATGCACGATGTGCGAGTGGGGACCACATCGCAGTCGGCGAATCGGCGGTGTCAAACAAAAACTTGCGATTGCGATTGAGGACCCGGATGCAATGATCATATAAAACATGGCTCATAGAGCAATCGGGTCCGAACTTTAAACAAGTACAATCGGGGCACACAATAGAAAAGTTTCGATTGCGATCAGGACACGGATGCGATGGAACTTATTAACTCTGTTGCATATTTCCATCGGGTCCGCCACTTCAAAGTGCAATCGGGTCCATCACTTAAGAGCTTCCGATTGCGATTGAACAACCGGATGCGATTGCCCATTAAACTCCTCTTCATAAACTTCATCGGGTCTGCGCTTTAACAATAAACGAACCTCAAATGAAAAATTCTAATTGCGATCAAGGAACCGGATGCGATTTACACATTCAACTGTGGTATATTATACGATCGGGTTTGGCCTTTGATCGGAACAAAAAACAAAGAACCTCCGATTGAACCTTGCGATTGCAACCTTGCAATTCCATTAAGTCTTCGCCACGTGGTCAAGTGGACCCACGGGCCTCCGCTGCTGTGGGGGGCGATTATAATATGTTTTGGTTGTATAATATACAACCGTTCCATTGCGGAACTCTACCACATCAACAAGACACTTGATTATTGCGATCGCATCGCATCGTGAACTCTTCATCAACAAGACACTGCTTCAAAAGAAAACTTGCGATTTCCGATTGGCATACAAGTGGTGGGGACCACTTGTCCCGCCATTTCAAAAATAAAAGGACTTCCGCCTGTTTAAACAATATTTCATTTATTCTGGTTGTTGAGGGCTTAAAAGCCCAAATTGACTGTTTTAAATAAAATTTCTCCTTCATAGTTCAGAACTACGAAAGTCTTCATTCCACCTGCAAAATTAAGTTCGCCCATAATCCAAATTAATTCTCCTCTGCTGTCTGTGGCTGCGGCCCATAACAATTTAAATTCATCCTTACGGATTTCTCCATGCTTCTTCAATACAGAGTGCTATGCACTCAAAACTCTGATTCTGCTGCCTTGTACTTGTTTCTCCTTCCTGCCCAAGGCTGGCAGGTGAATTTAATATTTTTAACACTCCCCCTTAAAGTCAGCTGCTGGGTTATCAATAATACCCAAACATTTTCTTAAAAATTCAAAGGTCTTCTGTCCCAATGGCTTTGTTAAAATATCTGCATATTTCTCCTCTGTTTTACAATGCTGTAAAACAATTTCTCCATTGTTTACCAATTCTCTGATATAATGAAATTTTGTATCTATGTGTTTTGTTCTTTTATGAAACACAGAATTCTTTGACAATGCAATAGCTGAGCTATTGTCATAATAAATCACTGTGCCTTTTATCTGTTCTTGGCATAAACTTCTCAACATTCTCCTCATCCAAATTGCTTGACACGATGCTGCTGTAGCTGCCACATACTCTGCCTTTGTTGTAGACAATGCTACAATCGGTTGTTTCTTAGAAGCCCATGAAATGGCTCCTGAACCCATATGAAAAACATAACCGGAAGTGATCTTCCGATCATCTACACTTCCAGCCCAATCACTGTCAGTGTATCCAACTAAATCTGAACATTCTGAAGTAGTATATAAAATACCAAATCTTTTAATTCCTTTAACATACCTCAGAATTCTTTTTTCTACTTGCCAATGTGCTTCTTTTGGCTTCTCCATAAATCTGGAAATTAAACTAACAGCATGCATAATATCTGGCCTAGTTGCAGTCAAATACATGAGGCTGCCAACTATGCTTTTATACAAACTTGGATCAATATCCTTGCTGCTGTCATCTTTACTCAACTTCAATCCCATTACTGTGGGAGTAATTGCAGCTTTGCACTCCTGCATATTAAATCTTTCTAAAACCTGATTCACATACTTTGCTTGGGATATAAAAATCCCTTTCTTACCTTGCTCTACTTCTATTCCCAAGAAGTATCTCAACAAACCCATGTCAGTCATTTCAAATTCATTTTTCATGACTATTTTAAAATTTTCAACAAGGTAATTATCATTACCTGTAAAAATTAAATCATCAACATATAAAACAACAATCAACAGCTTACCATCCTTTTCTTTGATGTAGAGGGTGGGTTCTCCGTCACATTTTTCAAATCCATTTTCCAATAGATAGGAGTCTATTCTGTTGTACCACGCTCTTGGTGCTTGCTTCAGCCCATAAAGAGCTTTCTTTAATTTGCAGACCTTATGTTCTTGGCCTTTCTTCTCATATCCAAGAGGTTGTTCCACATATACCTCTTCCATTAAAACTCCATTTAAAAATGCAGATTTTACATCCATCTGGTATACTTTCCATTTGTTTTGTGCTGCTATGGACAACACTGCTCTCACTGTCTCCATTCTTGCAACTGGTGCAAAAGTTTCTTCATATTCAATCCCTTGCTTCTGCTTGTATCCTTTGACAACAAGTCTGGCCTTGTGTCTCTCTATTTTTCCTTCAGCATTGCTTTTGGTCTTATAGACCCATTTAACTCCAATGACTTCTTTACCTTCTGGGAGATCAACCAACTCCCATGTTTTTTTCTTCTCTATGGCTTTAATTTCATCATCCATAGCTTCTATCCATTTTCTGTCTTTAATTGCATCTTCAAAATGAATAGGATCATCAACTTGACAATACAAAGCAAATAAGGAATTCATACCTTCATTTGCTGCTCCTTGCTCATAGATTTCTCTAATGCTTCTGAACCTTGTTCCACTTTCACTTGGTGTAGTCGTGCTTGAAGAAGCACTCAATTCTGCTCCATGTGGTGTGCTTGGAGATGCACTCCCGCTTCTTCTCAAGGGTGTTCTCGCTGCCGCTTGAGGCGTCCCTTGCTGTCCTTGTGCTGGTGGAGGTTGTGCTACGGATGGGTTGTTAATTTCAACCACATCTCCTTCATCTTCATCATGAGACAAACAGTTTTTAACATTGACTGTTTTCTCAATTCTTTCATCCCATGCTTCCTCTTCAATAAATTGCACATCTCTGCTTATTACAAACTTCTTTATGGATGGGTTATACAATCTGTATTCTTTGGAATCTTCACAATATCCAAGGAAAATGCAATTCTCCCCCTTACTATCCAACTTCTTTCTCAACTTGTCTGGAATGTGTGCATATGCAACACATCCAAAAACTCTCATGTGGGTGACTCCCTGTTTTCTGCCACTCCACGCTTCTTCTAGAACTTTGTTCATCACCGCTTTTGTGGGGCATCTATTCAAAATATACATAGCACAGTTTGCTGCTTCTGCCCAATACTCATTCGGAAAGTGCTTTGCCTTGAGCATACTTCTAACCATTTCCATTATGGTTCGATTCTTCCTTTCAGCAACTCCATTCTGTTGCGGTGTGTACCTTGTGGTAAATTGCTTGTGTATGCCGTTCTCTCTGCAGAATCGCAGAAATTCCTTTAAGATATATTCTCCTCCTCTATCGGTTCTGAGAACTTTTATATGCAGTCCGCTCTGTTTCTCTACAAGAGCATTAAAATGGCGAAATTTCTGAAAGACTTCACTCTTATATTTTAAGAAATAAACCCACACTTTTCTTGTGAAATCATCTATAAAGGTCAGCATGTAATTGCTGCCCGAAACTGATGTTGTCTGCATCGGCCCACATAAATCTGAGTGGATGATTTCTAAGGGTGCTTTCGCCCTTATGCTTTTCCCTGAAGGAAAATTTTCTCTGTGTTGCTTTCCCAAGATGCAGCCTTCACATAGGCTGTCAGGTTTTTCAATCAATGGAAAACCTCTTACCATTCCTTTTCTGTGCAACAAATTTAATCCTCCGAAATTGAGATGTCCAAATCTCAGGTGCCATAACCAATTTTCATCTTTCTCTTCCTTCTGGAAGGCTTCTTGTGTTACAGCTGCTATGCTTTTCCCTTTTCCCTTCAAGTCAATGTTGAGCTTGAGTGGAAACATACTATTGCTGGTCATTTGAATTTCAGCAATAATTTTCTTACTTGGAGGAATATCTTTTATTGTGCACACATCATCTTTGAATATTACATTGTAACCTTTGTTTATGAGCTGCCCAATGCTCAAAAGATTACATTTCAGACCTGGAACATAATACACATCAGGAACAAATTTTTGCTCCCCATTTCTTGCTCGAATACTAACTCTGCCTTTTCCTTCGACAGAGATTTTAGTATCAGTCCTTGTGGTCACTTCAGATTTAATCTCTTCATCTAGATTGGCAAACATTGCTTTGTTGCCAGTCATATGATTGATACAACCTGAATCTAAGAACCAAACATCATCTTCTTTGTCTTGTGCTACATTACAAGCTAGCAGCACATTACTTGGGTTCTTTTCTTCTTTTGCTACATTAGCATTTTGCCTATTTTTTATGTCATTTTGCTTCTTTCTACATTCATTGGCATAGTGCCCATATTTCTTGCAATAATGACATTGGACATTGGATTTGTCATACCTTTGTCCATGAGCATGTTGGTGTTGATGTCCACCTTGCTGGCTGTTGCATTGGCCGTGGCTCTGACTTTGACTGTTGCTCCTTCCATGTGAATGTGAAGGGCTGTTCCTTCCACCTCTATTCTGGCTTCTGCCTCTTCCTCTTCCTTTTCCTTGACCTCTTCCTCTTCCTGAAGGCATCTAGGTCTTGAAGGCGTGCTCAAGAGATGAGTGTTCATCTCTGCTCAATCTCTGTTCATGAGTTATCAGCGAGGCATGAAGTTCATCCACTGTGAACTATGAGAGATCTTTGGTCTCTTCTATGGTGGTAACAATAACATCAAACTTTGAGGGTAAGCATCTCAAAAGTTTCTCCACAATCCTTCTCTCTTCAAGAGTTTCTCCATGGGATCTTATCTGATTTACAATCCCAATCACATGTGTAAAAAATGTGTCTACATTATCTGACTCTTTCATGCAAAGAGTTTCAAAATCTCTTCTCAGCAACTGAAGTTTTGTTGTCTTAACTTTCTCCATGCCTTGATAGGCTACTTTCAGAGTTTCCCATGCCTCCTTGGATCTCTTAGCTGCTGCTATCCTTGGAAACACACTCTCATTTACTGCTTGATACAAATAGAAGAGGGCCTTAACATCCTTCTTTCTATTGTTCTTCAATAAGTCCTTCTCTGCTTGAGTCAAGGCATTAAAAGCCTGCTCATCAGCTGGTTCAACAAAACCATCTTCTACAAGTTCCCACAAGTCTTGTGAGACAAACAGGGCTTTCATGGTAATGGCCCAATAATCATAGTTCTTTCCATTAAATTGTGGAAGCTGAACATTTCCTATGTTCATACCAGTGCTTGGTCCAGCCATTGCTCTTAAACTGAGCACTGAACTTAAACAAACTGTCTTTCCTTTTCTTGAAAGAACAAACTCTTTTAAACAAAAAAACAACAACTATGTTTTCTTTGAGAAATACCTAATCTTTTGACCTCTGCTGAGCTTTCACACTGCTGGAGAAAACGCTGCAACAAGTCTTCTTCTTCTTCAGCTTCTTTGAAACCTTCAAAGAGCCTAAACTAGCTCTGATACCATGTTGGAATTTTGAGAATTCCAAACAACAGAAGTAGAAAGAATAATTTCCTCCTCTACAACACAGAGAAGTTAAAACAAATTTGGCAGGAGACAGAGTTTTTTAGACTTTTAAAACTATCTTCTATTTCTTCAAAAACTGATACAACTCTTCCTCTTAACAGAGGGATAACAAAAACTAATGACTGCTACAGACGCAGTGCTACACAAACAAATCTCTGTCTCTCAAAACAATACACTTTGTCTCTCTAACAAAATCACTAACACTGCTATGTTTTCTCTTTTCTTCCGTGCTGCTGTGCGAAACAAAACAAATGACAATGCAATAATGCCCAGGCTCGCAGGCCTTTTGGCTTTTATATGCCGCGAAAAAAAACATTACATAAAAAAACCTTTGCGGAACTTTAAAAAATTCAAATGCACGACGTGCGAGTGGGGACCACATCGCAGTCGGCGGATCGGCAGTGTCAAACAAAACTTGCGATTGCGATTGAGGACCCGGATGCGATGATCATATAAAACATGGCTCATAGAGCAATCGGGTCCGAACTTTAAACAAGTGCAATCGGGGCACACAATAGAAAAGTTCCGATTGCGATCAGGACACGGATGCGATGGAACTTATTAACTCCGTTGCATACTGCCATCGGGTCTGCCACTTCAAAGTGCAATGGGGTCCATCACTTAAGAGCTTCCGATTGCGATTGAACAACCGGATGCGATTGCCCATTAAACCCCTCTTCATAAACTTCATCGGGTCCGCGCTTTAACAATAAACGAACCTCAAACGAAAAATTCCGATTGCGATCAAGGAACCGGATGCGATTGACACATTCAACTGTGGTATATTATACGATCGGGTCCGGCCTTTGATCGGAACACAAAACAAAGAACCTCCGATTGAACCTTGTGATTGCAACCTTGTGATTCCATTAAGTCTTCGCCACGTGGTCAAGTGGACCCACAAGCCTCCGCTGCTTTGGGGGGCAATTATAATATGTTTTGGTTGTATAATATACAACCGTTCCATTGCGTAACTCTACCACATCAACAAGACACTTGATTATTGCGATTTGTGATTGCGATCGCATCGCATCGCGAAATCTTCATCAACAAGACACTGCTTCAAAAGAAAACTTGCGATTTCCGATTGGCATACAAGTGGTGGGGACCACTTGTCCCGCCATTTCAAAAATAAAAGGACTTCCGCCTGTTTAAACAATATTTCATTTATTCTGGTTGTTGAGGGCTTAAAAGCCCGAATTGACTGTTTTAAATAAAACTGCTCCTCCGTAGTTCAGAACTACGAAAGTCTTCATTCCACCTGCAAAATTAAGTTCGCCCATAATCCAAATTAATTCTCCTCTGCTGTCTGTGGCTGCGGCCCATAACAATTTAAATTCATCCTTACGGATTTCTCCATGCTTCTTCAATACAGAGTGCTGTGCACTCAAAACTCTGATTCTGCTGCCTTGTACTTGTTTCTCCTTCCTGCCCAAGGCTGGTAGGTGACTTTAATATTTTTAACAGGATGGAGGAGCACCTTATGGATACTCACAGCAGTAAGGTCATTGTAAATATAACCCACCCACTCTCAAAATTTCTTAATACGAATTTCTTAATACTCAGATCGTATTAAGAAATAACATCATTGGACAAGAACTCTCAAATCTACGGACCTGGAAGTCAAGTTGTCAATTATAGAAGCAGAGAGACGGATCCCCTATCCGTAGTGCGTGACTCTTTGGGTAACTTCATAAACATAAAGAAGAGCAAATGGTAAGTAAAACGAAGTGTCCATTTTCAAACTCTGCGGAAATTTTCATGGAAAAGGATAGGGCAGAATATGCAAAGAAACTTGAATTTAAATATGGAATAAATTAAATAACCGTGCGAGGGGGTTTTGGAGTTTTTTTTTGGTTTTGATAAAGAGGACCTTCATTTAAAAAATTGATAAGCTTCAATACTTCTTCATAACTTCTTCATAAGATCAAATTTATACTTGCTTGTACTTTTCATTGTTGTTTAGAATCATGAATTGGTTTCAAGTTAATTATGTGGCATTTACAACTTTAATAACAACAACATTCACAGTGTGCATCTAGTTGTTTGGTAGCTTCATGACTTTCACTTCGTAAGTTTACATTTATTTCATTTGTGTTTTATAGAGTTGAGATGCTCACTTATGGTTCATTTGTTGGATGCAATTAAGATTTAAACATTCCTAATACACATGAGTGTGAATTCCCATGCACAGACAACCATTTATAGATGATGTTAAATCACCAACCCTTAGGTCACATTATTGATTCTATATTAGGCATGACATCATCTAAGGCCCATTCATTTAAGTGTGAATGCCTAACCACTACACCAAAAAGTGACATTGGTGAGAGGTAGGATTGAGATAGGCCTTTAATGACAATTATTAAAGCTAGTTATGGTGACTAAAACAATGATGGTTGTTTTCGGACGATCACCCATTCATGTTATTAAACAAAATGAATAAAAACCCATACATGTTATTTAAACACAATCAATAACAATATTTCTAAGCCTGTTCCCAATTATTGATTTTGTAACCAAACTTGGTGATGATCCCCTAATGCTCATCACCAAAACTCTCTCAAGATAATGGTGATGATTATTGATGGTCACCAAATATTTTTATAGAATGGAAATGGTTATAGATTGTCGCATATGATCCTTTAATACATTGAATAAATTTTATTTTTATTTGTATTTAACTGCTAGTACCAATTTCTTAAATTTAATGTTGATATGTACCTTATTATTTTTGTTTTACTTTCAGCTACCCATACAAATAAAGTTTTATGCCATAATTTATTTCTTTGGGTATCACAAGCCATATTAAACAAGGTCTCAATACACAACATCAAAAATATTGCACAAAACATCTTTGGTATTTAAGCAAGATGTGGTGGGCCTAATATAAGTCAAACAAGTAAGCCTTAAGACCTACCATTATCCTTCGAGGTTCGTGGTCCATGCTTAGGGAATCAAGCCATCATACATGTGCCCTATATGATACAATGGCCATTTCAAATACATTTGTAACACCATAAATGGTTCTCATGGTCAAAGGAATGGTCTAGGGCCAAACTTCATGGTATAAAGCCATAAAAATTACCATAAGGACTCATTTTGAGTCTATGATTCCTTATACATAACACATGCCCTAGATTGGGAACCTTTAGCCTATGAGTTATATATGATCACCATTTGTTGTGGGGTGAAATACCTGAGGCTAGGGTTAATAGCCCTAATAGAGTGGAATTAAGCAATAAAAAAAGAACACTCAATAGATCACGCGACTTGCATGAAATTCACAAAAAAGGGATTAAGAATAATAGGTGGATCTTGAATTTGATATCAATCCCCAAGGTCCAAACCCTTGTTATCTTTTTAGAGATGCAGACATGTAACACAAGTAAGAAACCATAAAGCACAACAACGGACTCAAGGTATACATGTATATATATGACAAGTTAGTCCATAAGAAACTTAATCAACTATTCATAAACATGAAATATAGATAAGAGAATTGGGACAAAATATGAACTTCTTTATTGATAATAACATCACATAGTTAAACGATCACCTAATCCTAGTTGTATGTATGTAAAACGGTCCCCCTTGACATGTTGAACGATCCCCCTTGAGATGACAAGTATGTATAGGATTTTTTCCTTCCGTGAGAGGATGTATTTGGACACCTAGGGGAAAGAGAATTTAGGAAACTTCTATAATAATTCGCCCCTATCCAACTCATAAATCAAATAATTCATGCTAATCTCCTTGGGAATGAGCACAAGTTGGATGTTGATTACAAAGGGAGAATTTACATCCTATACTTTGAATGTAGATTGAAAATTAGGGGAGAAATGAAAAATATGAATGGATAATCAGTGTCTCTACTCTAAAAATATCAAAATCAAGGGTACAAGTTGTGCATCAAGGTCAACAAGTCAAAGGCTCCTGCAACTGACTCAAATGTGGGTAAAATAGTCTATATCAAATGCCCCCTAATGCATGAGGTCAGAAGAGAAACTAATGACTAGAATGCATAACAAGAAACTTAGAGCTCAAAATGGGAGGAAGGAGCCAAGACTACAAAGTTGAATCATAGGAACTCAATTTGTTAAAGTCTCAACCCTACCGATAACATCCCCGAGTCAGGCATACCCATGTTCGGTCATAAAGAGAAACTAAACATGGCCACCAACTATAAATTTTGGATCCATGACATGAAATAATAGGACATGGCCATAAAAAATACACATTGGATCCATGTGAAAAATTAAAAAGATCATAGTCATTGACAAACAAAATGTGGATCTGTCATAATATACATCAGTAGGACTATGGACACATAGAAAAAAGGTTTCACGTAGCAGTCCTCAAAGTAGATAAATGATACATAACTCCAACACAACCTAGGGAAGGTATCATATAAGAGTGAAATGTCCCTACCCAGGGTCTTCCACACCACCCCAATAGTACAAATCTATAACATGTGAATAGATGTGCTGATGTCGAGCATGGTAGAAATCGCCTAATAACTAGTTAATGAGGTATACCATTATATTAGATCCCAAAAAACTAAATAATTAATAGATCTAGAACATTTCAATGTTCTAATTGAAAAGATAAGAAGCGAAACAAAGAACATACGGGATCTGAAAACAAAGGTGCGACCCTTATTTAAAGTAATTATCTGAAAGTAATACATGCCAGAATGATCAACCATGAAATCCCCTTGCTAGATGGAATGCATGACTGCTCAACAAGACCACACTACACACTCAAGCACAATAGTGTACCTTGAATGGATCGACGACACAATGTCACCGTGGCGTTTTCATCTCGAGATCAAAGTGGAACTGGCCACACCAAGTTCTCAACAAGCACACAATAATCCATACAAACTCAGGATGATCAAATTCTTAGCTCCTATCCCCTTTAATAAGTTCGAGGGACTCTATAGAAACCTTATTTTTATTATGTTCCCTCGAAAAATGAAGGAAAATACCATGGGTGAATACCAAAACAAATACCATGGGAATATTCAGTCCACTTTGACCATATCAAGAAAAGGGAATATTAAAAATCATCCCACCCAAAGATTTCTTGACCTCAAGCAATCCACTTGTATCCAAAAGAAAAATGTATGTATGCTAATACTAATATCCCATAAAAACAAGTTTGTTATCCCATGCCTCCATGCTAAATGATCCTCAATGGATCCTTCGATCCATGGACCCTAAAAAATCCTTCGCCCAATCCCGCCATTAATGGATTCACCTTCATCCCAATGCCACCTAATTCCTGGGACCTATGGGTTATGATACCATCTCATCCCTCCATCACTGCCCGTGCCTAAGGGCCCAAGATGCAATATGCCCTTAGCTATGGGTATCCTCCTAGGAATCATCCCATAAATAAAGTTCCAACTCATAATCTCTCTCCAATCCATCCCGTGGGAAGGATCTAATGCATGAATGTTTGTACATGGAATAAGTCTACTATGTTGGTGTTTCCTGCTGCTCCACTTGGGCACCGAATATGATCCATTTGGAGAACTCTTCTCTGCTCTCCAAAATGTATAAATGTGGGTTGGTAGTGCTGGAAGCCTTATCTATGTACTCCTGTAGAGGGTTGCTCTATAACTCCCTACTATATTCCTCCTGTTGGCTTGTGAGGGACTTCAGATGTTCCTCTACACTAGACAACTTGGTTGTTGACTCGGCACATACCCCTATGAGATCCTCAATTTTTCTATTCCCCTGTAAGATAGTGTCTCGGGCTGTCTGGACTCTCTGATTCAACATCATACAATGTGTCTTGAAATGCGTGATCTTTTCCTGAAAGTTATCTACTAGCGATTTTGGTGCCTTACTAGATGTCTAGTACCTGTCTGCACCGGATGCCCCACAACCACATCTTGAAATTGAGCCTTTCACTCGTTCTCTAGGAATGGTTCATTTTGCACATTATGTTTGTCATGTTTCTCCTCATGATCATGCTCATCATGTTGGTTCACTATTGTTGTCTCCTCACTCAAGTTTCCCTAACCTTCTCCATCTATGAAGATAATATGTTGTTCATCTTCTCCAATTGTCTAACATAGGTGAATTGGTGGACGATTATCTCTACTTGACTGCTCATATTCTTTATGGAAATCCCGCTGGATACCTATGGACTCAGTTTTATAGGAGTGTACCCCATCAATACGATTAGGTATAATTTCATCATGCTCTTCCAAATTCTTGTCATCCTGCAAGTCTCCCTAAATAATATCACGTTGCTTCTCACCATCCCGAAAATCAATAGAACCAACTACAAAATACTCCCCATGATCTGAAGGAGTCTCCTCTTGTTATGTATTTTTTGCCTTCTTCATAACACGTGGACATAAATGAGTAAGGGCCCAAGGTCCCTTACAGATAAATTGTAGTTCTCTCCTCCTTCGTTCATTCTTTCTCCAGGTTTTCTTCTTGCTTCCTCCATCAATTCTTCTCAACTCCTTCCTAGTCAAAACCCTTCTGAGAAATTTTATGTTTTTCCTAACCAACTTCTTGACTAGATCATATGAAAATGGTGATACCTTTGGTCCCTTCCTCCAAATGGCCATAATTTTGGATCTTAGTATCTTGCAGATGTCAACATCTCCTTCTAAGAACAAAGACACAATCTTTTGCATTCTTGTTTTGGCACTGTCTAGATGAGCTGATGTAATTTTGGGTTAAAATATTTATAGTAACTGAAAGATTAAGTCACCACATTCCAAATTCAGCATAGAGGTGTCAAAGATGAACTATGTCGTGAGTTTTAAAATTTTGCTCTGTTAGGGTCCTATATTTTATAGGATCCCAAGGTGATTGAGTATTTCATATTTGTAACTTTATACTGTAAATAGTTTTCAATATGCAAATGATTTCCAAAAACTATATATATAAGAAAATCAAAAGAGGGTATGCCAAAAAATGAATATGAAGAGAAAGACAAAAACAAAGAAATTTGAAAAACGAATAAAATCCCCATAAAAGAAAAATAGAAATAATATTGAAAGTAATAATATTATTTCCGGATCCATCGCATTAGGTGGGTCTATTTCTTTTATATTGAAAGTAATAATATTGTTTGTAATAGAAATAATATTGAAAGTAATAATATTTTTTGTCTTCCGGATGCGGATGTATAGCAGGCTCGATGGGACAACCGCCCCTGGCCAACTCCCAAGGTGTATGGCTTGTGGTGGCCACATGGCCCTCCACGGCGCCATTAAATTGGCATTCAATTCGCCTGCGAGCAAAGTAATAACTCCACAGCGCCGGCTCTTCATCCTCCTTGGTAAGCCCGGTCGTTTCATTATGGACGCAGATTTGGTTTTTGCAGAGCTCTCCGACTCCACGAGTAGATGTTTGGAACCCCTTGGCGGTGCTTGCCATGTGGACTGTGCAGAGCCCAGTGCTCGCACACACACCGGTCGTCGCTGCTCGCTTTATAGCTGCCTTGAAACTCTTCCTAGTTCGCATTTCTCTCATAGCACCCTCTGTCAAGCGAACAACGTTTCTCAGTTTCCTTCTGGCTCGCTCTGTGCTCCAGCTCTTGTCCAAGCCTTTCCCCATTGCCTGAGACCGGTTCACGAAGTCGAGTCGGCCATGCCAAGACTCAAACAGCGTATGACTTGCCGCCAAGGAGGCACTCACGGAAGCTCTGTAAGTGAACGGCCCTCCTCCAGCCGGCAATCCTTTGACTGTCCCTCTGGCCCTGCCCATGCTCATCTGCCTGCCTCTCCTCCTCATGAAGCGCCTCGAAACTATGCCTCTTCCGCCCCTCAGCGCTCTGGTAGCCATTTTATTCGTCAAACCACACAGAGAGCGGAGCTGCATTTTGACAGTGCTTTTAATCGTCCCACCATTACAGCCTTTATCACCATTACCCTGCGAGAAGACACCACTCTTCGTTCTCCTCCTTGGCATGAATCCCCTCCCGCCTCTCTTGATCCCTCTCCCGCTCCCAACGATCCTCGCCTCAGCCCTGCTGTAACGCCCCGTGCCGATATAGGCGAACCCCCTGTCATTGCAGCGCCCTCCTTGGGCCTATTCTCTATGCAGGTGGAAGCGAATGAAGTTCAAAACGCAGGAGCTCAACACGCGGACGCTGATGCTGAAAATCCCGACGACGACTACGGATGCCCCATTGAGGAGGAGCAGCCCTCTCCCATCAACTCCAATTAACTCTGCTATGACATGGCTTAGTATGGTCTCTGAACTAGTTTACTTTGATAGAGATACTGGTTTTTTGTTATCCACAGCAGCATACTGGTTTTTGTTATCGATAGTGTTATCTTTTAGTTGTTTTCTCATGACAAATGTTATAAACACTACACCGGTTTCCCTATACAAGGGCGGTGCAACTGTTTTTATAGAACTGGTTTCCCTATATGGGCAGTTCAGTATCAGGATAAAGCTTGGCCTTCAAGCCCAGTTTCAGGCTATCATAGCTGAACTTAGGCAGTTTTGTACTATAATGTTTACATAATAGAATTAGCACAATTTAGAAAAAAAATAATAATAATAATATTGTTTGTCGGCTTCTGCTTTTATCAACACTCTTGAGCATCTTCCATGTGCATGTTCCATTTCATATTCAACGTCCAACTGTTCAGGGCCCACACTTGGCCATCTTCTCATTTTCCAAAGTTGCATAGCCAGAGATAGGGGTCTTTTTCGGCGTTGATGCCATTGAAAACGCGTTTCAAACAATCTGTTGATAGAGCGCTTGCTTTATTGTATTGTCCCCTGGGAATACCATTACCATCTTTTGCTGCAATTTTACCCACAATTTCTTTTCTTCTCAACACTGTTAGAAGCTAATCTCCTCTATCACAACCAGCTTCAGTAGCATCGAACATCCTTCACATCGCCTCCATTCTATTTTCTTCCTAGCGGAAATGGCTGCATCGTCCTCCAATGCTGCTAATTCGGATTACGATGTGTTTATCAGCCATTGTGGTTCCGACGTAAAGAAAACTTTCGCTAGCCATTTCTACAGGCATCTTTGTTCATATGGATTGAGAGTCTTTCTGGATCAACCTGATCTGCAACAGGGAGACTATTTGACTTCGCAGATTGAAGGCGCCATTCGATCGGCCTCTGTCCACGTGGCGATTTTCTCCACTGGATATGCCCAATCAACCTGGTGTTTAGATGAACTACTCCAAATGTTGGAGTCAAAATCACCGATAATTCCAGTTTTTTACCATGTGAAGCCTGCTGAGCTTCGGTGGTCACGAGGCAAAGAGGGAGGGTATGCTAAAGCCCTCAAGAAATTAGAAAAGAAGACTACATTTGATCCTGAAACTGGTAAAGAGAAGCTACGACACAACTCCAGTACGATTAAAAAAAGGAGAGATGCTCTTTCTCATGTTGCTGGAATAAGCGATTTTGAGCTGGACGAGTGTAACGAGTGAGAACTCAAACTCCCCTCTAGCTATTATATTATTTTATGTTACATGATGTATGCATAGTGTTTAGACTCTCTTCTCATTAGTTCTCTGTGTTTTCTTGTTAATGATCAATGATGAGGGGGAGCTACTAGAAAAGGTGGTTGAAGGGGTCTTTAAAAAACTGAAAAAACTAGCCTTGGACATTGCTCAATATCCAACAGGTTTGGATGATAAAGTAATGGATTTCCAAATTAAAGTCTTTTTGCAGCTACAACAGAGCGAAAAACCTCAGATCTTGGGGATCGTGGGGTTAGGTGGTGTAGGAAAGACCACGCTGGCAAAGGAATTCTATAATAGGAAGAGATCCCATTATCATAAATGCTACTTTTTATATGATGTCAGAGATAAGGCAGATAGGGGCGCTTTAAATTTGTTGAAGAAAGAACTTCTTAGGAGCTTGTGCGGATGGGATAAGCCAATAGTCAGCGTCGATGAAGGAATAGGAATTTTGAAGAAGCATATTTCAACTCCTAACGTTTTATTAATATTAGATGATGAAGATAAGGTGGATCAGGTTTATGAACTTTTGCTGGATCTAACTTTACTTCACCCTGATACCTTAGTAATGATTACATCTTGGTACATAGATGTTCTCATAAGCTCAGGAGTTAAGGAGTCCTCAATATATATGCTAACTGACCTCACTACACAACATTCTCACGAGCTTTTCTGTTTGCATTCCTTCAATCGGCCACATCCAACCCCAACATTTCAATCTTTGGTACATAAGTTCGTAGAAGCTTGTGGTGGGTTACCATTATATTTGAAGGTGTTTGGGGCACTTCTGAAGGGAAAGAGCACATCTTACTGGGAATCCCAATTGATTGAACTTAGAAGCATACTTCCCAGTCAAATAAAACAAAGGCTTTAGATTACTTATAATGCACTGAATGTGATTGAACGAGTAATGTTCTTAGATATTGCCTATTTTTTCATTGGAAAAGACATGGATACGGTCATAAGGATATGGGATAATGGTTTGTGTGGGTTTCAAAATATACAGGACAAATGTCTTATAAAAGTTAATAAAAATGAAAATGAAATAAAAATGCACGATCACCTTAGGGATTTGGGACGAGAGCTTGCCAAAGATTCAAAATTGCCGCGTCGTCTTTGGCGTTGGCAACATAATGACATTAGAGATTTGTTGCAGGAATCCTCGGTGAGCATTTGATTGCTGCAACAGAATGAAATTAGCTAAATTTTGATTGCTGCCCCTTCCTTGAGCATTTGCTGGATTGTTTCTTCCTCCTCTGTTTTGGCTTCTGCCTCTTCCTCTCTTGTTTCCTCTGCCTTGACCTCTTCCTCTTCCAAAGGACATCTGGGTCTTGAAGGCATGCTCCAAAGATGAGTTTTCATTTCTACCCAATCTCTGTTCATGTGTCATCAGTGATGCATGAAGCTCATCAACTGAAAAGTTTGAGAGATCCTTTGTCTCTTCTATGGTGGTGACTATTACATCAAACCTTGAGGGTAAGCTCCTCAAAATTTTCTCCACAATCCTTATTTCTTCAAGTGTCTCTCCATGAGACCTTATCTGTGTGACCATTCCAATCACATGTGTGAAGAATGAATCTATGTTATCAGACTCCTTCATGCAGAGAGTCTCAAAATCTCTCCTCAGCGATTGTAGTTTTGTTGTCTTCTCTTTCTCCATGCCTTGATACGCTGTCTTGAGAGTTTTCCATGCTTCTTTGGATCTCTTAGCTGCTGCTATCCTTGGAAACACACTCTCATGTACTGCTTGATACAAATAGAAGAGGGCTTTAGAGTCCTTCTTCTTATTGCTCTTCAACAAGTCCTTCTCTGCTTGTGTTAATGCATTAAACTCATTTTCATCTACTGGCTCTTCAAAACCATCCTCAACAAGTTCCCATAAGTTTTGAGAGGCAAAAAGGGCTCTCATAGTGATTTCCCAATAATCATAGTTTTTTCCATTAAATTGTGGGAGCTGAGCATTGCCAATACTCATGCTTGTGCTGGCTCCTGCCATGCTTGCACTCTCAACTATGCTTCAAACACTTGACTGGCTTAAATTAAACTGACTGTCTTCAAACAGTAACACAAAAATTTGTCTTGAGAATACCTTGGATTCTTTTTTACTGAGCCTTCACTCTGCTGGAGAAGCTTTTGCAACAAAATAAATCCTTCATTCAGCTTCTTTGACACCTTCAAAGAGCCTAGACTAGCTCTGATACCATGTTGGAATTTCTGAGAATTCCTGAACAAACTCAGAGAGAAAGATACTCTTCTTCTTAACACAGAGAAATTAAAACAAAATTTGCTTCTGGGAGACAGAGATTCACAAACTGTGATTCTATTTCATTTACTGAGAAATATATTACAACAAAACTTCTTCCTCTAACAGAGGGATTACAAAAATTTAGACTGTTGCAAACACATTCTAAAAAAACACTTCATTGTCTCTCTGTCTCTGTAACAGAAGAAATACTCTGTCTTTTTAATACACTACTGTGTGTTAAAACAATACACTGTCTTTTTACTTTTTAACACACTCCGCTTTTCTTTTACAAAACAATACACTACAGTGTATGTTTTTTTTTCATTACATACCTCTCGGGATTTTTAAAATATATATGTCACAGCATATAATAATAGAACTATATAAGAAATAAACTTTAAAACTAAAACTACAAATAGGCCTGAGAGGCCTGCAATTACAAAAGTGCTCATAAGTTATATATATGTTAAAACATATATATATAAACTTATTACAAAACTAAGTCGCACAATGTAAAAACATTAAAACAAAAACATTAACAAACTTTATCAAACCGTAACAAACTATGACAAAACATAAAACTCATCCATTCGCCCTGGTGGAGCCTGCCGGATTTAAAAATACATTGAACCAAATTGCAATGGAAATTCGCGTTACAAACTGAGCCTCATGACCTCAGCTTATGGACGCGCGATGGATTATTCAATCGAGTTTATAAACCCATATCGGGTCCGCAATTGGGTTGCTGACGTAGGCGGGTTTTGTAACTCGAAAACTTTAGAGTGCAGTTAATAGAACTATTTCGGGTCCGGAAAATGAGTTTGGGAATGGGCCCAAAATAAAACGCGATCAAATGAAATGTTGCCACGTGTCCTCTGACTTGGCGAGTGGGGACCACCGGTCTTCAAATAAAACGAACTCCTGTGCATACAAAAACCAGAAAACTCTGTTTCATGTGTATATAAAAGAGGCTCTGTTTTTCATTGTAAAGGACTGTAAGGTTCTTTTAAATTTGACTGTTCACTAAAAATAACAAGTGGCTCTGTGACAGAGCTTGTTGAAACAATTTTGGAAAGCGACTCAGTATAGGGGCAGTTGAAATTAACATTTCAACACTCCCCCTTAAGTTCAACTGCCTGGTTATCATTCATACCCAGATATTTCCTTAAATATTCAAAACTCTTCTGTCCCAAAGGTTTGGTCAGAATGTCTGCAAATTGTTCCCGAGTTCTACAATGTTTTAAAACAATTTCTCCATTGTTCACCAATTCCCCGATGTAGTGAAACTTGGTATCAATGTGTTTCGTTCTTTTATGAAACACAGAATTCTTTGATAATGCAATAGCTGAGCTATTGTCACAATAAATCACTCTGCCTTTTGCTTGCTCTTGGCATAAACTTCTCAACATCCTTCTCATCCACACTGCTTGACACACTGCTACTGTAGCTGCCACATACTCTGCCTCTGCTGTAGATAATGCTACAATAGGATGTTTCTTAGAAGCCCATGAAATGGCTCCTGAACCCATGTGAAAAACATAACCAGAAGTACTTTTCCAGTCATCTACACTTCCAGCCCAATCACTGTCAGTGTATCCAATTAACTCATAATTTTCTGAAGTAGTATATAAAATTCCATACCTTTTGGTTCCTTTAAGATACCTCAGAATTCTTTTTGTTGCCTGCCAATGTGCTTCTTTTGGCCTCTCAATGAATCTGGAAATTAAACTAACAACATGCATAATATCTGGCCTAGTTGCAGTGAAATACATGAGGCTGCCAACTATGCTCTTGTACAAACTAGGATCAAAATCCTTGCTGCTGTCCTCTTTGCTGAGTTTTAATCCCATTACTGTGGGTGTTATTGCTGCTTTGCAATCCTGCATATTGAATCTCTCCAAAACTTCATTAACATACTTTTCTTGAGAAATAAAATTTTTATTTTCAATCTGCTTTACTTCTATTCGTAATAAGTATTTCAGCAAACCCATATCTGTCATTTCAAATTCATCTTTCATGACCTTTTTAAAATTTTCAACAAGGTAATCATCATTACCTGTAAAGATCACATCATCAACATATAAGACAACAATCAACATTTTACCATCTTTTTCTTTGATGTATAGGGTGGGTTCTCCCTCACATTTTTCAAAACCATTTTCCAATAGATAGGAATCTATCCCACTGTACCATGCTCTTGGTGCTTGTTTCAACCCATAAAGAGCTTTCTTCAATCTGCACACTTTGTGTTCTTGGCCTTTCTTCTCGTAACCTAGAGGTTGTTCAACATAGACCTCTTCCATTAACACTCCATTTAGGAATGCTGACTTCACATCCATTTGGTAAAATTTCCACTTATTTTGTGTTTCTATGGACAACACTGCTCTCACGATTTCCATTCTTGCAACTAGTGCGAAAGTTTCCTCATAGTCTCTCCCATGTTGCTGCTAATACCCTTTGACCAAAAGTCTTGCCTTGTGTCTTTCAATTTTTCCTTCAGCATTACTTTTGGTCTTGTAGACCCATTTAACTCCAATAACTTCTTTACCTTTTGGGAGTTCAACTAAATCCCATGTTTTATTTCTTTCTATGGCATTAATTTCTTCATCCATAGCTTATATCCATTTCTTATCCTTAATGGCTTCTTCAAAATTAATAGGATCGTCAACATGACAATATAAAGCAAATAAAGAGTTCATACCTTCATTTGCTGCCTCTTGCTCATAAATTTCATTTAAATTTCTGAACTTTGTTCCTCTTTCATTTGGTGTATAAGTGCTTGAAGTAGCACTCGAATCTCCTCCTTGTGGTGTGCTTGGAGAAGCACTCTCATTTCTTCTCAAGGGTGTCTCTTGCTGTCCTTGTGTTGGTGCTGCTATTGAGGGATGTATTTCAGCCATCTCTTCATCATTTTCATCATGAGACAAACAGTTCTTTACATTGACTGTTTTCTCAATGCTTCCATCCCAAGCTTCCTCTTCAATAGACTGAACATCTCTGCTCACAATAAACTTCTTGGTGGATGGGTTATACAACCTGTAAGCTTTGGATTCCTCACTGTATCCAATAAAAATACATTTATCCCCCTTACTGTCCAACTTCTTCCTTAGCTGATCTAGAATGTGTGCATAAGCCACACAACCAAAAAATTTCATGTGGGTGACTCCTTGTTTTGTGCCACTCCATGCCTCTTCCGGAACTCTGTTTATGATTGCTTTTGTTGGGCATCTATTCAAGATATATGTTGCACAATGTACAGCTTCAGCCCAGTAATCATTTGGCAAATGTTTTTCCTTTAGCATACTCCTTACCATATCCATGATTGTCCTATTTTTCCTTTCGGAAACTC
This sequence comes from Pinus albicaulis, assembly GCA_034641835.2. NCBI lineage: Eukaryota > Viridiplantae > Streptophyta > Pinopsida > Pinales > Pinaceae > Pinus > Pinus albicaulis. The sequence goes on along the minus strand of CM076575.1, from coordinate 2,017,579,062 downwards.
CATTTTGCTGCGGAGTGTACCTTGCTGTAAATTGCTTATGAATGCCACTTTCTCTGCAAAAATGCAGAAATTATTTAGAGATGTACTCACCTCCTCTATCAGTTCTTAGGACTTTGATATGCAACCCACTTTGGTTCTCCACAAGTGCTTTAAAATTGCAGAATTTTTCAAACACTTTACTTTTATTTTTCAAAAAATAAACCCAAGTTTTTCTTGTAAAATCATCAATAAAAGTTAACATATAGTGGTTGCTTCCAAGTGATGGTGTTTGCACTGGTCCACATAAATATGAGTGGACAATTTCTGAGGGTGCTTTTGCCCTTACGCTTTTCCCGGATGGAAAAATTTCTCTATGTTGTTTACCCAAGATACAACCTTCACATAGGCTGTCTGGTTTCTCAATCAATGGTAATTCTCTTACCATTCCTTTCCTATGTAACAAATTAAGACCTCCAAAGTTGAGATGTCCAAATCTCAAGTGCCATAACCAATTCTCGTCTTTTGCTTCTCTTTGGAAAGCCTCTTGTGTCACTGTTGCCATTTCTTCTCCATTCTTCAAATCTGCCCTCATCCTGAGAGGGAACATTCTGTTCCTTGTCATCCTTACTTCAGCAATACATTGTTTTCTTGGTGGTTTATCCATGATGGTGCATACATCATCTTCAAAGAAAACATTGTACCCCTTTTTAACAAGCTGTCCAATACTTAAAAGGTTACATTTCATTCCAGGCACATAGTAAACTTCTGATATGGTTTTCTTTTCACCTTTCCTTGTTAAGACACCTACATCTCCTTTTCCCATAACAGAGACTTTACTATCTGTCCCTAATGTGACTTAAGACTTCACATTCTCATCTAACATGGAAAACATAGCAATGTTTCCTGTCATATGGTTACTACAACCTGAATCTAGAAACCATAAATCTTCACTCTTTTCCTCAGCCATATTACATGCTAAAAACAATTTATCTTGGCTGATATTTTCTCTAGTGAAATTTGCACTGGGTCTATTACCCATATCATTCTGCTTCTTCCTACATTAATTTGCATAATGCCCATATTTTTTACAATAATGACACCGGACATTGGATTTATCATACCTTTGTCCATGAGCATGTTGTTGTCCACTTTGCTGGCTGTTGCTTTGGCCTTGGTTCTGATTTTGATTGTTGCCCCTTCCTTGAGCATTTGCTGGACTGTTTCTTCCTCCTTTGTTTTGGCTTCTGCCTCTTCCTCTCTTGTTTCCTCTGCCTTGGCCTCTTCCTCTTCTAAAGGAAATCTGGGTCTTGAAGGCATGCTCCAAAGATGAGTTTTCATTTCTACCCAATCTTTGTTCATGTGTCATCAGTGATGCATGAAGCTCATCAACTGAAAAGTTTGAGAGATCTTTTGTCTCTTCTATGGTGGTGACTATTACATCAAACCTTGAGAGTAAGCTCCTCAAAATTTTCTCCACAATCCTTCTTTCTTCAGGTGTCTCTCCATGAGACCTTATCTGTGTGACCATTCCAATCACATGTGTGAAGAATGAGTCTATGTTATCAGACTCCTTCATGCAGAGAGTCTCAAAATCTCTCCTTAGCAATTGTAGTTTTGCTGTCTTCACTTTCTCCATGCCTTGATAGGCTGTCTTGAGAGTTTCCCATGCTTCTTTGGATCTCTTAGCTGCTGCTATCCTTGGAAACACACTCTCATGTATTGCTTGATACAAATAGAAGAGGGATTTAGAGTCCTTCTTCTTATTTCTCTTCAACAAGTCCTTCTCTGCTTGTGTTAATGCATTAAACTCATTTTCATCTACTGGCTCTTCAAAACCATCCTCAACAAGTTCCCATAAGTCTTGAGAGGAAAACAGGGCTCTCATAGTGATTGCCCAATAATCATAGTTTTTTCCATTAAATTGTGGGAGCTGAGCATTACCAATACTCATGTTTGTGCTGGCTCCTGCCATGCTTGCACTCTCAACTATGCTTCAAACACTTGACTGGCTTAAATTAAACTAACTGTCTTCAAACAGTAACACAAAAATTTGTCTTGAGAATACCTTGGATTCTTTTTCGCTGAGCCTTCAATCTGCTGGAGAAGCTTATGCAACAAAAGAAATCCTTCCTTCAGCTTCTTTGACACCTTCAAAGAGCCTGGACTAGCTCTGATACCATGTTGGAATTTCTGAGAATTCCTGAACAAACTCAAAGAGAATGATACTCTCCTTCTTAACACAGAGAAATTAAAACAAAATTTGCTTCTGGGAGACAGAGATTCACAAACTGTGATTCTATTTCATTTACTGAGAAATCTATTACAACAAAACTTCTTCCTCTAACAGAGGGATTACAAAAATTTAGACTGCTACAAACACAATGCTAAAAAAACACTTCACTGTCTCTCTGTCTCTGCTACAGAAGAAATACTCTGTCTTTTTAATACACTGTTGTGTGTTAAAACAATACACTTTCTTTTTACTTTTTAACACACTGCTTTTCTTTTACAAAACAATATACTACAGTGTATGTTTTTTTTTCATTACATACCTCTCGGGCTTTTTAAAATATATATGTCGCAGCATATAATAACAGAACTATATAAGAAATAAACTTTAAAACTAAAACTACAAATAGGCCTGCGGGGCCCGCAATTACAAAAGTGCTCATAAGTTATATATATGTTAAAATATATATATATATATATATATATATATATATATATATATATAAACTTATTACAAAACTAAGTCGGGCAATGTAAAAAAATTAAAACAAAAACATTAACAAACTTTATCAAACCGTAACAAACTATGAGAAAATGTAAAACTCGTCCATTCGTCGTGGTGGAGCCCACCAGATTTCAAAATACATTGAACCAAACTGCAATGGAAATTTGCGTTACAAACTGAGCCTCGTGACGTCAGCTTATGGACGCGCGATGGATTATTCAATCGAGTTTATAAACCCATATCAGGTCCGCAATTGGGTTGCTGACGTAGGCGGGTTTTGTAACCCAAAAACTTTAGAGCGCAGTTAATAGAACTGTTTCGGGTCCGGAAAATGAGTTTTAGAACGGGCCCAAAATAAAACCCAATCAAATGAAATGTTGCCGCGTGTCCTCTGACTTGGCGAGTGGGGACCGCCGGTCTTCAAATAAAACGAACTCATGCGCATACAAAAACCAAAAAACTCTGTTTCCTGTGTATATAAAAGAAGCTCTGTTTTTCATTGTAAAGGACTGTAAGGTTCTTTTAACTTTGACTGTTCACTAAAAATAACAAGCGGCTCTGTGACAGAGCTTGTTGAAACAATTTTGGAAAGCAGCTGAGTACAGGGGCAGTTGAAATTAACATTTCAACAATAAGAAAGGCTACCCTACCTTATAGCAATGTTATAATTGTAATCCATATAATTAATATAACGTTGGTGACAAAATTTATATGAAATCCTTTACCCCTTATATCAACTTTAAATATAAGTGAAAAAAGTTCATTAATTAAATGCATGGATCATTATTTAAATGCATTATATAAGGCTAAGGGATATTGTAATTTAGTTTTTTTTGTTATTTATAATCATTTTATGATTAGAATTTTGTTTTGAATTTTTTTTTAGTGTGAATATGGAAGATATAAATTTTTATTTAAGTAATTTAAAATTGTTTTTAGAATTTTTGTAATTAAAAATATTTCAGTTTAAAAAGTCATAAATTTAATATAAATGTTAATAAATGCATAATTCATTATTGTGTCAAGAAATGTACTCTACAGCTCACTTTGAGAGTGATGTGTAATTTCGTCTATATTTAATGTAAAGTTAAAAAATGTCCAATAAAATAAAATATTTATTTAATATAAATAAATATAAACGTAAATAAAAATGAAAATAACGACATAAATAAAAAACTACAAATCAATTAATACAACAATTATCATTTATATTTGGATTAACTAAATTTCTTTACTTAAATTTGCTAAACTTCTCACTCACACGATTTTCAGGGTTTCTTCATACTCGTGTCTAAGAGGATACTCTACAAACTCTCAAATTCTTTGGGATTTTCTGCGTAAATAAAGACCCCGTAAGAAATAATACAGGTCATGAGAGTAACAACAATGCATTAGGGGAATTTTGAGGTCTAAAATGGGGCTCATAAGAAAAATGTACAACAAAAATAAACTTTATAACAACCAATAGGATTCAAGATGATGATGTCATCCATAATGGATGATTCACCATTTTTGGAGTAAAAAAGTAAAAATATTAAAAAATAATAAAATAATAAAACTACTTTTTCAACTCGTATTTTAAACTTATCTCCCAAAATTTTTACTCAAATTTAGAGCAGGAGTACTCGTTGGATGCGGAATTTAATTCCTCATCCAAGGAGTACCCATGTTGCATACTTTCGATGAACTCTTCTACATGAAAAATGAGAAATACATAAAAAACGTGATTGTAATCATGTTTTTTTTATGTATTTATCATTTTTCGTGTAGTAGGACCCATCGAAAGTATGCAACATGGATACTCCTTGGATGGGGAATTAAATTCCGCATCCAACGAGTACTCTCGCTCGAAATTTGAGTAAAAACTTTGGGAGATAAGTTGAAAATATGAATTGAAAAAATAGTTTTTTTCATTTTTCCTTCTAAAATTTGATGATGTCATCAAATCTTATTAGATTTTTTCCACTATTATTTTATAATTTTCTTAGGAGGCCCATTTTAGACCTCAAAATTCCCCTAATGGAAATCAACGTTGTTCGTCAGAAACAATGGAGGTAATGAGATAACAATGAAATCAACGATGTCCAATAGATATACCATTTATATCATTATATATACTGATGCTTTATATCATTTAGATAGCCTATAACTACTCATTATACATATTTTGTTTTATCTTTGTGGGAGAATATCCATTTTGAATTAATATATTTTTTTTCTATAATGATACTAATCATTATTTAGATACTTCAGTCTATTATTATTTTTAAATGTAAACGAAATATTTATAGTTGAAAAGAGGTATTTTTGTTAGCTATATGGGTGAAATAGTATATTAGTATTTTGTAATATAATTTAGTTAACTGTACTTTTAATTTGATATATTATAAAATATATTAATGTTATAAATTTAATATTTACTTATATTATTTATTAATATATTAGGATAAAGAATTTTAATATAATATTATATAAGGTATGAATATGAATCTTAATAAAGAGAGGGTGGGAGAGAGGGGAAGAAGAAAGACATAGACAAAAAGGTGGAGAGAGAGGGAGTTACAAGGGAGAGATGAAGAGATATTGAGGGAGAGAGGAGAGCGGGAGGGAAGAGAGAAAGATGGAGAGAAGGGAAGATAGAAAGAGAGGAAGAAGGAGGGAGAGGGAGGAATAAAGATATGGAGAGAGAGAGAGAGAGAGAGAGAGAGAGAGAGAGAATTGGGGGAGTCAAATAGAGAGAAAAAAAGAAGAGATGGAGGGAGATATAGTTATAGATGGCGGGGGAGAGAGGGAAGAGGAGAGAGATGGTGATAGGGAGGGAGACAAACTCTTTCTTCTAATGAATATTTTGGTTTTTCAATAAAATAGATGCACGATTTTAATGTAGATGTTGATTCATAATATTATTTCATTAGAGAGGGAGGAAGGGAAGAAAAAATACATAAAGAGGGAAAGGTGGAGAGAGAGAGAGAGAGAGAGTTAAAAGGGAGATATGGAGAGAGTGTGAGGGAGATAGGAGAGTGAGAGGCAAGAGAGAGAGATAGAGAGAAGGGGAAGAGAGAAATATGGAGAGGAAGAGTGAGGGAGAGATAGATAGATAATTATAGAGAGAGTGTGTATGTTATGGGGTTGAGATAGTGAGACAAAGAAGGGGAGACAGAGGGAGATATAGATATAGATGGAGGGGGGAGCGAGGGAAGAAAAAAGTGAAAAAGAGAGGGAGGGAGGTAGAGATAGATAGATATATATAGAGAGAGAACATGTGTGTTTTGGGAGGTGATATAGAGAGACAAAGAAGGAAGGATGGAGGGAGATATAGATGTAGCTGATGGGGGAGAGAGAGGGAAGAAGAGAGAGATAGAGAGAGGGAGGGAGACTAACTCTTTAATCTTATGAATATTTGGGTTTTCAATAAAATATATGCATTTATTTTAGTGTAGATGTTTATTCCTAATCCTATTTGATAAGAGAGGGAGGGAGGGAAGAAGAAATACATAGAGTGAGGAAGGTGGGCCGAGAGAGTGAGTTACAGGGAGAGATGGAGAGAGAGTGAGGGAGAGAGGAGAGTGGGAGGCAAGAGAGAGAGAGAAGGAGAGAGAGATTGATTGAAGGAGAAAAGGGAGAGGAGGGAGAGAGAGATAAATAGATATGGAGAGAGAGTATGTATGTTTGGGGGATGGGATAGAGATATAAAGAATGATAGATGAAGGGAGATAGAGATATATATGGAGGTTGGAGAGAGGGAAGAATAGAGAGACAGGGAGAGGGAGAGATAGATAGATATGGAGCGAGAGAGCATGTGTGTTTTGGGGGTGAGATAGAGAGACAAAAAAAGGAAATATGGAGGGAGATATAGGTATAGATCGTGGGGGAAGAGAGAGACAAAGAGAAGAAGAGAGACAAACTCTTCCATCTTATGAATATTTTGGTTTTTCATTTATATAGATGCATTGATTTTGGTGTAAGCACAAAAAATATTGATGATGTGCATTGACATCTATGTTACAATAATTCAACCATAAATAAATACTTCAATTTTCATCTTACTTAAAATGTTTGCTTTGTGTAATTGTAAACTATTCATAATTGACTACATTCTTATTATTCTCATTTTCTATCATTCAAGATTGTTCGTCACTTTGCATTCAAACGAGGTAATAGTAAAAAACTATCATTGAAAATTACTTGTGGTTTAACACTCCAATAGTCACAATGATTGACTTTGGAGAAAGCTCACTAACATTGGAAAGCAAGAGAGACATGGCATGATGTTTATTGTTGTTATCACTAAGTTGGAACTAGTTGGGCTGTTCAACTGTCAACCTAGCAGAACTATTTCAAACCACTTTGGATTGGAAGTTAGCCCTTCCAATCAGAGAGGCCTCTCTCAAAGGAAAAATGAAGTACTCAAGAAAAAACCTTTTATTGCAGATGGCTAAATATTTTTGAGTTTTAAGTAATTTTGCAGGTGGAAGAGTGTATGAAGGCTACCATTAGGCTTACAGTCAACTAAGGGACATCAATTTCCAGCAAATGCATCCGTGGAAACTGAGGAAAATGGGCTTAAAAGATAACTTTCAAAGTAAAAACATAGTACATGAAGGAAATTGGAGCATAAAAGTTATGAATTCCAAGTAATCATAATATTATGATGTTGATAACAATATAAAAAATAGAAAGACACAAACACATAAGCTCCAAAAGAATCTCAGGTTTTGAAAGACAAATGTTGCAAACTCTATATTAACTTGGTAGAGAAAAAATACATAATAGCCTTCTCATTAGATTCATCAACCCTTTCAAACTCAAAAACTCCCTCATTTATAGAGTGAGGTCTCTTTTACAATGGTTTGCCACCTGGGATATACTTCGACACTGACCTAAAGACCTACTTCAAATAGGATTACATCATATTGAGAATAAATAGGGATGTTTTATGTTTTGATAGTGTTTGTAATAAAAAAGGATTCTATGACTATTAATAAATTCCAACAAAACATCTAACAACCTATAATTTTCATCTCTATCGAACGAAACTGACATGCTGAGGTGTTGGCCAACTGATACACTGGAGTTAAGACCTCGTGAACCTAAGTTGAGATGGTGAGCTGTATTGAGATGTGGCATCATTAGTTGACTTGATGAGTTGTTAGCATCATGGTAGTTGGTTGTTGAATTATCCTCCTGAACAAGTGGCATAATAATACACATGCTTTTATTCTATAATTCATCCACCTTTTCACTGCATTTAATGCTCAAAAACATCAAAAACACCTAACACTAGAAGAAAAATAGAGTACACGAACTTCCATAGCAAACTTCAAAATCCACCTTTTGCATAATATTTAAGCTTTCTCACTGTTGGAGGGTCTTCCTTGAGGCTAATGAGGTAAACACATGCCTTAAGCCACCCTTATACTGAAATTTTTGATGTTGTTTACCCTCAAGGAAAGCTACGACAACTTTTGTAGCAAATTCCTATCTTTAAGCCCCAGACTTGCTACGAAAGTACCTAGTTTATTGAAGTTTTGCACCTTCTTCCTTTTATCACCTCCAAAACACTTGTGTCAGCCTATACATGCCTATGGAATAATATAAGCAATAATATAGCCCAAAAATGTGTAATCTTGCCCTGTTTATGCAGTAACATCATAAAAAACAGTAATAAATTTCAAGCCCCTGTATCATCTGCATTTGTACTTCTAGGTCTCTGGCCTGACCTTGTAGCTTCCTCCTTTCATCTTGTAGCCACCTATTTCTCCTGCGAAGATGATTCATCATCATGTGTAGATGCGGTGTCCTCTTTAGCATCTTCCTTGACTAATCTACCATTTCATTGTAAAAGTCTAGTTGCTTGCTCACTTCATTTTTGAAATCTTCCATCTCCAACTTTGTTTCTAGAACCTATGTCCTAGGTTCCCTTAGTTGTTCTTGTAGAAGCTACATCTCAGTCTCCTATTGGATTTTCTCTTTACATTTCCTTCTCTTGATTGACTCCGATTTTTCTGAAGGTAATTTTAATATCTCTTCCAATGGAAACTTCTCCTTTTTTGGTTTCTCAGACATCATTTCAGGCATCTTTCCCTTAGATTGTTGTGACCTAGTGAATGGCTTTCTAGGTTTAAAGATAAACCCTCAGCCTTCTCATGAAAAGTCCAATTTCTTAGCCCTTTTGCTTTTATTTTTCGTCTCTGCCTCCTTTATTTCAATAGACTTTACAATAGGACTCTCTTCAATTTCAATTGCCTCTAGGATGTCTGCTAACTTGCCTCTTACCTCTGTTTGAATTCTAGTGAGCCTCCTATGGGTCCTTGTATATGTTTTTATTTGACTTCTGGTAGAAATCTTCTTTCGCACCACAGTCCTCTGCACTTGTTCAAATTCCAGCTCCATAGGCTCTGCCATACGCTGCATCTATGTCTCATGGTCAACCACAGGTTCTACTTCAGATTTCTTGTCTTTCCCTAGTGTATTGGACTTAGGTATTGGTGTTTTCCTAGGAGTAAGGAAATCAACCTCATAGCCACCCAAAAAAAATAATATAGACCAATATATTTTCAGTTTTTTTAATTCTTTAAGTACCAACAATTTGATAAGAGCATGATGAAAGATGGAGGTATCACTGGTTTTAGGCTTGGCCTGAACCTTGTTTGCCATTTTTCTCAAACTCCTAAAAAAATAAAAAGGAAGATCCAGGGGTTTCTTACCTATGAAGCGTAGCAGTAATTTGAAGTGGTATTCATAAATCATATAGAATCTACCCTCACAGGTGAAATATTTCTGAATCACCATTAAGAACTTGGAAAAATTCTCCTTAAGGCATGTTCTAGAGATATTTGAAGTCATATCTATGCCTTTATGCTCCTCTTTCAAAAATTCATCACAATTATGTAATTTGAATTTCTTTACCTTGAACCATGACTCCCTTGATCTTGGGATCTCAGTATCTTCTGCAATTGTGTCACGAGACACAACAAAATTCAAAATTCCCACTTTCAACCCCGTGCTTGTAAAATTGACAACAAAATCCTTTGAAACTTGTGCATGGTATCCATCCAATTTTTGACAAAATCGAAGGCATCCCACACTAGAAAATGCTTGTGAGAAGGTGGGGTCTTCCTCGAGAAGCCTCATGTCCATCGACTTGTACCTAACAATAGCTCCACCTTTATACTGGTTCTTTTGTGATGTCATTTCTTCAAAATGTGATGATTAGCTTCTTCCGATGACACCTGCAAAACTTTTTGAGACAACACATAAAGCTTTTGACACTAGTAGGACCTAGCCTGAGACAGTTGCTATAAAAAACCTAGACCTCTAGACAGACACTAAGACAATCAAGTAGTTTACAAGAATTAGGATAACGTGTGTTTGAAATAGGAAATTGAAATGAAGAAGTGGAAAGGGAGTATGATGACCTAGTAGATGCATGTGTTTACAAGTGATGACAAATAACAATATGGAGCAATGATGAGCCAATATGCTTTGACAAACCTTTGATTCGACCTTTAATGACAATCCACAACCTTTTCCCCACCGTTAGCAAAAAGGAAAAAACTCGTAGCAAATCTTGTGTTCAGGAGGGTGAATTTGCTACAGGAGTGCCTAGAACTTACGTAGTAAAACTTGACCTGTTTAAACTGAATTTGCCAAAGAAGTCTATAAAAGTAATAAATTCACCATAATGACCAAATCAATTTTTGCACACCCAAATTTCAGATTTTTCTTTGACATTGAAACCTATTACATCAATGATGACCTTTCAAACTCACCAAAAGACCCTCATACGCGCAATTTTTTTTTTAAATCTCAAATTTAAAAAATGCTATCCAACCCTAAGTTACTTACTCAAATTCACTCAAGACAAACATAATGGTTATCATGGATAACAACTACAATATCTTGAGTTAAAGATTTGAATGGTCTACAATTTCGACCACCCTTTTCATATGATCGATATGAAAAGATGGAAAAACTAATAGGTGTGGAAATAATAATAGTAGAAGGAAATAACTTGACTACTTTTTATTATTCATATTTTCTATCATTTAACACTATTACATTGTCACTTTGCGTTCAAAATAACATTAAAGAAATAGATAAAATCAAAATTGTTGTGATCACACACAATTGAAACTAACATAGATCCATCTTAACCCCAAATCTACGGATAAAATCTCTTGAGGTGCAAACCTTTCCTCAAATTGTGCACTAAAAAAAGAGGTTTTCATGTCGATATATTTGATCCTCTTAGCGCTTGATAGATCGTGATGTAAAATGGATCTACGCTGGTTTAGATGCATCATATTGATGGAAGGCTAAGGGTTATTATCACCTACCTTTTTTTATTTGTAAATTCATTTTTTTGTTTATAATTTTGTTTAAACTTTTGAATATGAGAGTGAATATGATAGATTTGAGTATCTATTTAAGTAATTTAAATTTTGTGTAATTAAAAGTATGTTGGTTTAAAAATGCATGAAATTAATATAAATGTTAATGTAGATTTTTATATAAAAATTATACTTATTTTTTATAATATATATATTTTTTAATATATAAGAATAATAAAAGGTGTTATTTAAAATTAAAAGAAATATAATTTAAAATTTATTTTATTGTGTTTTTGGTATAATTCAATTATGTTACATTTTAAATTTTTTCTTTATAATTTATTAATATAATTTATTAATTATTCAAATTGTATTTTTGAATGAATAAATTGATTAGTACCTTAGGAATTGTAAGACACGTAGATTATGCAAACTATACAACTCATATTTGTAATTCTAATAGACCCTGATAGATTAAAAAAACTAAATACAAAATATATACCCAATAAATAAAACATAAAACAATGAAATTGTGTATCTTTTCATTATAATATATATATATATATATATATATATATATATATATATATATATTCTCCTCATAGAAAAAGTAACTATTAAAATATATTGTGATAAGGTGTAGGTGTCTCGAGGAAGGATTTTATCATGGGTCTTGAGGAGGGATTTTGTTATGGGTAAGGTGTAAAGGTTTTACATTATTACAATGACATTTTTACTCTATACAAGTCAACTTCCTTGCTCTTAATATGTTACTACATCCTAGAGATGGGAAAAGGGAACTTTTTTTATTACATTATTCAAATCTAAGGGTGATATTATTAGAGAAATTGAAGAGGGATACACATTTCTATTTTCATTTTATGTGCACTAAGTGATGAAGGATTTATAGGTGAGGAATTGGGTATAAGTGTTTCAGTTACTATTTTGGAAAATTTTCACTTTCATGTCATTGAAGTATCTTGTAATTTTTGTTAAGAATTAGTAGAAAGTCTTCATTTTGGAGTGTGTAGTTTGCTTCTTCTTCAAAAGGAAAAAATCAACATACTTTCTATTAATAAGATGTTTTACATATATCATTATTTATCATCATTCTTGCATTAATCACCAAAGATACCCCTATTTAAGAATATGTCTAATGTATCCCATATGGAATCTATCAAAAATCATCCAAAAACAACAATTACATCTTTTAAATAGAAATATAATATCTACATATGACTGCAACAAGTATATTTTTGCTAGAAACAGTGATGAGAATAAACAAAAGAAATACCATGCTATATCATGTACAAAAGATTATCCTTGACCCAAGATAACAATGATTGTTATAGGCATTGTAGATGCTCTCTCCAAGAAGATATCAATGGCCAAATTTTGATAACGCATCTGCAATCTTGATTTGTTCCTAGAATATGAGTAAAATTCATCCCATCAAATAGTCCGAAGATATTTTGAATCAAGTATGGGAGGATCAAAGGAAGTATTGTTTGCATCCCAATCAATAAATGAATTGCGCCACCAAATTTTTCCATTACCTCTATGGATAATTGTTTTTCACAATATAATATACCCCAGAGTGCAATGATATCTTCCCTCGAGTTGGTGCCCATCCCATTGAACCAGTAGAAATTATAGTATTGTCCAAGCTTAATAACTATACATGCACCACTCCCATTGATATGAATGGAAGATGTTAGTAATTCTTAGTTGATTCCTCTTTCATAATTTGAAACAAATGTCTTATGTGTGCTTAAGGGTTCAAGTTCTCTTGCAAATTATTGAGTCTCATGACTGATTTTCATGTTAATTTTATGAACAATTTAACATAAAATAAAGGTTGAAAAACATAAAATAAAAGTACAGTACATCATAATACAACACACCAACATATGAATTTGATGAATGAGTTCACCCCTCTTGGGCTACATCTCCTTGGTCCAGCTTCCATGGCTTGGGCCTTTATATCATGCTCAAATTTGCAAAATGACCTATTTACAATGTTTTTTTTCTCCTCGAACATGCACCAATGAGTCCAGAATTCCCAAAATTGGTCATCTAGCCTTTTTACGCACTTGATTTGGTCGAAAACTCCAAAAGTTATGACCTTTTCAGTTTTTCCCACAAAATTTGGCCTAAATTTAGCTAACTGGAGCTAGCACTAAACTGGAAGTTCTACCAGATTTTGCGGACCACCAAGTTAATCCTCATTAAATTAATTAAATGTGGTTAGCGCTAATTAAGCACATTTAATCCTTTAAACTCGTGCTTAGTGGATAATCCAGATTAGCATTAATAATTAGTATTATCGCATTTGAATGATGGTTTAGGTGTTAATTAAACTGTGTTAATCCATTAATCCCTATCTTAGTGCTTAGTCCTCTGGTGCTCTCGTCGTGGTCATGAGCTATGGTCACATGGCTTGGGGCTGGCCCCCTGCCCCCCGCCACCATTTTTTTGCATGTTTATGCAAACAGATAGAACTCATTTTTGGGAGCATACAGAGTCCATTTTGCATGAAATGAAGTGCGCCGAATTCAGAATGACGAGCACTACATGTTCGTTCAGGTTTCAAGCCATTCTAGGAAATTTGATTTTTGAGCATTAAACTGAGCCCTTGATCTCCCATAAATGTTCTTATTATCAACCTCATCAAAAGACCCCACCAGGTATCGACGCCAAATATCCACCTGTTTGATTCATCTCTTCCTTCCCTTGGATATCCAAAGACATGTCTCACTGACGTATGAACATATATTTATATTGGTTTTATTGGTGTCCAATGAATAATTCTAAAAAAACACATATTCTTGCATTTCCAAATTCCCCATATGATATAGAAAGGCAAGGTTTGGTATTCTTTATATCTCATCTTCTAGTCTATAATACAATCAACCACAGCTGATGTATTCCAATATTCATAAATCAAAGTGTGTAGTTAGATTTTTATCAACATATGTTTTATGTGAAGTAATTAGATTTTAGAAAATGTGTGTCATCTAGTACAACTTCATGTTTTCTTGAATCGATTTAAGCGAATATGGTTAGATTTTAATGCTTAGGTAGATCTAAATCTCTCTAGGCGATTCAAGAATATTCCACAGCTTAAGTGGGAAATCCACACCTTTTAACTAATTCATTATTATTAGTAGGGTTATCAAATATTTGTGAGAACTATTATGGATAAATACATTATCATTCTAGTAAATTCTTTGAATTCTATTATTTCCTTCAATAATTAACAACAACCAAAGTGGTTATCTTAACATCTCAATGCCTACAATATGAGGGTAAGTAGTTGGAGGACTCGATCACACTATATGATTATGGAACCTATAAGGTCTCTATCATTTGTTTAGCATGATTATAGAATCTATAAGGTCTCTATCATTTGTTTAGTTTTGTGATTATGGGGGTAGGAAGGCAGTTTTGGGTTGTGTATTCTTTCATTAGTGATACTCCCTGTTGTGCCAACCCCATATATTAGTAAAAAATTGGATGAAATGCCAACTTTGAAGGTCAAGTAGTGGAAGGTAAATGAATTCATTTTATTACTTAAATTTGAGGTAGTAATATTTAGTTTCTTAATATTTTATATTAAGAACCATGAGATCCCTTTGTGCTATACATTTTTTTTTCTTGTATAATTTTATATTCATGATGGTTATCATAGAATATTTGAGGATTGTATCCAAAATGCTAGTTTGACTCAAGATCTCTAATACAACTCTTTCTTTTGATTCCCTCAATGTTCAATGACATTAGAAACACTTTGGCAATCTTTTTGAAGTATGATGTAAATGATTCATTATGAATTGTTCATGTATACATGCAATTGTGTCAATATTGACTTTTGTAAATGTCTTCCAAACTAAATGATGTTGATACACTAAAATTTTAAATCAATTTAATACTTGGATCATGAAAAACTAATTTTATTAATTAACACTATCATTATTATTAAATACATCACCACCTATAAGAAATATATCTTAATGTAATAAATCATTCTAGAAAAAAAAGAAAAGGAATAGTCTTTTAAACATAAAAATTGACAACCATGTGATCTTATCTTTGAAGTGTGAAAAAGAAAATATTAGATTTTCCTCTTTTAAAATTTTGAAAAACAATGAAGATAAAATAATAACATGATATAGACCATAAAGACATTTGTAAAGAAATAAATGTGAAAAATTCCTCTTTGTGAAATTTAGTCCTATAAAGACATTTGTGAAGAATTAAAAGTTCATAAATTTTGAATTTTAAATGTTTATATGATTATGAAATTCAAAAGTAAATGATAAACTATATCTTATACCTCTATTATTAGTAATAAAATAGTAAATATAAAAATAAGTTAAAATGAAAAAAAAATTGTCATTAAATTATATTTAAATATAATTTATAAATAGAAGGCCATGTGGCCTTGCCAATTTGATGTATTTTGGGTTTTTAAATGTATTTGATAGTAAACACAAATTTTAAAATTTTAGTAAACAATGGTTAATTTATTTTTTTTATAAATTTGATGTTTATATCTTTAAGTTAATTATCATAAATGTGAATTATAAACATGTAGGTTCAACTTGGTTACAATCCTTTTTTTAGCCAATCAAAACATTTTTTTTCATTATGACTTAGAATTGTTGTGTGAAGATGCTTAAAATTTTGGAATTTTTTTTTCAAGGTTTGTTTACAAATTGTCTCAAGGTTTTTTTATTAATTATTTTAAATTATGGCCTAATCTAACTTATAAATGAAATAACTTTTTTTACTGGAACTCATTAAAATTCGGCAATACAATTTCAAGATTTTTTTGTTGTTTAAAATACATTTTTGCATGCATAAATAGATTCAACACCGTGAAAAACCTCAACTCAAATTATGCAGATTAAACAATTTAAACTCAAGTGGAACTCGAATTATGTAGATTAAACAATTTAAACTCAAATTTTTAAAAATCTTTGTCTGATTTTGATTAAAATTATCTAAAAAAATGGTCATAAAAATAACTATTTCTTTTAAACTCAAATGAAACTCGAATTATGTAGATTAAACAATTTATACTAAGTTTTTAAAATTTTTTGTCAAATTTTGATTAAAATTATTTAGATTTTTATTTAAAAAAATAATCGTGAAAAAAAAAATTATTTCTTTTATAAATTAGGCTACACCTTAAATTATTACTTAAAAAAAACCAAAATAAATATTTCAAATATCAATCACAAAACACTTTTCTTTATTAATCTAAATTTTCATTCTTTTTGAATTAAATGTTTAACAAATTTCAAAATAAAAGAAGTCACGTGCGCTATGATTTTTCCTTGTGCACCCAATTCTCTCAACAAAGGTGATAAGTTTTGGTTGCGTCAATCTTGGTGTAAACTTAAACTTTTTCACACAACTATAAATAATAGTAGGGTAAGTGCTCCCGACCCAGCAATCTAAAAATTCACAAGTATTGATGTCTAAATCAACCCCCTTCAAAACATCAACATCTTTCGTTTTTTTTTTCTTACTTTATTTTTAATAAAATTAATGTTGTTACAAGATTTTAACTTTAAAAATTTATAAAATAAAAAATATGAAATTAATCCCACTTGAAATGGAGTCCCAATTAAATAAGCTTCTTTCACTTCATCATAATTATGTATGAAATATAAAATATTGTTACTTAAACTTCACTCAAAAGATGTGTATAAAACTTAAAATAACACATTAAAATAAACTTATTTGACTTAATCACAATTATGTTAGATGAAATATAAAATGTTGTTGCTTAAATGTGTATAAAACTTAAAAAAAACATGAGACTTTCGCTGCAAACTATGTCACTGGGAATTCATCTACTATTCACCACGAAATCCGTGGCTGAGAACGAGATATCCAGACTAACCCTGAAGACAATGAAGCAGAAGCCGAAATCCTCGACTTCATAACGGACCCAAGCAATACCCGATGGCGTCTCACCTTATTTCAGCAGACTGTACACACATATTGGATAGTCAAATACCTTATAGCTAAGGCTATACAAAGTTTCCCTCCTGGCCAAACAAGGACTAATGCAACTAAGATTGAACCCAGTCTCCTGGAATTGCTTCAGGACATGCAGGGTCAATTGCAACATATCAAGATCACTCAGTGTCAGGGAGTGCACTGCATTAGCAGATTGGATGATCGGGTAGGCCGTATGGAGAAGCAACTTCAGGTGCTACAACAAGTTGACATGCCTGGGTCCACAGTGAAAGACCCGGCTCCAGTTTACTCCTCTGATAGATAGTAGTTTACTTTTTATCATGCTTTCTAATGCAATTAGCAGTTTTGTATGAACTTCTGCTATTTTATCAGTATCAGTATGTGGACATTTCTGTTATAGGACAGATAGCTCATGCGGCTTTTAGAAGGATGAAACAATTTCAGTTTTGGTTTGCTTTCCATGCTTTGAGGTGGCCAACACACCTGGTTTCCTACAGAGAGATTGAAACCACAGACTTTATTTTATATTTTTGTAACCCGTGTTACATATATAAATAGAAAATAACTAGATCCTACCATATTTACCAAAAAAAACAAAAAAAAAAACTTTAAAAAAACACATTAAATACAAATAATCGTGATCATTTTTTTGAGTTGACAATTTAAAATTGGAGGCTTGGGCCTATATTTTGTCGGCTTTTTCTTTAATCGACGCAATAGAGCATCTTCTGCGCTCCTTTGTAGAGCTTATGTTTTGTTGGCTTCTGCTTTTCTCAACGCAGTAAGTAGAGCATGCGCCACTTTCCAGAGCTCCTTGTTTGTCGGCTTCTGCTTTTATCAATGCTCTTGAGCATCTTCCATGTGCGTGTTCCATTTCATTTTCAACGTCCAACTGTTCAGGGCCCACACGTGGCCATATTCTCATTTTCCAAAGTTGCATAGCCAGAGATAGGGGTCTTCTTCGGGGTTGATGCCACTGAAAACGCGTTTCAAACAAGTCTGTTGATAGAGCGCTTGCTTTATTGTATTGTCCCCTGGGAATACCATTACCATCTTTTTGCTGCAATTTTAACCACAATTTCTTTTCTTCTCAACACTGTTAGAAGCTAATCTCCTCTATCGCAACCAGCTTCGGTAGCATCGAATATCCTTCACATCGCCTCCATTCTATTTTCCTAGCGGAAATGGCTGCATCGTCCTCCACTGCTGCTAATTCAGATTACGATGTGTTTATCAGCCATCGTGGTCCCGACGTAAAGAAAACTTTCGCTAGCCATTTCTACAGACGTCTTTGTTCATATGGATTGAGAGCCTTTTTGGATCAACCTGAACTTCAACGGGGAGACTATTTGACTTTGCAGATTGAAGGCGCCATTCGATCGGCCTCTGTCCACGTGGCGATTTTCTCCACTGGATATGCCCAATCAACCTGGTGTCTAGATGAACTACTCCAAATGTTGGAGTCAAAATCGCCGATAATTCCAGTTTTTTACCATGTGAAGCCTGCTGAGCTTCGGTGGTCACGAGGCAAAGAGGGAGGGTATGCTAAAGCCCTCAAGAAATTAGAAAAGAAGACTACGTTTGATCTGGAAACTGGTGAAGAGAAGCTGAGGTACGACTCCAGTACGATTGAAAATTGGAGAGAGGCACTTTCTCATGTTGCTGGAATGAGCGGTTTTGAGCTTGACGAGTGTAACGGGTGAGAACTCAAACCCCCCTCTAGCTATTATATTATTTTATGTTACATGATGTATGCATAGAGTTTAGACTCTCTTCTCATTAGTTCTCTGTGTTTTCTTGTTAATGATCAACGATGAGGGGGAGCTACTAGAAAAGGTGGTTGAAGGGGTCTTTAAAAAAGTGAAAAAACCAGACTTGGACGTTGCTCAATATCCAACAGGTTTGGATGATAAAGTAATGGATTTCCAAAATAAAGTCTTTTTGCAGCTACAGCAGAGCGAAAAACCTCGGATCTTGGGGATCGTGGGGTTAGGTGGTGTAGGAAAGACCACGCTGGCAAAGGAATTCTATAATAAGAAGAGATCCCATTATAGTAAATGCTGCTTTTTATATGATGTCAGAGATAATGCGGACAAGGGCTCTTTAAATTTGTTGCAGAAAGAACTTCTTAGGAGCTTGTGCGGATGGGATAAGCCAATAGTCAGCGTCGATGAAGGAATAGGGATTTTGAAGAAGCATATTTCAACTCCTAACGTATTAATAATATTAGATGATGTAGATAAGGCGGATCAGGTTTATGAACTTTTGCCGGATCTAACTTTACTTCACCCTGATACATTAGTACTGATTACATCTCGGTACAGAGATGTTCTCATAAGCTCAGGAGTTGAGGAGTCCTCAATATATATGCTAACTGGCCTCACTACACAACATTCTCACGAGCTTTTCTGTTTGCATTCCTTCAATCGGCCACATCCAGCCCCAGCATTTCAATCTTTGGTACATAAGTTCGTAGAAGCCTGTGGTGGGTTACCATTATCTTTGAAGGTGTTTGGGGCACTTCTGAAGGGAAAGAGCACATCTTACTGGGAAGCCCAATTGATTGAACTTAGAAGCATACTTCCCAGTCAAATAAAACAAAGGCTTCAGATTAGTTATAATGCACTGAATGTGACTGAACGAGCAATGTTCTTAGATATTGCCTGTTTTTTCATTGGAAAAGACGTGGATTCGGTCATAAGGATATGGGATAACGGTTTGTGTGGGTTTCAAAATATACAGGACAAATGTCTTATAGAAATTAATAAAAATGAAAATAAAATAAAAATGCACGATCACCTTAGAGATTTGGGACGAGAGCTTGCCAAAGATTCAAAATTGCCGCGTCGTCTTTGGCGTTGGGAACAGAATGACATTAGGGATTTGTTGCAGGAATCCTCGGTGAGTGCTAGATTCTTCCATCATTTTCTTTTTTAATTTTAAATGGGTAATCATTATCAGGTTCTAATCAAAAGTAGAATCTTCGATCTTTTTGTTTTTTTAAATTTTAATTTTTTTATAAGTTTAGAAGAGTGAATGGGTAAGAATTATCATGTTTTAACAAAAGGTAGGCTCTTCCATCATTTTATTGTTTATTTTAATTCTTCTATAATTTGACCAGATTGAATGGGTAATGATTATCATGTTTTAACCATGGACAGGTAATATCCGTGCGAGGAATTAGATTAAATCAGAGTGAATACGATAATATTGATGACTGTGATGTGTTTGGCCGTATGAAGGGGTTGCAACTTCTGGATACTGAAGGTATTCTCGTGGAAGAAATTTTGAGAAAGGCGCAGTTTTCAAGTCTCATATTGCTGTGTTGGGAAAACTGTCTGGCCTCTTCCCTGTCTTCCTTGATTTCAATGAAGAATTTGAGGATTCTACAAGTGGAAGGAGACAAATTAAAAACGCTGTGGGAAAAGGAATCACAGGTAAATTATGATTCGTTGAATTAAAGCTTGTGTTTGCGGGCTATTGATATTCATAGTGTAGCACAGGATCTCTAAAATGTTATAATGGTTTCTTTTGAAGATAATGATAATCCATTTATATTTTTTTCACTGTTGGAAGCGTCAACATTTTGCAGGCACCTTTACAATTGCGGGAGTTGAAGATTAATGCTCCCCTTTCGAACATTCCAAAGTCTGTAGGAAAGCTGAAGCACCTAGAACAGATTGTAATTGGTGATATATGTTGGTCACCTTCATTCACAAAATTGCCAAAAGAATTTTGTCTTCTACAGTCATTAAAGTCTTTGGAGTTAATAAGTTGTGGGGAGCTGAAGTCACTGCCGGAGTGCTTTGGTAAGTTAACCAACCTCCGACACATTTCGCTGACGTTTTGCCCCGCCTTGGAGAGGCTACCATACTCCTTTGGTAATTTAACCAACCTCCAGGAAATTTACCTGGAATATTGCCATTATTTGGAGACGCTGCCAGATTCATTGGGTAATTTAACCAACCTCCAACAGATCAAGCTGTATACCTGCAAGGCTTTGAAGAGGCTGCCATATTCGTTGGGTAAATTAACTAACCTCCAATGGATCACTCTGACGGAATGCAGCGCTTTGGAGACGCTGCCAGATTCCTTGGGTAATTTAACCAACCTCCAATGGATCAAGCTGCATAGCTGCGAGGCTCTGAAGAGGCTGCCAGATTCTTTGGGTAATTTAACCAACCTACAAGAGATCTTCCTGAGTAAGTGCAACGCTTTGGAGATACTACCAGATTCATTGGGTAATTTAACCAACCTCCAACAGATCAATCTGCATAGCTGCGAGGCTTTGGAGAGGCTTCCAGATTCTTTGGGTAATTTAACCAACGTACAAGATATCTTCCTGAGTAAGTGCAACGCTTTGGAGATACTACCAGATTCATTGGGTAATTTAACCAACCTCCGACGGATGGAGCTGGTTGAATGCAGAAATTTGAAGAGACTGCCAGAATCATTGGGTAAATTAAATGAACTGCAATATCTTGATTTGAGGAGTTGCATTAATTTAACAATGTCAAGCGAAACACTAGGCAATATAAGCACACTTGAGTACATAGATCTTACTGGCTGCGGGAAAATTGAAATAATTCCTTCCCAGGTTGTGCATCAGAGTTCGCTTAAAAAGTTACTTTTGAAAGGTACAAATTTTAAAGAATTACCGATTGCAATTGGAGAGCTCAGCGATTTGGAAGTTCTGGAAATAGGAAGCCCTTCGCTGTACACGCTGCCGACTTCACTATGTGGCTTAAAGAATTTGAAAAAACTGCATCTCACTGCATGTAAGAAGTTGAAATGTTTGCCGGCTTCTCTTGGTGACCTGAAGAACTTGAAGATACTGGATATAAATGAGTGCGAGGCATTGACATATTTGCCGGCCTCGCTTGCACTGTTGACTCAGTTGACTCAGTTGACAGTATCCAGATGTCCGTTGATATATGAACTGCCTTTTTCTCATTTGGACAACTGCATACTTCCGCGGCTCCAAGAGTTAACGCTTATTGAAACAGGGATATTGGAGGTATCATTTAGTGAGGGTGTTTGCTTCACCCTTGGATATCTGAGTTTCATTTATTGTACTGATTTGTTCATAGTTGGAACATTGCCAAATACAATCGGACAATTATCATTTGAGGGTTGTTATAATTTGATGAGAATAGAAAAGCTTCATGGTTTTGAAAAACTTCAAGTGCTGTGCTTTACGGATTGCCAACAATTGGAGGAGTTGCCACTTCCGGAGACAATGAAATCTTTGAGTCACTTGCAGGCAATTGGATGTGTGAAGTTGAAGAGCCTAAGCGGATTGGGGCAGCTGACAAATCTTCGAAGGCTAATTGTTACTGGGTGTTCCGAGTTGGAAGAGCTGGAAGGTATCCAAAATTGTATGTCATTGAAATGGTTGTATGCAAGTAGATGTGTGAAGTTGAAGAGCATACGGGGATTGGGACAGCTGACAAACCTTAAAACAGTAGATGTTACAGAGTGTTCCGTATTGGGAGAGCTGGAAGGTATCCAAAATTGTAGGTCATTGAAATCATTGAATGCAAGTAGATGTGTGAGGTTGAAGAGCATACGGGGATTGGGACAGCTGACAAACCTTCAAACAGTAGATGTTAGAGAGTGTTCCGTGTTGGGAGAGCTGGAAGGTATCCAAAATTGTACGTCGTTGTATTCCGTTGATGTCCGAGGATGCCCAAAGCTGCAGTGGCGTGCGGGATTCGTGGAGCGATTGCGCCAAAGGTTGAGGTTGAGGTTGAAAGGTGGTCAGTTCATTTGACTGGTATTATAAATAAATGTAAGGCTTTTTAATTCAATCTATTATAAATAAACGTAAAGCTGTTGCATATTTACAGTTTGGCTCTTGCTTTGTTTCATAGTTGTATTAACTAGCATTTGCCCCTAAGGGTTCAAAGGTACACCGAAGAAGCAGACTGTGTGTTAACTTTGGTACAGATCAAAGGGTGCAGTCTCCATTGATCTCAGATCTAACTATCTAACTTTTGTTTTAATTTATATTGTAAATTAAATTATTATTTAAAAAATATTTTAAATTATACAAATTATTATTTTTTATAATTAAAATTTATAATATAATAATCAATTAATTTAAATTTAAATAAAATATGACATTTTATTATTTTTCAAAAACATAAATTGGTTTTTAAAGAGATAATATTCATTTCGTCCCTTCAGAAAAAGTTGATATTGTGGAGCCTTCAGAAATGGACATGAAGAGGTCACTGCCATGTTTGCCCAGAATGAAACCTTCCCTGCAAAGATCTACTTTTATCAATATAAACTAATCAAAATGGACAGATATCTTGGCCCGGCGGTGACGAGTCAATCACTACCTAGGTTTTACAATACAGCTCTTAGGTTTTCGCGGTGACCAGTCCCAGGGTAACTAGTTGTCGAAAATTGACTGGCAAAGTCAAAGAAGATTGCAACATGCCTCTTAAAAAAGACTGTGCCCTTTGATCTGCACCAGAGTTAACACATAGTCCGCTCCTTCGGTGTACCTTTAAACCCATTTAGTTTATAAATCTTATAAATATATATTTCCATAACAAATAACTGATTTACCATTGGACAGTTAATCTCGAAGTGATATATACTTACCATTAAATAATGTATTTACTTAAATCCAAAAATGAGCATGCCAGTTATTTTCTCCCATATCTTTGCTCATTGAAACTTAGTGTTAAATGAAAATGAAATATCCTTGAGAAGTTGGGGACAAACATCCTACAAAGTCGTGCAAGAACTTCTTGAAACTCGAGCAAATCTTATCCGTTATCTATTGTCAGTCTCAACGTGACTACACCAGATTGGGAGTGCATACATATTCCAATTGTGTGGTGTTGGGTCGTGAGTAAAACACTGCAAAACTGCATTTAGGAAGCAAGTTCCCCAAATTCCTGAGTCCTGCACCCTACAAATAATATCCAGAGATTATATTCTGGAATCAGAAAAAAACATAAAAATTTCACCATTTGCTATCACATCTCAAAAATCCTGTTTCCTTGAATGAAAAGAAGCCAGAGTCGAAAATCGGGAGCTTTATCATTTACTAATAAGATCAAAGCTTTAAAATCAAACCAGATAAAAGCCTGAAATTCTGGCGAGAGGTATCATAAAAATACCCATGATATGGAATTAAGACAAAGCATAAGCCCAGAAAAAAGGCACATGATCGTTAGAATATATAAATTGGAAGAAGAATAAACAAGATTCCGTGACATCGAATCAAGCATGTTGTGTTTAGGTGGTTAAATCAAATCACTTTTAGTGCTCAGACTCAAGTTCAAAGTTCTAGAAGCCATGCTGCCACGTTAAAGAAAAACGGCATTAACTACTGCATCGAGAGACAAGTGGACATCTCGCAAATAAGGCACATCTCAACGGACAAGACTACGTATGAGTCCTGCGTGAAATTGGCAGAACAGATAGTCCAGGAATGGCATCCGAGCCAGATGTAGAGTTTACTTTGCCAATAGAAAGTCATTTACCAGATTGAAAACAAACCAATACCATGATATAAAATCTAAATATATATCGTCATCAATGAAATTGAAAAATAATAACACCATGTCCAAATTTTCTGCCCCACCAAAAGAGGATAAAGAGGGTATTATGTCGATAAAATCGAAATTGAAAAATTAAAACGCTGACATGCCTGCTTATTTGAAAGTCATATCACTAAACAAGTTTTCTAAAACCAGCGTTATACAAAATTTGTGTAGAGTGATGTGCATATCTCAATAGATGATACAAGGTGCAAGGCCTGGTTAAATTAGGTTGAATAGATCCCACTTCCTGAGTCTAACGTGTGTAAGGCAGAGTCCATTCTATCAACAAAGGTGCTCGTCATCTAAAACAACCTAATTTTCTGAAAACATTCTACATAACTTGCAAACAACGCATCTCTTAACGGATGAGTCCAGGGAATCCATTCTATCAACAAAGGTACTGGTCATCTAAAACAGCCAAAACATTCTACATAATTTGCAAACAACGCATCTCTTAATGGATGACTCCAGGTACAAGTCCTGGGAAAATGATATCAATAAAACAAAAACTTCACCATTATTGAAAATAACAAGCCCAAGCATACCACTGCCACCGCAGCTTGCTTATTAGAAACCTAAACCGCTAAACTACACATTATCCAAAACAATCCCCGAAACATCAAAAAAACGAATACTAAACCACTCGGCATTCCCAAATAATGAAAGGAAACATAAAACCAAATCCTCTAAATTTACTGTTTATACCAGAATGAATTCACACTCTGCAGAAAGATCAAAACCCCCAAAACCTAAATTTGAATTTCAAATTTCACATTCTGCAGAAATAACAAAACCCCAATACGTGAAATTATAGATTAAATTTCACATGCTACAGAAATCAAAACACCGGTGCGTGAGTTAAGAAAACATAATATAAAAACAATATGCCTCAAACCCCAATTCAGAGAGTGAAGCTTCGCGGATGAGCTTGCAGCAGCCGGCTCCGGAGCCAAAGCGGAGCAAGCCGAGGGAAAATGAAAATGCAAATGCGAATGCGAATGCAAATGTAAATACAGATGCAAATGCAGACGTTTCTTCGTCTGAGACCTCCGAAGCCATCAACAGGCGTTTGCAGCGCGAACTTCACGCAGCTGCTGCCGAGAAGAGAATGCTCGCACAGAAGGCAGCGAAAGCGCAAAACACCGCTGTCAGTAACCCTCCCCTGCAGCAGGGTTTCGGTTCCTCTAACATTAAAGAAAAATCGGTATCTCCCAAGAAGCCACTGTCGCCGCCTCAGCAAGTATCCAGAGGGAAAAGGACCATGGATGTTGAAGGGCAGAGTCTTTCTGCTCAAGAAGCAGACCAGCGGTATAAAATGGTTTTTGGAAATGTCGTCTCTAAAGACATTCTTTCCCAGTGGTGTAATCAGGGTTTCAGGTATGCATTCACTCACTCGCCCATTAAAGTTCTTTACATCTTTTCAAAATTTCACATAAAATTATGGACATTCACATTGAATTTCAAACATAATTTGCAGGCGTGTTTGAGCGCGCAGCCGAAGTCATCAGCTCCTGCAATGATCTTGAGAGGCTTCTTGGCGTCGGTGCTTCCCATTTTCCTGGACTGGGAATGAGGGTTTGGGAGTTTGGAAAAGCAATGAAGAGAGTGAGGTTAGTGTCGAATGTAGAGGGAGGAGATTGAGCAGATAGGTGCATGTACCTGGAGCGAAGAATTGGTTTACAAGGGAAACTTCCATGGACACCTACATTTTGTTATAATTTATCTCAAGAACTGAATCAACTAAATAGAGAATCGGCATATCAAGTCGATGACGGGCTTAAACGCCCAGAATTTAACTTCTAAACAAAATGAGGTGAGAAATGAGAAGCACCTGAAAATGTCCCAACAGGACTCGATCCCTTGCGGCAGAGGTGCGAAGCCATCCTTTGTTAAAACGTTTCGGTAGCCAGGGCCGACTGAAGGCCCTCCGATCTGCGCTTGCTTTCCCTCTTCGATCTTCACCACATAATTCTGAGACTTCTCCATACTTCAAGAAGCGATCTCCCTGCTCCTTCGCGTCTGCTCTTGGGCGACACATGTTGAGTATTAGACATCTGCGGCACTCGCTCTGCCAAAAAAAAACCACACATTGCAAACACAGTCGGCCACAGATAAAAATCGAAAATCCGAATCAAATAAGAGGCCGATTTCGGGAAATTACTCCACGGCCGGCAGAAAAAGCAAAGTTCGAGGGCCTGATCATGTCTTCGGGAGAGTAAAATGAGTGCGGGGAGGACACCGTCGATTTGGCATATTCGTTTTAGAACGACGAATCTACTACAGTGTCACGAGCTAAAACCTAATAGAACACCTTCGGTGTAATTAACAGGTGATACCAGTGTGACTTGAAATGTTAAAATTCTATTTATGTTTTTATTTATTTATTATAAAATTAAATATATATATTTTTGGCTGTTAATCAGGGAATTATTATAAGTTGCGGCTTCCAAACAGCGAGCCTTCTTTTGGGCGCTATATGGTATTAAATGCGATGGGACAGATAGTGTGCCACCGCATTTAATAACGTATAGCCGAAATAAGTTTTGCCCTTCCAAACTGGGTGTGATGACATGCCTTCTGCAACGTGTATTTTTCGGGATTACTTTCAAGGTATTGAAGTCGGATCATTTGGACCACCAATCAGCTATAGCCGGGTATAGAAAAATAAAAATATATTTTCAAAAGGGTGATTTCAAGTTATAAAAAATATTAATTATATTAAAAGGGACTATACTTTTAGTAATATTAAAATGTAAAATATAGTTGGTTATATGTTTTGTTTTTTTTTTTTTTTTTATTTTATAGTTAATAAGTTCAAATTTAATGGGACTTGGTTATTTTTTTTTTTTTTAATGATTTATTTCACTTTTGCATTGTACAAAGTGTTTTTTTAATAGATGGTTTTTTATTTTAGGTGTTTTGTAAGTCAATGTAATTTAGCTTATAATTTTATTTCAGTTAATAAATTACTATTACATTTTAATTAAAGTAATAGATTGACAATTTATGAATACTATCACATATATATTATCTTGTACTATTGTAAAAAAATTAATTTTCCTTTTTTAGAAATATATGTTTACCATTACATCTTTTCAATTTATTATAATTCTCTTTACAATAATAAATTACATAAAGAATAAACTTAGGAATAAACTTGAAATTTAGATTTTCAAAAAAAATTTCTTCCTATCAAATTTCACACACACACGAATATTATATGAGATTTAAATGAGTATTTTCGTTTGTATACAAATACTACTTGTAATTTAATTAGGTAATGATAGTAATGTGTAATTCTGTTTTGTTTTTGGTTGTGAGTTGAACGTTTGTATTTTTGACATCACAGGTAATATAGATGATTAAGACCAAAAGTGACTGAACAGTCCTTTACTGAATAGTTTAGATGGATCAATTCAGTTTTTTACTCAACAATTTATAGCTTAGATGGATGAAGTCAGTTTTTTATTTAAATGAATAGAGAGAAATTCTGTGAGTAAACGGAGAAGAAAGAAAACAATGACAATGTACTAATTTTTTTTTTCTTAATATAAAGCAGTCGGTTGATGACCCCGAACTGTTTATATATTTGGTCCCGATGATTATAGCATTAGCGTGATGGCCCCGAGCTGCGAAGGATCTTGAAGGACTCCCACGGAATTCAAGGAAAGGAACTGCAGCTCCTCTGCCTCCCAGTTCAGCATCAAAAAAAGGCGCAGGGAATATCCTGTTGACCTACTGTGGATGGAGGAGCTTATGGATACTTGCAGCAGTAAGGTCATTGTAAATTAAGGTCCACTGTCAAAATTTCTTTGCATTCTCTAAATTTCTTAATACTCAGATCGTATTAAGAAATAGCATCATTAGACAAGGACTCTCAAATCTACGGGTCTGGAAGTCAAGTTGTCAATTACTGAACCAGAGAGACGGATACCCTATCCGTACTGCGTGACTTTTTGGGTAACTTCATAAATATAAAGAAGAGAAAGTGGTAAGTAAAATGAAGTGTCCATTTTCAAACTATGCGGAAATTTGCAGGGAAAGGATTGGGCTGAATATGAAAAGAGACTTGAATTTAAATATGGAATAAATTAAATAACCAGGGTTTTTATCTTTTTGATAAGGTGGATTTTGATTTAAAAAATTGATGCATCATTTTCTTTTTAATTTACAACTAACTTTTGCTTAATATTTATTTCCCAAAGTGGATAGGGATTTTTTTTAAAACATACATTTGAATGATTTAGTTTTTACCTGTAATGATTTAGCTTTTAAATGGAATATCAAGCTGCTTTCATGAACCTTCACTGTGTCCACTTTTTTAAATGGAAAAACAAACTTTCATTTATTGGTCAGAACCTTTGCGTCCACTTAATCCTTGAAATTTCAGATTTATTTTTCGTTTGAATTTTCCAGGATGGAGAACACAAATTCCGACCATCTAAATCCCATCATGGGAGGGAAGGATTAAATGGGAAATATGGACTGTTTTTCTTACTGCTTACCACACTTCCACAATTAAACAGATTGTGGCTATGGGTATTTGGACTTTGCTTCTTGGCATTTTCTAGCCTGGATTTTTATTTTTCATTTTTCAAGAGGTGGCAGTTATTTTCTTCCAACTTATTGTCGTGAATTTTATTTACAAGATGGAACTTTATTCCATTGGTACCCTGGTTAAATGAGATGGGTACTTATTATTATACATTATATATCAATAATTTTACATCTTATTTAATTCTTCACCATGTTTATCTTATTTATTTATGTATATTATACAATGTGAGTAAAAGTATATTATATACATAAATATATATTATATTAGTTTAGATTTATTTTAAGTTTAGAATTATAAAGTGTTTAGAGGAATTAAATCTAGTGCAAATTTTCTTCATGTTTGCACTTAGAAAAGAGGTTCGCACTTTAAAATATTTGATCTCTTTGGGGTTTTGATAGATCTAAGACTAAGATGGATCTAAAATGACATGAACATGATACTCATGAAAACGAAGGTGCACAAAGGTAACAATTTGAAAAATTCACCAAAACATAAGTACAAATGCAACTAGAAGTAAGAAATTGTCGATGTCAGTGCGCATTGATTGTCGACATAGATTGAACATTGTGCAAGCAATATCTTGATGGACTGTGCTAGGCTTATTCAAGTTTGCATGAAGGACTGAGCTCATGAATTCATCATGTTCTGGGCATGCCTGTGTAGGTGACTTTGACACTTACAATCCAAAAGGGAGCTCAAGGTTTAACAGAGTTAGAAGTTACTATGGAATGACTGATCCCAATATATGTTAGAGAAATGGCAGTTAAATAGTTTCTCTTATCATGACATTATCTTGTGATGTCTTGTTATTATTATTTGATTTTACAATTTATCTTTTCCTATCATCAAGAGTAATGTCAACAAACAAATAGAAGAAGACACAAGATGTAGGCACATGCCAGGGAAAAACCCCACTGTTTGGGAAAAACCTAGTGGAAATTCTTCCTTCATTAGATTTAATATGATACAACCAAGATCCTTAGAATGTAGGCTTTCTCCATCAATTTATCTCTTCACTGTGATAGCACCGAGATCTCCATGACACTGAGATCTCCCTTGCTTATACTAAAATTCATCCTCATCACTTTGACAGAGATTGAGATAACACCATAGCATTGTTTGAAGAGATCTCTGGATTATCCACAATGTTATAAAACAATGGTCGATGTTTTGAAGATGGATCCCCGTTGGGATTCGAAACATTAACCCATTGTTTTATAACATTATGGATAATTCAGAGATCTCTTTAATAAGCAATAACTACATGAGCTTGAAAACCATTACCATAGCATTGAGCATCACAATAACATAGCACCGAGCACCATAATGAAATAACATCACATCATGACTGAGCTAACCAGTTCCTGTAACAACGATTTTATGTGATATAGTATCAAGAATAGAAACATCATAACACAACATCATGTCACAACTTAGCACTGAAAAATAACATCATTGCCACACCATTGAGCACTGCCATCATACAACCGCACCACTGTAATCTCACTAAACCTTTGTATTATTGTTCCTTCACTGAGCCTATAATCTGCACCTTGATTGCAGAGAAGTCCAAGCTATTCCACCGAAAAACTCAAAGACATCCGAAAATCTGAGTTGTAATGTGAAACTGCAGTTGGGTATATATAATATTTTTTCCATAGAAATGAATCGACCTAAGCTTCATGAATAGTTGTGTCCATGTTTAGGCCGAAATGATCTCTTATGTAGGTCTCACTTGTCGGAGATTGATGGAGGCTGAATTGTACATCTTTTGAGGACTTTTATCACTTGATTTGAAGATTTCTTTATGAAGAAGATTTTGCTGAAGCCGAGGATGATAACCTTTGAAGGAGATGACTTGATGGAGGAGCCTTTTCACAACCTAAACCTACATGATTTAAAAGCCCAATAATTGGATCAATTTAAATTTGTGACAACTAACCTATAAGTCCACAATTGGGACCTTAATCTAAATATGACCCAAGCATTAAACCCATGCTTTAATAATTTATTTAATAATAATATAACAATAAATTCTTTTGACAAATACAATAATAATGAAGACCGAACCTAGTTGCATTCTTCAAACTCCCTCTTAACTAAGGAGGTATTCATATATAAAATAAGTACATGAAATATATCACTTTATCTATGAAGACGTTTAGGCACCATAATGCCATGAACTAGATTCCTGACCAGGGAATCTATCCATTTGGTCTCTCTACAATTTAGGCACCACAATGCCACAGACTAGATTCTTGACCAGGGAAATCTATCCGAGTAGGACTAAGATGCACTAAATCTTCTCGCATCTATAGGTACCATCAAGCTTACTTACTAACCATCAACCTAAGGAACTAGGTGCACATCCACCTGATGCCACCCTCCCAACCAGACATCAACACAAAGTGTCGGCTCGATGTCTTTCCAGGCAATGCTTCACTCAGGGAGCCTCAACACATCTTGATCCAAGAGATCAAGAACCTTTCCAGGAAATGCTTCCATTAGGGGAATTTTGAGGTCTCAAATGGGCCTCCTAATGAAATTATAAAATAATAGTGGAAAGAATAAAATAAGATTAGATTACATCATCAAATTTTAGAGGGAAGAAAGAAAAAACTAGTTTTTCAACTCGTATTTTCAACTCATCTCCCTATATATTTACTCAATTTCGAGCGGGAACACTCGTCGGATGCATAATTTGATTACTCATCCAAGGAGTACCCATTTTTCATAATTTCGATGGACCTTTCTACACGAAAAATTAGAAATACATTAAAAACATGATTGCAATGATGTTTTTTCATGTATTTCTCATTTTTCGTGTAGCAGGGTCCATCGAAAGTATGCAACATGGGTACTCCTTGGATGAGGAATCAATTTTTTCATCCACCACTTGAAATTTGGGTAAAACATTAGGGAGATAAGTTGAAAATACATGTTTAAGAAGCAGTTTTATTATTTTATTATTTTTTAATCTTTTTACTTTCTTACCCCAAAAATGGTGAATCATCCCCATGGTTGACATCATCATATTGAATCCTACTGGTTCTTATAAAGTTTATTTTGGTTGTACATTTTTCTTAGGAGGCTCAGTTTAGACCTCAAAAGTTCTCTAATGACTCACAAAGCCTTAATACACCTTGATCCAACAGATCAAGGAAAAATTATCTCTCCCCATCAAACTGATTGGTAACTAGCATGCTATCAAGTCTTTCGAGAGATTCACATATGCAAACACAAACCCCAATCGTCAATAAGTTCAAATGCATAATAAAAACAAACTTTGGGGTTTTGATGTTTCCCTTCAACTAGTTCCAGTAGGACTATCAATAGAATATTTCAAGAGAATATTCTTCTTCCTACTTCCCATGTAGAAACATATATTTCCATAATATATTCTCTAACCATGAATATGATTCTTACTCATGGACTTCACTAAGACTTACGGTTGTTAGTCGTGGTTCAGTGCATGATACATGAAGTAGAGAACCATAACCATTTCTTCTTTTATCCAGGCTCCCTCTTAGTATATGGATATCAAATTCTATCCAAGCTCCCTCTTTATAATGTAGGGAGACTTAACTTCTTCTTTAGGTGTTGGAGAATCTTTCAGGGCTTCCATTATTTTCATCATACTTATTAGCTTCTCATCTTCGTGATGTACCTGCACAACTTTAGATAAAAAGTAAAACCAAAACTGTAGAAGCATAAAATTAGCCATATCAGAATCATGGAAGCATTTTCAACTTTATACATATCAGATACCCAAACAAGAGACATATACTCTTCAACTTTTTGGCTCAGGAATATTATCATAAACCCTAGACTGCTTTACAATATCTTTCATTCTATCTAGGGTTTCAAAGTTTCTTTCAAAGGTATAATATACCTTGCTACAACATTTAGCAAACCCTAGAACTAATGTAGATCCACAAGATATCTAAAAGCCTCTAAAATTCACTGATGTTAGACTTTCCACTATGGATTCATGAAAATTCTAGATTTCATATAAAAGAGTTAATCAAGATTAACCATGGCTCAGACATTGTCATGATCGACTTTCACTAGAGTTAGTTGCATACCCTAGATTTCAAATCAATTATCTAAACATATCATGAAGAGCTTCTACTAGGGTTTCATGTAAATCCTAGAATTCAATAAACATATCATGAGTAACTTCCATTAGGGTTCGATGTAAACCATAGATTTTTCATCTATAAATTCTCAGCACACATCATATAAATTCAGATGAATACATACTAGAGAATTTAATCATTACTATGATTTATTTATAGACCCTAGACTTTTCAATCATCATCTTAGATCTTTCAAACTTTGACTAAGGTTTTATTTCAAACTCTAGATTCTTAGGACCATTAGAAAATGGATCAACACACATATCTAGGAGATTACAATGATAAGAACATCATATGTTAGTCAACATATATACATTAGACACACATTGACCTAGACTAGGCTAGGGATTCAATCAAGAGAACATATACCTAGGGTTTCACTCCTAAGACTTTTCATAATAAGGATTTTACCTGTACCTAACCAAAACCTAAGGTTTCAGTCCATTGTCAAAGCACATCGTTATTATATCAGACTTCAAGGTTTGAGATTTAGAACAACATCATACTAACTCCAACAAGTTTAGAGCTTCCATGAACTTATCAAAATCCCAAACATGACATTATAAAAACATTAATAAGAATAAATAACCCTAAATAGGTTTAGGGTTTCACATATCAACAACATGCCCTTAGGTTAGGGTTTTCTAGAGAACCTCCTTAAGGTTATATATAAGAAATTTTAGGTATATAAGGTGGGTAGATTCATCAACTGATGAGTCATCCCAAACAAGAATCCTTTTATGATTCAGTAGCGCTAGACATATAAATAGTTAGTAACATATGAAATATATATTTCAAAGAGAGTAATAAGACTATACATTTCAATACATACATTTGATTCTTTGACAAACATTTTTACTCGTGTGGCCTTCTAGTTTTCTCCTTGAAGCCTTTTCCATGATTCTTGAACATTCAACAAATTCATTTCGTAGAAGTGTGACTCATGATCTACTATACCTACAATGCATACTTTCAAGAAAAACCATGATACCAGGATCATTTTTTAATTTCTTAAGTTAGATATACATAACCATTGAGGACGGGATCCTATAAAGGTTACTCCTACTTTCAATCAAGGTTTTATACTTAGCATCCAAGGATACTAATTGTAATTTTTAGAGAATAAAGATTCAGGTTTGTAATCATGTATGATATATATAATAATTACCATTTTTATCTATGAGCCATATACTTAATAATATTAGAAGTTTACAATTATACTTACCTTGTATTTACATACCTCTAATCTTGATATCTTTGTAGTAGTAATAGTACTTACTTGGTTTCTTGAACTTCAGATCTTCAAAGAATGCTTCCTTCAGACAAGCTTCAGATAGTTTTCCAAATGAATATTAAAGTCCTCCTTACATTTTCAATACTTTCTTAATCCATAGTCCTTTTATTGCAGAAATGAGTATTTGATTCTTATTTAGATGACATAGTTCATGAGCGTGCATCATTGTCAGGACACTAAATTGAGACCATGAAAGTACCGAGACTGTAATTATGTGTTGACATAGTGATAAGCACCCTAACTGTGATACTGATTCCTTTATACTGACGTATTGCACTGAAATTTTGTGAACATTGCATTGAGATTATTTTTGTAATGGTCAAAACTTGTTGTGATGATGCTTATCCCATATCCCTGTGAGGCTTTTGAATTCTTGTGGAGGAATCAAGACTTTCTCTATATCCCATATCACTGAGACCTTAACATCGAAACATTGAAACAATGGTATTGTGGTAAAGCATCATCACCTAAGTATTTTCCACTGTGATATCATTGAACCACTTGGTATGATTTCCGAGCTAGAATAATGTTATATCCAATATGTAGTGTGATCCTAGAGGGATGTGCAAGTTTCTGTGCAATGTGATATCTTAGAATTATAACTTGTAGCCTTCCTTTTCTGAAGTTCTAATGATCCAGACTATCTCCTACTAAAATGTGGAATTGAGCTCGGCGATTTGGAAGTTCTGGAGATAGGAAGCCCTTCGCTGTACACATTGCCAACTTCACTATGTGGCTTAAAGAGTTTGAAAGCACTGCATCTCACTGCATGTAAGAAGTTGAAATGTTTGCCGACTTCTCTAGGTGACTTGAAGAACATGAAGATACTGGATATAAGAGAGTGCGAGGCATTGAAATATTTGGCGGCCTCGCTTGCACTGTTGGCTCAGTTGACTCAGTTGACTGTATCTCGTTTTCCTTTGATATATGAACTACCTTTTACTCATTTGGACAACTGCATACTTCCACGGCTCCAACAATTAACGCTTAATCAAACATGGATATTCGAGGTATCATTTCGTGAGGGTGTTTACTTCACCCTTCGAAATCTGAGTTTCATTAGCTGTACTGATTTGTTCATGGTTAGAAAATTGCCAAATACAATCATACACTTATCATTTCATAGTTGTGATCATTTGATGATAATAGAAAAGCTTCATGGTTTTGAAAAACTTGAAATGTTGGGCTTTACAGATTGCCCACAATTGGAGAAGTTGCCACTTATAGAGACAATGAAATCTTTGCGTTGCTTAGAGGCAATTGGATGTGTGAAGTTGAAAAGCCTACGCGGATTGGGGCAGCTGACAAATATTCTGTTGAAATTTCTGAATGATTCCAAAACACACAGAGAGAACAAAATCTCTCCTCTTAACATAGAGAACTATTTTAAAAAAGTTGCTGCACAGAGATGGCACATAGACAGCTTCTATTTCATTAAAAATAAAATTCTATTACAATATGATATTCTTCCTCCATCAGAGGGATTACAAAATGGAATTGCTTCCCACACACAATGTCCTCAAATTCTCTCTGTCTCTAAAACTACACACACAGTGCTTCACTACACTGTTTCAGCCTTCGGGCTCATTACAAAAAAAACAGTACACAGTCTATGCTTTAGCCTTCAGGCCTTTTACTTTATAGATGACGCTTTTAAAAAAATTAAAACTATTCAAAAATATATATTATAAAATTTGAAAATTTTATAATATATATATTAATCGTATATATATTATATATCCAAAGTCATAAGACTTTTCACCGTGGCGTTAAATAAAACATAAGGGGAAAACATATATGATAAGGTTTTATAAACCTTAATACATTCGCCGCTCATAAAAATTTTAAACCGATGTTTTAAACCTTTGTCGCGGAACTCAAAATTGGAATTAAACTCCATTTCAAAAAATTAACGCGTACCAATTCCCCTCGCTGACGTTAGGAGCCAAATCTGCGCGATCGCGATCTGATTGGTCGGAGGTGGGACCCTCGACTTCAAAACAAAAGGTAAGCTCTAATTCATGGAATTATCACGTACCAAATGGGATCCATGACGTAAGCACCAAAAATGCGCGATAAGCTCTGATTGGTCCACGCGTCCTTGTGACTTGGCAGTGGGTCTGGTACTTTACATCAGTGAAAGGACTGGTGATGGGGCTCAAAAATCATGCGATCAAAACTTGATTGGCTCCTCGGATGGTGATGTGGACTGTGGGTTCCACAACTTGACGTGGCCCGTTCAAAATAATAAAAAAATTTGGTGGTAAAACAAAACTGTTGGTTGGTGAACTATGTTAATGGCGCGGCATGGTGGGTTTTAAAGGCGATAGACAGAGAAGTTAAGGGTGCAGAGATAAAAGAAATGGTTGCGTGGTCAACCACGATTTGCACAGTGAAACATAGGCTACGACCATGAATAAAATTTGAGCTTGCAGGGTTTAAATGCTAGATTGAGTGTATATCAAAACAACAATAAAAATACTGCTACTGCTGCCTCCTTTTCACATCTAGATTTAAGTCCTCTGTCCTTCTGCACAATAGTAGTGGAATTTAAAAAAATTCAACACTCCCCCTTAAATTCAATTGCTGGGTTTTCTTCCATACCCAAACACTTAAGTAATTAAAACTCTTTTGCCCCAATGGCTTTGTTAAAATGTTTGCAAATTGCTCCTTTGTTCTGCAATGTTTCAAAATAATTTCTCCATTGTTCACTAGCTCCTTGATGTAGTGATACTTGGCATCAATGTGTTTTGTTCTTTTATGAAACACTGAATTCTTTGACAATGCCATAGCTGAGCTATTGTCACAATAAATTGTTGTGCCTTTTACCTGTTCATGACACAAAATCCTCAACATTCTTCTCATCCAAACTGCTTGACATGTTGCTACTGTAGTTGCTACATACTCTGCCTCTACTGTAGATAAAGCCACAATTGGTTGTTTCTTAGAAGCCCATGAAATGGCTCCTGAACCCATATGAAAAACATAACCATAGGTGCTTTTCCAGTCATCTATACTTCTAGCCCAATCACTGTCAGTATATTCAATCAATTCAAAATTTTCTGAAGTGGTATATAAAATTCCATACCTCTTTGTTCCTTTCACATACCTCAGAATTATTTTTGCTACTTGCCAATGTGCCTCCTTTGGCCTTTCCATAAATCTGGAAATTAAACTCACAGCATGCATAATATCCGGCCTAGTTGCAGTCAAATACATGAGGTTGCCAACTATGCTCTTGTACAAACTGGGATCAAAATCCTTGTTGTTGTCTTCTTTGCTTAACTTCAATCCCATCACTGTCGGAGTAATTGCTGCCTTGCAATCTTGCATATTAAATCTTTCCAAAACTTCATTTACATATTTACTTTGAGAGATAAAAATTTTATTTTCATTTTGCTCTACTTCTATTCCAAAGAATTATTTCAGCAATCCCATATCAGTCATCTCAAATTCATCCTTCATGACTGATTTAAAATTCTCAATGAGGTAAGCATCATTACTTGTAAAGATCACATCATCAACATCTAAAACAACAATCATCATCTTACCATATTTCTCCTTGATGTATAATGTGGGTTCTCCTTCACATTTCTCAAATCCATTTTCCAGTAGATAGGCATCTATCCTACTGTACCATGCTCTTGGTGCTTGTTTCAGTCCATAAAGAGCTTTCTTCAATCTGCAAACTTTGTGCTCTTGACCTTCTTTCTCATAGCCCAGAGGTTGTTCAACATAAACCTTTTCCATCAATACTCCATTTAGGAAAGATGATTTCACATCCATTTGGTAAACTTTCCACTTGTGTTGTGCTGCTATAGACAACATTGCTCTTACTATTTCCATTCTTGTAACTGGTGCAAAAGTTTCCTCATAATCTCTTCCTTGTTGTTACTTGTAGGCTTTGACAACAAGTCTAGCCTTGTGCCTTTCAATCTTACCTTCAGCATTTCTTTTGGTCTTGTAGACCCATTTTACTCCAATGACTTCTTTTCCTTTTGGGAGATCAACCAATTCCCATGTTTTGTTCTTCTCTATTGCATTCATTTCTTCATCCATAGCATCTATCCATTTCTTATCTTTTATAGCTTCTTCAAAATGAATAGGATCATCTACGTGACAGTACAATGCAAATAAAGAGTTCATACCTCCATTTGCTGCCTCTTGCTCATAAATATCATTCAAATTTCTGAATCTGGTTCCTCTTTCACTTGGTGTACTTGTGTTTGTAGAAACACTCAAATCTGCTCCTTGTGGTGTGCTTGGAGAAGCACTGTTATCACTTCTCAAGGGTGTTTTCATACCTGCTTGTGGTGTCCCTTGCTGTCCTTGTGTTGGTGGAGGTGGTGCTGCTAATGAAGGATGTATTTTAGCGATCTCTTCCTCATTATCATCATGAGACAAACAACTTTTAACATTCACTGTTTTCTCAATGCTTCCATCCTAAGCTTCTTCCTCAATGAACTGCACATCTCTGCTTATAACAAACTTCTTGGTGGATGGGTTATACAACCAGTATGACTTGGATTCTTCACTGTATCTAATAAATATGCACTTCTTCCCCTTACTGTCCAACTTCTTCCTCAGCTGATCTGGAATGTGTGCATAAGCCACACAACCAAAAACTCTCATGTGGGTGACACCTTGTTTTATGCCACTCCATGCTTCTTTAGGAACTCTGTTCATTACAGCTTTGGTTGGGCATCTATTCAAGATGTATGCTGCACAATGTAAAACTTCAGCCCAATACTCATTTGGCAAATGTTTTGCCTTCAACATACTTCTTACCATGTCCATGATAGTTCTATTTTTCCTTTCAGCAACTCCATTTTGCTGCGGTGTGTACCTTGCTGTAATTTGTTTGTGTATGCCATTTTCTCTGCGAAAATGCAGAAATTCTTTTGAGATATACTCACCTCCTCTATTAGTTGTTAATACCTTAATATGTTGCCCGCTTTGTTTCTCTATAAGAGTTTTAAAGTGGAAGAATTTCTCAAACACTTCACTTTTATATTTCAAGAAATACACCCAAGTTTTTCTTGTGTAATCATCAATAAAAGTTAGCATATAGTGGTTGCTTGCTAGTGATGGTGTTTGCATTGGTCCACACAAATCTGAATGGACAATTTCTAAGGGTGCCTTTGCCCTTATGCTCTTTCCTGACGGAAAGTTTTCTCTGTGTTGTTTGCCCAAGATGCAGCCTTCACATAGGCTGTCTGGTTTCTCAATCAATGGTAATCCCTTTACCATTCCTTTCCTATGCAACAAATTCAGTCCTCCAAAGTTGAAATGTCCAAATATCAAATGCTATAACCAATTTTCATCATTTTCTTCTCTTTGATAAGTCTCTTGTGTCATTGCTGCCATTTCAGCTCCTTTCTTCAAATCTGCTCTCATCTTGAGATGAAACATTCTGTTCCTTGTCATCTTCACTTGTGCAATGCATTGCTTGCTTGGTGGTTTATCCATGATGGTGCATACATCATCTTTAAAGAAAACATTGTACCCCTTTTGAATGAGTTGTCTAATGCTCAAGAGGTTACACTTCATACCAGGCACATAGTAAACATCTGATATGGATCTTCCTTATCCCTTCTTTGTCAAAACACTTACTTTCATTTACCCATGACAGAGACCTTATTGTCTGTCCCCAATGTTACTTGAGACTTTTCATTTTCATCTAACATGGAAAACATAGAAATGTTTCTAGTCATATGGTTGCTACGTCCTGAATCTAGAAACCATATATCCTCATTCTTTTCTTCAGCCATATAACATGCTAAAAACAACTTCTCTTGACTAATATTTTCCTTAGTGAAATTAGCACTAGGTCTATTACCCATGTCACTCTGTTTCTTCCTACATTCATTGACATAATTCCCATACTTCTTACAGTAATGACATTAGACTTGAGATTTATCATACCTTTGTTCATGTGCTTGATTTTGTCTTCCTTACTGGCTACTGCCTTGGCCTTGGTTCTGATTTTGATTGCTGCCCCTTCCATTTGTGTTTGCAGGGCTGTTTCTTCCTCATATGTTTTGGCTTCTGCCTCTTCCTTTTCCTCTGTAGTTTCCTCTGCCTTGACCTCTTCCTCTTCCAAAGGAAATTTTGGTCTTGAAGGCATGCTCCAAAGATGAGTTTGCAGTTCTTCCCAATCTTTGTTCATGAGTCATCAATTATGCATGAAGCTCATCAACAGTAAACTTTGAGAGATCCTTTGTCTCTTCAATAGTTGTGACTATCATATCAAACCTTGAGAGTAAGCTCCTCAACACTTTCTCCACTATCCTTCTTTCTTCAAGTGTATCTCGATGAGACCTTATCTAGGTAACCAACCCAATCACATGTGTGAAAAACGAGTCTATGTTATCAGACTCTTTCATACAGAGAGTTTCAAATTCTCTCCTCAGCAATTGTAGCTTTGTTGTCTTCACCTTCTCCATACCTTGATAGGAAATCTGGAGGGTATCCCATGCATCCTTGGACCTCTTAGCTGCTGCTATCCTTGGAAACACACTTTCATGCACTGCTTGATAGAGATAGAAGAGGGCTTTTGAGTCCTTCTCCCTATTGCTCTTCAAAAAATCCTTCTCTACCTGTGTTAAGGCATTAAAAGCTTGTTCATGTGCTGGTTCTTCAAAAACATCTTCAACAAACTCCCATAAATCCTGAGAGGCAAACAGGGCTCTCATGGTGATTGCCCAATAATGATAGTTCTTCCCATTCAACTGTGGGAGTTGAGTATTTCCAATACTCGTGCTTGTGCTGGCTCCTGCCATGGCTATCACACTGAACTATGCTTTAAACTTGATTGTGTTTTTAAATAAACCTTCTCACTGCTTGAGAGTTAAACTCTGTCTTCAAAAGGACTTCTTTGGACTTCACTTTTTTAAACACAAAACAAAAACTCTGTTTACTTGGACTTTTGTTGAGCCTTCACACTGCTGGAGAACTGCTTCAACAACTCCTTCCTTCAGCTTCTTTGACAAACTTCAAAGAGCCTGGACTAGCTCTGATACCATGTTGAAATTTCTGAATGATTCCAAAACACATAGAGAGAACAAAATCTCTCCTCTTAACACAGAGAACTATTTTAAAATTTTGCTGGACAGAGATGGCACACAAACAGCTTCTATTTAATTAAAAATAAAATTCTATTACAATATGATATTCTTCCTCCATCAGAGGGATTAAAAAATGGCACTGCTTCCCATACACAGTGTCCTCAAATTCTCTCTGTCTCTAAAACTACACACACAGTGCTTCACTACACTGTTTAGCCTTCGGGCTCATTACAAAAAAAACAGTACACAGTATATGCTTTAGCCTTCGGGCCTTTTACTTTATACATGACGTTTTAAAAAAAATTAAAACTATTCAAAAATATATATTATATATCCAAAGTCATAAGACTTTTCACCATGGCGTTAAATAAAACATAAGGGAAAAACATATATGATAAGGTTTTATAAACCTTAATACATTCGCCGCTCATAAAAAATTTAAACCAATGTTTTAAACTTTTGTCGCAGAACTCAAAATTCGAATTAAACTCCATTTCAACAAATTATCGCGTACCAATTCCCCTCGCTGACGTTAGGGCCCAAATCCGCGCGATCGCGATCTGATTGGTCGGAGGTGGGACCATCGGACTTCAAAACAAAAGGTAAGCTCTACTTCATGGAATTATCGCGTGCCAAATGGGCTCCATGACGTAAGCACCAAAATTGCGTGATAAGCTCTGATTGGTCCACGCGTCCTTGTGACTTGGTAGTGGGTCCGGTACTTTGCATCGGTGAAAGGATTGGTGACGGGGCTCAAAACTTGATTGGCTCCTCAGATGGTGATGTGGACTGTGGGTTCCACAACTTGACGTGGCCCGTTCAAAATAATAAAAAACTTTGGCGGTAAAACAAAACTGTTGGTTGGTGAACTATGTTAATGGCGCGGCATGGTGGGTTTTAAAGGCGGTAGACAGAGAAGTTAAGGGCGTGGAGAT
Organism: Pinus albicaulis; assembly: GCA_034641835.2. Lineage (NCBI taxonomy): Eukaryota > Viridiplantae > Streptophyta > Pinopsida > Pinales > Pinaceae > Pinus > Pinus albicaulis. Next base: position 2,017,536,464 of record CM076575.1, on the reverse strand, counting down.
AAAAGGAATGGTTGCGTGGTCAACCACGATTTGCACGGTGAAACATAGGCTACGACCATGAATAAAATTTGAGCTTTCAGGGTTTAAATGTTAGATTGAGTGTATATCAAAACAACAATAAAAATACTGCTACTGATGTCTCCTTTTCACATCTGGATTTAAGTCCTCTGTCCTTCAGCACAACAGTGATTGAATTAAAAAAATTCAACATCTTCGAAAACTAGATGTTCGAAACTGTTCCGAGTTGGAAGAACTTAAAGGTATCCAAAATTGTATGTCATTGGAATCATTGAATGCAAGTAGATGTGTGAAGTTGAAGAGCATATGGGAATTGGGACAGCTGAAAAACCTTCAAAAAGTAGATGTTACATAGTGTTACATGTTGGGAGAAGTAGAAGGTATCCAAAATTGTATGTCGTTGTATTCCCTTGATGTGGAAGGATGCCCAAAACCCAAAACTGCAGTGGAGTGTGAGAGTAGTGTAGTGGAGTGCGGGAGTAGTGGAACGATTGCACATGTTGATGTTAAAAGGTCAGTTCATTTGAGTGTTATTATAAATAAATGCAAGGCTTTTTAATTCAACCTATTATAAATAAACGTAAAGTTGTTGGATATTTAAAGTTTGGCTCTTGGTTTGTTTCATAGTTGTATTAAATTTAATAATAAAAAAAATTTCCTTTTTCATTAATAAGAAGAAAGTATATTAAACATTTGCTTTTAAGGCATCCTATTTATTATAATAGATATACTGTCCTGTTCTATTATTCTAAAGAGTGATAAAATAAAGAAGTTCCCATTGCGTAGCCTTCGTTATATTCTTATCTTCCTTCCAGTAATGGAGAAATAGTATTGAGTCTGTGATAAATGCTAAAAATAGTAAAACAAAATCGTCATCAACTACGAGATACCAATCAAAGTGGAGTCCTAAATGGTGTAGATACAAGTGCATTCATGACCCTGTTCTCAATATAGAACGCGAAATGATACTTAAGAGATTCAGCTGCGATGCCCCCGCTTTGACAATCAATCCGCCACAGTTTCATAGTTGTATTAATTAACAAGTAATAGCAGTGACAGTTGAAATGTTAAAATTATATTTATGTTTTTATTTATTTATTTTAAAAACTAAAAAATAATTTATTTTTTTTGGTTGTTAATCAGGGGAATATACTATGTGGTACGAGGACATGCTTTCTGACATGCCTTCTAAGTGGAGTTCTTTCCGGATTACTTTCAAGGTATTGAACTCGGTCTTTTTCGGGATGCCTTCTAAGTGGAGTTCTTTCCGGATTACTTTCAAGGTATTGAACTCGGTCTTTTTCGGGATTAGTTTCAAGGTATTTGGACTATCAATTGAGCTATAGCCAGGTATAGAAAAATAAAAATATGTTTTCAAAGGGATGCAGTGAAGTTATAAAAAATATTAATCACATGATTTGTGTAGTTTTTTTTTTAAAATTAAATTATACGAAAATTAAAAGATTTGAATGAATTCAAATATTATATATTTTTGCTATTCTTTTTGGCAGTTTTGAGCATATGGCTTTTGGATTTATTTGTTTGGTAGGTCATTGTGATTTAGCTCAAAATTTTATTTTAGTTAACAAATTACTATTATATTTTAATTCAAAGTATTAAATTGATAATTTATAAATCTTATCAAAATAATAAAATATATATTAAAGTAATTTATAGTTTTTGGTTTTTTTCATTTGGATTTGGATTTGAAATATATAATATATATATTAAAATTCTCTTTACAATAATAAATTACATAAAGCATAAATATAATTTTCAAAAATACGAAATTTATATTTTCAAATTTTTTTTTTCTTATCAAATTGCATATACAAATATTTAGGCTAATAGGTCTTCTCTTTTGAATTATTACACTTGATTTTTAGTCAATTCTCTCTTAATGACAGTGTACACACATTTTTTAGACTCTTATTGAATTTAAATTTTAAGATTTTGCTAAATAAATTTCAATGAAATTTAAAAATGAATTCGCTAAATAGTAATTTCTATTTAATAGTAAATAGTAATTTCTATTTCAAGGTGTCTTAAACCATCATGTACACTCCTTTCATATATTCGACGGATCCCATCTGCTTATTACATACAAAGTCCGTTAGAAGATAAGCTTGCAAATATTCTTTTAAAATTTTCTTGACTGATCATCATCACCTCTTAATTGCCTCTATGAAAAGTTGAAGCTCCTCAAATGTTCCGAAGAGGTCGTACATGTCGTCGAGAACTGTGATAACATGACAGGTTTTGGCAAAGCCGAGTCTGAATCCAGAATGTTGAGGCTCAAACACGATACAAGAAGCCAGAGTGTTGAGAGATTCAGGGATATTTTAAATATGAAGCAGGGATGGCTTCTCGGTGGCGTGTGAAGTGGTGCTGTTCGATCATTTGCTGTGGACGTTGGAGAACGCCGATACAGAGACCACTGTGAGCGATTCCAGGTTGCAGTAAAACACTGACTACATGGATGGTACCTCTTGCACATTGAACTTTGAAAATAGGGTTTGAGATGTCAATAATTAGGACCTCCATCGCATATTAGATTGTGAATTTTCTTAAATAATTTGCCTGAGAGGACCTGTTTGAATCAGTAGGCGGAACCTGCAACAACATTTACTATTTACTCTGTAGTCAAAAATAAAATAAATGTTGGTTTTTTGCTCATTATATTTGGAAACCCTAATAGGTTTTCCGAGTTTTATCTTGTACCAAAAGGATCGGTTGAGTTCAATTCCACACTGCTAATTAGCGTTCCGTATATGCCGAACCCTAATAGGTTTTCAGACTTCCATTTGACGCTGCTAATTAGCGTTCAGTATATGCCGATTTGGTGTTATGTTTTTATCATTATGAAATTGAGAAATTTTACTCTTTCTTATAATGATTTAATATCTATGAAATTTTGTGTGAAGAGCTTTCGTATATTTTTTCCATTAATATTGTTTTACATTTATACATTTTTAATATGTATATTTATTAAGAATGAAGAGAGTATAATATTCTACAAGTTTTAAAATTCAAATATAATTTTATAAATGAATTTAAAAGTTTAAATATAAATATGAATCATATTTATATAAAATAATTTATCTTTTCTACTCACATTCAAGTTTCCTAAAATTTTATTTCTATGCTATCCTAACATGCAGTGTTAATAGAATATATTAATCATTAAAATGTCTTTTTTTTCTTTTTCATACATATTAATGTAATATATTTATATTTATTTACAACTATCTTGATTTAGAAACTGTATACAATATATTTATTATTTAAAGTTCTAAAAAATATATTTCAACTTCAATAGTATTTAAAGTGAGTTTTAATCTATTATTTTTATATAACATTTATTACTATGCAAAATTCTGGCATGTAACACCCCTGTAAACGGTTGGCCTTTACAATTTTTAGGGAATTATTATCATTTAATTACCATGTTTAACAAAACAATAATTTGTTACATATCTTCAACTAATCGAACTTACCTTAATATCTATTATTATAAAAAAGGGTAATAATAATTTACCTTATGGGTTTGAACGTGTGAAATATGGTGGCAAATTATATGTTGTAATTTACTGTTATTTTTCGAAAATATTATTATTATTTACCGTTCAGTTGTAACCATCGAAGGTAAACATATCCACTCATTTCTTTATTTTCTTGGGGAAGAAAAATCAGTTTTCGGGTGGAAGAAAAACCAGTTTCCTATTTGTTGGATGCATCGAAGGAATTAGAGAGGATGGCATCGTCTTCAAAGGAGTACAGATGGTCATCAGAAATAATAGAAGTAACAAAGGATCTAGCATCAACAACATGTGGTGTTGTCTGTCCATGTGTTTTGACGACGATGTCTCATTCTTCAGCAATAGATTTCCTCCCAAAATTTTGCAGATGCTGCTGAAAGAAAACATTATTGCAGAGGAGCAATGAGAATTTCTGGATGTGGATTAGTATTGCAGCAGGGAGAGGAGTTCTTCAAATGAAATAAAGATAAGTATTTATTTTATTTTATTTAAGAAGTGTATGCAGATGTGTGTTGATTTCCTTTAGAAAAGAATTGTTATATACGTAAAAAAAATAGCATTGCATGAAATTAGTTTCTATTTAAAAGAATTCTTAAAAATGTGCATGCTATTATAATATATTGTTTCTCATAAGAATATGCATATGAGATTAATAGGTGTATCATGCTTTATTTATTTAGGAAAGAAAATATAAAAAGCATGAAAGAAAAATAGTTACCTTTCATTTGAGTTTGAAAAGAAGTAATTGTTTTTGCATGCAATAAAATTGCTATTGTATTTTTCATTTCTTAAAAAGATTGGTATTATGCTAATATCTTAGAAAGATATTGATCTTAGTGAATTACCATGGTAAAAGACAAACTTAGGACGTAAGTTCTTGAAAATATTTCTATTATTTTAATCTTTTAGAATTATATTATTCTTAGAGATATACCATGGTAAAAGACAGACTTACTGGTTTTTCGAAAAAGAATCCATGTGAGTTCTTGCAATGATTACTATATGTATCTCGAAAGATGTCTGGTATAAATCATTTTACTTGTCTTTATATATATGTCTCTTATGTAAGAAAAATGAGATGCTTCTTCTTTTTGTAAAAGAAGAGAATTTCATACATGTATATGAAATGATAGGGAAATCCAAATTATTTCTTGAAAATTAATATAGATTAAAGAGGGTAATTCTTGAAGATATTTCATGGGTTGGGAGATAAGTTATGAGTTTTTCTTGGAAAATAAGTCATGAAGAACCCATGTTAGTTCCTCAATCTTTTCTTTGGAAAAGATTCTATTGTCTTATATATGTTGTTCTTACTTGAAAAGAATAACCTCTTGAAAAGATAAATGGTTAGATGAATTAAGTCAACCTCTTGATCTAGGTGTATTAAAGGTTAAGTTAACCTTGTTAGTGTTGCTTAGTTTTTATACATAAAAGAGGCTATCTATGGTAATTTCTTGGAAGCCAAGCATGAGCTTCATGCATGTAGAATCATAGAGAAACAAGGTTCTTTGCATGGATAGAGGATCTATTGAGTATGTGATTACTTATGCTATCATAATTATTATGTTAGTTTCTTTCAAAACAAGATCATGTATATGCATGCAATGTTTGTATTATATTTCATTGGAAATAATATACATATTTGTATGTCGGAAAGATAGCATGTTGTGTTAAACTACAAAACGATTGTTAGTATAATCTTTGAAAAAGAGGACATGTATTTGTACGCTTATTTACATTAGTGTTACAGAAAGAAAACTTGCGGTTGCATGCTCTTTTGTGTTAAGAATTCCTTTGGGAAGACTCCTTTGGAATCTATATGCATGGGAGCAACATTTGTTATGTTAGCTTTCCTTCCATGCACCAAAAAGTAATAGCTGAAGGGTTAGCTATTTTGATTAAATTTATGTAAATCACATGCACAAATATCGTAACTGATGTATTAGTTTATTTTAAGGACAAGATTGGGAGATGTAGCTATTGTCATGCAGGAACGTGTGTTTATGCGCGGGAAAACTAGTTAATATGATGACTTATAACTAGCACATATGCAGTATGGTTGTTAAAGAGAGAATGTCAAGGTATTTTACTTTCATGACATGAATATACATGAGTAGCGGAAGAAGCTTCTTTAGTATAGATTTATGAAATGTTTGATTAATACTTTATGACATCTATGTATATTGAAGGCATCATTAGTAGGGAATGATGGTGACATGTACAAAGGAAATACTATGCTTAACCTGGTGGTAGGTAAATGATTATGGTTCATGCAAATAAGTGCGAGCTGCAGGATGATCCAATGTACGATGGTCCATTGTAGGGCATCCATGCCACCAAGATATGAAGATATGAAGATTAGTGGGTAAATGCTATCATATTTATTGTAATGGCTTTAAGCAAGATAATTGTATATTTCTTTGTAAGATTTATAACGATGGTTAATGGGTGGTCTCCCTTATAAGCCATTGAGTGAGGGCTGAACACCCTCATGAGCATTTAATAATAAAATTAAACGTTTGCTGGTTTTCACCTTACGGGGTTTCCAAGGTATATTGGTGTTCAATGAGGTGATTAATTATGGTGTCAAGTTGATGATGTTGATTCCTTTCTTGTTGTGATGTTCATGATGTCAAGTATGTGATGACTACATGAATAATGAAATGAATTCAAGGTATCTCATGTAGTTTTATGTTAATGTACTATAATAAGAGGTTGTTAATGGTTAATAAAACTTACTATTCATATACTAAGGTTTCACTATGAACTGATGAACCTTCTATCTAATGATGAGTAAGGAATATTTAATATTGATATGGATAGTTACCCGTGAGTAACTTGTATAAAAAAATTTAACTCCTTACATTTCTATGTGAAGTTATCGGTGGATGTTACAAGTGGTATCAGAGCTAAAGGTTGCAGCACTGGCGCCTTTGGGATTTGTTAAGCGAAAAGAAGTTGAGGTATTTTACTAATGGACATCAGTTAAGGTATGATTCTAGAAATCTACATATTGATTGATATATGATTCTAGCAATCTACATATTGAATGATATATGCAGTAGTCTACTATTGACATGAGATGTGTGATTCATGTTTATAACTACATTAAATATTAATGAGTAATAAATGTTGTTGCAAAACGGTTTTCATAACATTGGAATCCTGTTGAAGATGAAAGACAATGAAACCTTTGCTATACTTATGAACAACCTGGGTACTCACTAGTGAAAGTGAGAAGACAATAAAACCTTTGTTGTATTTATGAACAACTTGAGTACTCACTAGTGAAAGTGAGAGGCGTTTATTAACAGTGGTTATATGACATATTACTCATACATTTAGTGAACACAACTAAAGTTACCATCCACTACTTGAAAACTACTTGAAAAAGATGAATGTGTATAGTGATGGTGTCTGAAACTAATGCATGAATGCGATAGGTGAGGAAAGCCCTTATATAAGATGATAGAGTGTTTTAAAATTAAATTGAATGAAGTCTTTTAGATATTAAAAAATACTTAATGGGTCAAGTAGTGAGACTTGACTATAATGACTAGTTGATTGACTCGTTTTTGAATGAGTCGTCATGGATGCATTAAGATTATTAGTGGCATTGAATGACTAGTTTTTGAATGAGTCGTGTCATGGATACATTAAGATTATTAATAGCATTGATTAGTTATGAATGACTAACTAATGAAAGTTATATGCACGAATCGATTTTGACTAAAGCTATTTGAAAGTTGTGAACAAGTGATTATGGTAATTACTTCGTGTGTCAGTCTGTTGGTAATAGAACATTATGGGAATTGAAAATGTTTGCACTCATACCCTAATATTTATTGACACATACACATTAATGAATATTTATATATACTTGTATGCATGACAACATTATATGCAGGAAATTAAAATGATTGTGTAATATAATATGTGCTTAAGAAATGCATATTTATGATTAGCATTATTGCTTATAGTAAGCATGGGTAGCTTAATGGAAACATAAAGCCTATGAAAGTAAAACATCGCAAACATTGCAATGCAAATTGCAACAGTAAATGTTAAAGTATCATGTTATAATGTGCATGGTTTTGTTATTTGGGAAATAATAATATACAACACATGTATGTTAGTCATGTTTCCTGTTAATATAGATATCATTGGACCCGTGTTAAGGGAAAGTATGATGTATGATGTACATAAAGTTTCTTTTTGTATAATGTGTACATAGTTCATTATGTAATTTACTATGGGAAACAATGCTAAAAGAGAAGTTTAACATGCCAAACAGTTGTGAAAAATTGTGAAAGGCTAGAAGGCCTTGGGTTGATGGTGGTTGCCTGCTCGGAGGGGTTGATGGCACTTACTTGCCCGGATTTCCTCTCCCTAGAGATATATGATCTCAGTAGGGAAGAGAGTTGGCCAAGATGGTGAAGGGGAAAAACCTAAGGCAATTCTATTGATTTTCGAGCCTGTTGGAGGTGGCCCAAAATTCCTCATAGACGAGACGCTGTCAAAGGAATAGGCATGATGTTGCCAAGAGGAATCCATACTGGACTTGGAATGGTATTTTGTCAAATGACTGTCTGGATGTGAAAATGACTCGATTTGGTTGTGGAAACCAACTCCCATAGGTTGGGAGGAGCATTTTGTTTACCATTGTGGTTCTCATAGCGGAACAAGCTAAGTAAAAAGTTATTGTTATATTAAAATGAATTTTTATATGATTGTGTAAATATCTTATGTGGATATTAAGAGGAAAGGAGCTTAGCGCTCGGAAAATGAATTATTGAATGTATAAGTTCATTTATTTTATTACTAATTTGTTTGAATTTCTTAGTAGAGGCTAGGATATGCCCATGGTGCATTGCTTGACCATTGGTAAGATTAGAGAGCTAGGAGCTCTCTGCGTACTTTTTGAAGTACTATGTGGATGTCTTTAGCAGGAGCTAAGATAGTGTGCAAGTGATGCATTGATTAGAGGGTTGGTGCTTTGTGAGTACTTGTGGAAGTACTCTGATTAAAACATCTCTTGATATTGCATGAATGTTTGATAATTGCAAGTATTTCATTTGATTGAAACTATGTGACTAATGTGATTGAATTTGTTAGTCATACATTACAGGCTCTTTCCATGGAGTGTTGATGGGTTGTTCAACCATTCTCAGAGAGCTTGTGTAAAAGCCATCATTACTTCCAATAGTAATTGGTAAGTAATGGTAAGTTCGTATAGAGAATTTTCTATATTTTTATGAATTGAATAATGGATAAGTAGTTAAAAATGGAAATGGAATATATTTTGAGCTATACATGCTTATGACTATGGATAAAAACATTATTGTTTCAATTAATGGCATTTAAGGAAAAGAAAGTGTTTCATTCCAAAGGGGAAGGACCCCCTTTGGGTTGTTTATATTATTATATCATGAGTATAAGTTTAAATTTCAGTGAGAGAAGCACACCGAGGATGATGTTCTCTTAAGGGAGGGAGTATGTAACACCCCTGTAAACTGTTGGCCTTTACAATTTTTAGGGAATTATTATCATTTAATTACCATGTTTAACAAAACAATAATTTGTTACATATCTTGAATGAATCAAACTTACCTTAATATCTATTATTATCAAAAAGGGTAATAATAGTTTACGTTACGGGTTTGAACGTGTGAAATATGGTGGAAAATTGTATGTTGTAATTCACTGTTATTTTCGAAAATATTATTATTATTTACCATTTAGTTGTAACCACCGAAGGTAAACATATCCACTCATTTATTTATTTTCTTAGGGGAAGAAAAATCTGTTTTCGGGTGGAAGAAAAACCAGTTTCCTATTTGTTGGATGCATCAGAGGAATTAGAGAGGATGACATCATCTTCAAAGGAGTACAAATGGTCATCAGAAATAATAGAAGTAACGAAGGATCTAGCATCAACAGCGTGTGGTGCTGTTTGTCCATGTGTTTTTGTTTGGACGCAATGTTCATACCATTACAAACGACGTTGTCTCATTCTTCAGCAGTAGATTTCCTCTCGAAATTTTGTAGATGCTGCTAAAAGAAAACATTATTGCAGAGGAGCAATGAGAATTTCCAGATGTGGATTAGTACTGCAGTAGGGAGAGGAGTTCTTCAAATGAAATAAAGATAAGTATTTATTTTATTTTATTTAAAAAGTGTATGCAGATGCATGTTGATTTCCTTTAGAAAGGAATTGTTATATACATAAAACAATAGCATTGCATGAGATTAGTTTCTATTTAAAAGAATTCTTAAAAATGTGCATGTTATTATAATATATTGTTTTTGCATAAGAATATGCATATGAGATTAATATGTGTATTATGTTTTATTGCTTTAGGAAAGAAAATATAAAAAGCATGAAAGAAAAAAAGTCACCTTTCATTTGAGTTTGAAAAGAAGTAATTGTTTTTGCATGCAATAAAATTGCTATTGTATTTTTCATTTCTTGAAAAGATTGGTATTATGCTAATATCTTAGAAATATATTGATCTTAGTGAATTACCATGGTAAAAGACAAACTTAGGACGTAAGTTCTTGAAAATATTTCTATTATTTTAATCTTTTAGAATTATATTATTCTTAGAGATATACCATGTTAAAAGACAAACTTACTAGTTTTTCAGAAAAGAATTCATGTGAGTTCTTGCAAAGATTACTATATGTATCTTGAAAGATGTCTGCAGTAGTAAAATATAGTATAAATAATTTTACTTGTCTTTATATATATGCATCTTATGTAAGAAAAATGAGATGCTTCTTCTTTTTGTAAAACAAGAGGATTTCATACATGTGTATGAAATGATAAGGAAATCCAAGTTATTTCTTGAAAATGAATATAGATTAAAGAGGGTAATTCTTGAAGATATTTGATGGGTTGGGAGATAAGTTAATGAGTTTTTCTTGGAAAAGAAGTCATGAAGAACCCATGTTAGTTCCTCAATCTTTTCTTTGGAAAAGATTCTATTGTCTTATATATGTTGTTCTTACTTAAAAAGAATAACCTCTTGAAAAGATTAAATGGTTAGATGAATTAAGTCAACCTCTTGATCTAGGTGTATTAAAGGTTAAGTTAACCTTGTTAGTGTTGCTTAGTTTTTATGCATAAAAGAGGCTATCTATGGTAAATTATTGGAAGCCAAGCATGAGCTTCATGCATGTAGAATCATAGAGAAACAAGGTTATTTGCATGGATAGAGGATCTATTGAGTATGTGATTAATTATGCTATCATAATTATTATGTTAGTTTCTTTCAAAACAAGATCATGTATATGCATGCAATGTTTGTATTATATTTCATTGGAAAGAATATACATATTTGTATGTGGGAAAGATAGCATGTTGTTTTAAACTACATTGGAAAGGATTGTTAGTATAATCTTTGAAAAAGAGGACATGTATTTGTACGCTTATTTACATTAGTGTTACAGAAAGAAAACTTGCGGTTGCATGCTCTTTTGTGTTAAGCATTCCTTTGGGAAGACTCTTTTAGAAGCTACGTGTTCTGTTGTGTTAAGCATTCCTTTGGGAAGACTCATTTGGAATCTATATGCATTTGCATGCATGGGAGCAACATTTGTTATGTTAGCTTTCCTTCCATGCACCAAAAAGTAATAGCTGAAGGGTTAGCTATTTTGATTAAATTTATGTAAATCGCATGCATGAATATCATAACTGATGTATCAGTTTATTTTAAGGACAAGATTGGGAGATGTGGCTATTTTCATGCAGGAATGTGTGCTTATGCGAGGGAAAACTAGTTAATGTGATGACTTATAATTAGCACATATGCAGTATGGTTGTTAAAGAGAGAATTTCAAGGTATTTTACTTTCATGACATGAATATGCATGAGTAGAGGAAGAAGCTTCTCTAGTATAGATTTGTGAAATGGTTGATTAATACTTTATGAATCTTGACATCTATGTATGCTGAAGGCATCATTAGCAGGGAATGATGGTGACATGTACAAAGGAAATACTATGCTTAACCTGGTGGTAGTTAAATGATTATGGTTCATGCAGATAAGTGCGAGCTGCAGGATGATCCAATGTACGATGGTCCATTGTAGGGCATCCATGCCACCAAGATATGAAGATATGAAGATTAGTGGGTAAATGCTATCATATTTATTGTAATGGCTTTAAGCTAGATAAATGTATATTTCCTTGTAAGATTTATAACGATGGTTAAGGGATGGTCTCCCTTATAAGCCATTGAGTGAGGGCTGAACACCCTCATGAGCGTTTAATAATAAAATCAAACGTCTGCTGGTTTTCACCCTACGGGGTTTCCAGGGTATATTGGTGTTCAATGAGGTGATTGATTATGGTGTCAAGTTGATGATGTTGATTCCTTTCTTGTTGTGATGTTCACGATGTCAAGTATGTGATGACTACATGAATAATGAAATGAATTCAAGGTATCTCATGCAGTTTTATGTTAATGTACTATAATAAGAGGTTGTTAATGGTTAAGAAAACTTACTATTCATATAATAAGGTTTCACTATGAACTGGTGAACCTTCTATCTAATGATGAGTAAGGAATATTTAATATTGATATGGATAGTTACTCATGAGTAACTTGTATAAAAAAATTTAACTCCTTACATTTCCATGTGAAGTTATCAATGTATGTTACATCGCAATAATAATTCAACATGGCTGGAGAATTCTTCTACAATCTTACTAAATTGTAAGTGCATTTGAGAAAAACTAGCCCTCTCCAATATTGCTTTAAAAATAATTCCAAATTTAAATAGAGAATCAACATTTTATATCTTTCCAGGGTTAGGATGTTGAGAAAGGTTTTGACTTGAGGATTTGTTGTTGTACATTTTGCATGCTAATATTTTTATATAATCATTTGTTTAAACATATTTTTGTGATTCAAATTATTTTGGAGTTGTCTAACTAGCCAGAGGAATTGCCCAGAATCCGGGTATTTTATTTTATTTTATTATTATTTTTTTTCCAGAAATCTTGCAATTGCAGTGTTTGAATCATTTTTTTGATGGTGGAAATGGATTCAGCACCATCTAAAACTTCTAAGGCACCCAAAATATTGAAGATTGATAACTATAACTTGGATTTACAAAAATCCTTGCCGGATTTTCTTAAAATCTTACTTGAATTTCAATGATTTTCAGGGCAAAAAGGCAGTCCAGTTAGACTACGGCAATTATTTTACCATAATGGAATAAGAAAGTTTACCATTTTCTAATTTCATTTTTTCTTCCAAATAATTAAAAAACTTAGAAAATGGGAAAGGGAAAAAAGCTTAGAAATTGGGAAAGGGAAAGTAAAAAAGTAGAAAAGAAAATGAAAAATGGTATCGGAGTAAGAAAGTTTACCATTTTCTATTTTCATTGACTTGAAAAGCTTAGAAAATGGAAAAGAGAAAGTAAGAAAATACAAAAAAAAATAGAAAATCATAATGGAATAAGAAATTTTACCATTTTCTAATTTAATTTTTGCTTGCAAAGGCCTAAAAAGCTTTTTAATGGAAAAGGAAAGAATTTGTCTATGTAAATATGTAATAAATTGCTAATTTTAAAATGCAAAAAAAAGATTCCTTTATAGAAAGTAGCCCTAAATTTATTTGGATTAATTTCCTTTATTTTGCATGCTAATTTTTTTTTATATAATCATTTGTTTAAACATATTTTTGTGATTCAAATTATTTTTTAAATTAATATAAATTGATATTTAATTATATAGGCATGTGTATTTATTTTGGAATAAGGATTTATAATTTTAATTTAATTATTAACGACTTGAGGATTTAATCTCTACATAATATTTTAGAATATTTTGAGTGTTGGAGATTATCTCTAAGTGACATTCAGTTAGCATGCAGTTTTAGGCAATTTATAAATAGTCTAAATTTAAGATGTGGCAATCATGCTAGAGTTGTAATTTAGAAAGTTTCAATCATGTATGTGTGAACTAAGATTAGTATATCTATTTTTAGAGGTTTTGAGTCAAGTCAATCATGTAGTTTCAAGCAACTAAATCAATGTAACTTCTAAATTCACTATTTTGTTATTATTACGGATAATTTCATAATTAATTAAAGATGTCAATTTTCAATTTTTTGAAATTATATAAATAAAAATCATTCAGTTCATAACGAATAAATAAGTAAAATTATATTTTAAAATGAAACATTTAACAATTTCATTGAACTAGCTTAGATTTTTATTCTTCCATTTTTATAACTATCCATTGATCCAATTAAGTAATTAAGTTAAGCATTTTCTTTATTTGAGGAAATTAATGATAATGATAATTTCCAAAGACTTAACGCCAATTAAGTAATTAAGTCTAACAGTACTAAGATCACACATTTCCATATTTTTTTTAGGATTTTCTCTTGATAATTGATTCTTTTGGCAATAGAATAAAAAAACTTTCCAAAATTGCCATTATAAAAAGTAGAATGCTAATTTTTTTATATAATCATTTGTTTAAACATATTTTTGTGATTCAAATTATTTTTTAAATTAATATAAATTGATATTTTAATTATATAGGCATGTGTATTTATTTTGAAATAGGGATTTATAATTTCAATTTAATTATTAATGACTTAAGGATTTAATCTCTACATAATATTTTAGAATATTTTGAGTGTTGGAGATTATCTCTAAGTGACATTCAGTTAACATGCAATTTTAGGCAATTTATAAATAGTCTAATTTTAAGATGTGGCAATCATGCTAGAGTTGTAATTTAGAAAGTGTCAATCATGTATGTGTGAACTAAGATTGGCATATCTATTTTTAGAGGTTTTGAGTTAATTCAATCATGTACTTTCAAGCAACTGAATCAATGTAATTTGTAAATTCACTATTTTGTTATTATTACAAATAATTTCATAATTAATTAAAGATGTCAATTTTTTATTTTGGAAATTATATAAATAAAAATGATTTAGTTCATAATGAATAAATAAGTAAAATTATATTTTAATATGAAACATTTAACAATTTCATTGAACTAGCTTAGATTTCTATTCTTCCATTTTTATAACTATCCATTCATCCAATTAAATAATTAAGTTAAGCATTTTATTTATTTGAGGAAATTAAGCTATATTCTCAATTTCATTGTGCTATTTTCATATTGACAGTACAAAGTTAATCAATTAATGGATTGAAATTGTACTTTTCATCTTTTATTTAAATAGTCTTGTATTATCCTTTGAAAGACTGATAATATTGAGATGTTGAATTCAATTATACATGTTTTTGAAATTATCACAATTTAAAAATTCCTATCAGCCTGTCTTTGCACTTTTTAAGGAAACTGCTAGTATATATATGATTTAAATAAATATTTTTCTTTGCATACACATACTAGTTGTGTCACATTACTCCTTCCTTAAATTACCATTATAAAAAAAAAATAGTTCTTTTACCTACCAAAGTAAAAGCACAACTTACATAACTTAAAACACACCAATACATACATACACTTTATAAATATTTCAATGATAATTCAAGCCCAATTGAGTCATTGGATGGAGTTTACTTGTTTTGGTGTTTAAAAATTTCGGCTAGAGTACTTATGTTAGTACCATGGTACAGATTTTCTCCACACATAAAATAATTCATTTCAGCACTTTGGATTAAAGTCGTCTCACCACACAATAGTGGTAACCTTATTTTGGTTTGAATGCGGGTCATATCTGCCTATCGTTTTTGCTTACCTCGGTGTGGTGGAAATCCACATGGCATGAGGTATTAAATTCTATAGAACAAGTTGTAACTCCACCTAACTTGTTTGTACTGCGCATTTACACTTATGGGATAGCTGCTATATCTCAATTAATTTCCTTTGGGATTCGCTATCGAGGTTAATTGGAGTTTATCGACCCAGACCTGTTAGTCGGTAGTTCATTTGGTTGGGCGGGAGTTCCAGATCTGAACTTTATTCAGCCGAAATCCTTTGGTCTCTCCACTCCGGTTCACTTGAAAACGACCTTCCATTTCTGCTTGGCCTTCCTTGTGTGAAATTCCTTGACCATGGCTCGTTACATCTCGGGTGCTGACTGTGAGGATGTCGCCGGTTTAGATTTTAGGGTTTTGTTTCGGTTACGTGCCCTAGCTACAGAGGTTTTAAGCGCCGAGACTCTGTTGAAAAGCTCACAAGCTTAGTTTTCCAAGTAAGGCATGACTATGCCCATATTTTGCTATCATTTGGTTATATCGTTGCTTGGTTCTATTATAGAGTATGCACATAAATCTGTTTTGCTAAATCTCAGAGTCGTTTTCATTTACCTATCTCTGTTGAGAAGTATATGGTAAGGAGAGCAAAATTACTAGGAGACTTACAACTGTATTCCTTTTCTTTTTTTCTCTCAGGCGTAGGCAGAGGAGACTCCTCCGTTTTCAGGTATCTACTCTAGCCGTGAATTTTCGTTGTATGAGGGCATTTTGTTTTTGCGTTTTGGCTCAGATTTGCATGCACTAACCCCCATAACTTGGGTTTCATTTGTTGCAGGTTTGTGGAAAGTATTCATAATTAGTATTCGACTACCTTCCCACGACCACGAATTAATTTCTTCGCATTTCTTGGTTACACAGGTACCCCGGTTCCAATGGAGACTGAAACCCTTGGTTTCGGTCTCACGTTTTCCAACTTTCTTTCGCTGGGCTATTACCTTTCGATTCTTCACTGATAATTGAGTTTTAAAAGAAGAATAGTCCTTGAAATCTGTAATAATTTAGTTTCTTTTGTATTCTATTCACCTTGAGCTTTATTCCAGAAACTATCTGAAGGGTTAACCCCTTGGTTTAATTCCCAATTTGTATAGAGAGAAAAAGGGTTTTTTCTTAACTAAATTGTTAACCCTCTCAAGCATGTTTCTTCTCAGAATTCTTTTGCAGAGATAAGTTGATTATAAACTCTAATTTTCTTCAGTTTCAATCTTACATATATATATATATATATTCATCTAGTTTTGGAAAATATTTGATTTCCTATGTATCGGTTTTAACAATAGCAAGTTTACTTTCCGCATGAATGAATTCTAGTCTGCGTTCTGGGTATAGACTTACTTGATTATTTATTATGCTTCTCTCAAGGAACAAATTCGTTTTTTTAGTAATAATTATTACCAGAATTCTTTTCTTACTACCCAGTAATGTATTGAAGTTATTTTTATAATGTATCTCGTTTTCCCGGTAACTGAGTTGCATATGGATATTTATTTTCCGCCGAAGTGTTCTTTCCTCTGCTTACAAAGTTCTTGATAGCTTACTAGAATGGTGACCGGACCACCATTACGGAAGTCCGAGTATAGTATCCCCTTTCTGCATAGGATAGTTAGTCTGGGGTAGGGTTCCATCCCAACCTAGGACTGCAAATTCTAATGTTCAAACTTTCCATTTCCAGAAACTATATAATGCTTTTTTTTAAATGTTAAATGCCTTATTGGATGATACAGTGCATATTGTATTCAGAGATCTGTTATCACTATTTACCCTTTTCTTCCTAATTCGGTTCTAATTATATTTATATAAGTTATTCCTGCAATGTAATGTATCATTTGTTTTCTTTTAATCGGAAGAATTTCCACTAACTTCTTCGTAAGGTTATAATTATGTTTTCTACTACATAAAAATTTAATGGAATTTTTCAACAGTAATCTCTCCCTATCCTTTTTTTGCATAAATTATACCTACCCTTTTTAATTTACAGGGATTTTGGTACTTCACCCCTATTGTAAAAAGGTTAATAATAATCTATTGTAGACAATTTTCCCATAACAGTACCATTAACATAACATACCAAACAGATTTTAGTACTTATCTGAATTTATCCTTTCAAGCTGTGGTCCTCCCAACCATCAAGGGAGGATATTACGTCCTCCACTTGCCCGCTAGCTCCAGAATTTGGACGGTGCCCCGGGTTAACAGTGGATTTGTCTCACTTTCTGCTTTGACCTCTGGATGGCCTATCCAGTCAAAATTCAGAAGAATTCGGTTTTACAAGGGTTGCAGTGAGTTATTTTCAACTGATCCCAAATCAGCTCTAGAAAATACTCCCCTTTACCATTTACACAGAACCCATACTCCTCCTCTGGGATTCAAATTTATCCTTAGAGGAGTAGGTAACTGTCTTTCCAACTGTCCCCAACCACCTCCTATTCTTGGAAACTTTTCTTTACCATCAGCTTTATGTATATTCATTATTAAAATATTTTTCCTTTAATTAATTAATTTCTTCTAATAAATCAACAACTTAAATAATTTTCTTAATCAACAGTAATATTTGAGTTTTTTCTTGCCAGATAAAAGAAAACTAAAAAAATTGTCTTTAACTAGTTAACATTAATGAAGCCGTCACAACTTCCCCCCTGGAAGGTACACTATCCTCGGTGTTTCAGCCTAGCTCTGTAAAGAGCTCTGGGTAAGCTTCCTGCATAAATTTCTCGTCCTCCCAAGTAGCTTCATCTTGTCCAAAGTGCTTCCATTGGACTTTTACCTAGATGACTACTCGTTTGCGGAGTTCGATTTCTCTTCGGTCAAGTATGCGTTGCGGCTCGACCAGAAACTCTCCGTCCAGTTCTACTTGAAAAACAAAAAAAATGTTTTCAAGTCAATACTCATCAATTTTATTCAGAACTTCAAGTTAGGATTATTATTTCTATCCTACCTGAATATTTTGCCAATGAATCACATGTTTTTCATCATGAACATATCGCTTCAGTAAGGACACATGGAATACATTGTGAACTTGAATGTGGCTGGGTAAAGCCAACTGATAAGCTACTGGTCCTACCCTTTCCAATATTTGGAAAGGTTCATAGTATCTGGGAGATAATTTAGCACAAGAGGTCCACTTCAGGGTACTCCTCTTGGGCTTAATTCTCACGTAGACATGATCCCCCACCATGAATTCACGGTAAGACCTTTTCTTATCTGCATAAGTCTTTTGTCAGTCTTGTGTGGCCTTTAGATTTTGCCTTATTCTTTTTACCTCAGCTTCCATTTTAGCCAGCATATCAGGTCCCAACATTAATTTTGTCTCAGGACTGCTCTAGTTTATAGGTGTACGACATTGCCTACCATACAATGCCTCGAAGGGACTCATTTTTAGAGATTCCTGATACCCGTTATTATAAGAAAACTCAACAAGGTGCAAATAATCCTCCCACTTAGTTGGCTACTGCATCACATACATGCGTAACATGTCTTCCAGTACTTGGTTTATCCGCTCTGTTTTCCCATCAGTCTGAGGGTGATAGGCAGTGCTAAAATGTATTTGTGTTCCCAGACCGGAAAACAAGGTTTTCCAAAATGCGGATGTGAACTTAACATCCCGGTCTGAGATCACTGTCTTAGGTATGCCATGCAACCTAAAGATTTCCTTCATAAATATATCAACAATCTGTATTGTCTTGTATGTAGACTGTACTGGTATAAAATGTGCAGATTTGCTTAATCTGTCTACCACTACCATGATTGAGTCATTCTGTCTTTTTGTTCGCGGTAAACCTATGATGAAATCTAGGGAGATAACCTCCCACTTCCACTCAGGAATGGGTATGGGCTGCAATAGTCCCGCAGGATGCTGGTGCTCCACCTTTACCTGTTGACATTCCAAGCATTTGCTTAGATATTCAGCAATATTCTTATGCATGCCTAGCCAAAAATATACCTTTCTTATTGCAGTAAGCATTTTCTGATATCCCGGATGACCAGCGTAATTGCTGCGATGGAATTCATTTAGTATTAACTCCTTTAAAGCTATACGATTAGGCACATAAATTTTTCCTCGGAAGGTCAGCACCTGATCTTTATTCTTTCCATGCTCAGATGTTTTGTCTTGCTTCTTATCTTCCTCCATTTGTTGCCACAGAAATTTATATTTCGGATCTTTTTGGGCCTCTTCTTTTAATTGCTCCAAAAATTGGCTTTCTAGCTGATTATAGTATAATGCATAAGTATCATGCAATTTTCTACTCAACGCATCTGCCACTCGATTTTCCTTTCCTTTAACATGCTGGATGTCCATGTTGAATTCACTTAGAAAAGCATTCCATCTTGCTTGTCTAGAATTTAAATCTGCTTGCTTAAAATAATTAGTTAAGCTGCTATGGTCTGTTTTAAGTACAAACCTCTTACCCAGCAGGTAGTGCCTCCACACTCGGAGAGCATGTACCACTGCTGTCAGCTCCAAATCATAAGCATAATATTTCTGTTCATGGTCCTTCAGTTTTCTAGACTCATATGCCACCACTTTACCTTCCTGGGTTAAGATTGCTCCCACACCCTCTTTACTTGCATCAGTACATACTTCATAGTCTTTATCAGGGTCCGCTACCCTCAGAACCGGCGATGTAGTCAAAAGTTGCTTCAGATTTTCAAAGCTATTCTAACATTCTATTCTAACATTCATTTGTCCATTTGAAGAGTTTTCCCTTCTTCTGAAAAGATGTAATAGGGAAGGCAATTTTAGAAAATCCTTCTATAAATATTCTATAATAACCTGCTAATCCCATAAATGATATAATATCGGCCACGTTCTGGGGTACTCACCATTCCATAATAGTTTTGATCTTTTCTAGATCAACAACGATTCCTTCAGCTGATATAACATGTCCCAGATATTGGATTTCTGTTTTAAAGAAATCACACTTGCTGAACTTGGCATAAAGCTGATGCTTTCTTAACATCTCCAAAACTATCCTCAAATGCTCTTTATGTTCCTCCTCGCTTTTAGAATAGATCAGTATGTCATATATGAAAATAAGTACAAAGTTATCCAAAAATTGATGAAAGATGCCATGCATCAACCTCATAAAGGTTGCTGGTGCATTCATCAATCCGAAGGGTAGCACCACGAATTCATAGTGCCCATAGCGAGTACGAAATGTTGTCTTACATATATCTTCATCTTTAATCCGAATATGATGATATCCAGATCTTAAGTCTATCTTAGAGAACACCTTAGCCCCTCTTACTTGATCAAACAAGTCATCGATTCTTGGTAAGGGGTATTTGTTCTTGACAATTAGCTTATTAAGCTACCTGTAATCCATGCACATATGTAAGGTTCCGTCTTTTTTCTTAACAAATAGGACTGGTGCTCCCCATGGAGACACACTTCGACGGATATAGCCTTTGTCTAACAATTCTTGTAACTCGTCTTCAGTTTTGTTAGTTCTGGTACACTCATTCTATAAGGAGCTCTTGACACCGGAGAGGCTCCTGGCAGCAATTCTATGGTGAAGTCAATATCCCTTTTGGGTGGTAAACCAGGAATGTTTTCTGGAAAGACATCCAGAAATTCCTGTACTACAGGAATCTCTTCCATCATGGGTGCCTTTTCCTTGGAATCTGTGTATCCCACTTGAATTTCATACAGCTGACATCCTTTTCTGATACACTTACCCATTTGAGATGCTGTTATTGGATGTAATTGCACAAGCTTTTTAATTCCTTGCATCGCTTTACGCGTGCCGTCCTGCATTCTAAAATAAATGATCTTCTCCTTGCAGTCCACTATGGTCCAGTGTCTTTCCAAACAATCCATCCCCAATAACACATCATAAGACCCCAATGGTAAGATATTTAAATCTACTTCTAACTGTTGTTCTGCCACTTCGAATGTACAGTTAGGAGCTTTTGCAGTTACTTTTCGTTTTGGCCCGGTGGCTAATTGTATTAACCAGGAATTCTTAAATTTCTGTTCTTTTAATTTGCACATTTCCACTATTTTGGGACTTACGTAACTCAGACTTGCTCCAGGATCTACCAAAATTGAAACAGGTTTAGTTAGTAAAGTACCTTCTAATTCAATCATTGTGGGTTGAAAATCAGCCTGCCAATCTTCCAAGGCTGCATTGATACGAGGTATATTGCGCACCACGTCCCCCACTGTAGATGCTTCCTGCAGATTTGTTACAACTTCTTTTTTGTTTCGTTGTGGAAAATTTTTATAATATTGAGCCTCCCCACATCCCCAGCTCTATAGAGGAGGTTTAGTAATCTGTCCCTGCTCTGGCTTACTAGATGTTTCTGTGGGTTTCTCTTCCGCTGGCCATTTGGTTCTTTGATGATTCCTACCAAATTGCTTACTGATAGAATTTCGTGCTGAACCTTTAAAAATGCCACCTTTACTGCTTTTAAAGTTGGAGCCATTTTTCTGACTTTTCTTTGGCTGCCAGCTTTTTCCCCCTTCACCCTGGCCTTAGTCTGCTGGTAGCACATTTGTGCTTTACGAATGGCTTCATCCATGGTTTGAGGATTAACAAATTCTATTCTCTCCCTCATATGAGTAGGTAGGCTACTTAAGAACCTTTGCACTTTGGCTTTTTCCTCTCTGAGGTAAGGAACATAACGTAACAGGGAAGTGAATTTAGTAACATATTCATCCATGGTCATTTGTCCCAATCGAAGATCATGGAACTCCTTAGCCTTGTCATCATAAAACCTTTCTGTCAAGTACTTGTCTTTAAAGTATTGCTGGAATAATTCCCAAGTAATATCTTGCTCATCAATGCTGCGTACGTTTTTCACTTCTTCCCACCACAGAGTGGCCTTTTCCCGTAATTGGTATATAGCCAATCTGGCCTTCAGATTGCTACTGTATTCATATAACTGAAAGTACTTATTTATATTAATTAACCAGGCTTCAGCCACCTCCTCTGCCTCACCATCAAATGTTGGTGGTTTAATTTTGCGGAATTCCCCCTGCAGTTCCACTTTCTATCTCTTAATGTCTTGTTGGTCAGGCAAATTGCTCGACTCTGCCTCGTTGTAATTTTTGTTTTTGCTTTTCTGGGAGGGACTCTTTTCAGCTTTGCCTGTAGTATTATTTCTGGTTTGCTGGTCTTCTTCTTCTGCTGATAATTCTTTTTCAGCACTTGGATGCTCCATCTCCTGATTTTGTTTGTCTGATAAACTTTTTAATATTTTCTCCTGATCTTGCAACAGTCACTCATTATCCTTCCTGAGCCTTAGCATTTCTTCTTGTAGTTGCTGCACCGTGTTTTAAAAAAAACCAATTTGGTGTTGCTATTCTTCAAGTAACCGATTGGTCTTTTGGTGTTGTTCTACACTTAATTGCACCCACATCTCCGAGTTCATGATTGCTGGTGCTTGAGTTTCCTTGGGTTGCGTTTGTGATGCTATCGCTCTTCTCATTTTCACCTGCTTTCTTTTCTTTCTCTGTGCACTATTCATATACACAGCTTCACTGTTAGTAGACCCTCAGGGTCCCAGCGTAGTAACTGTGCTCTGATACCACTTCTCACATTACTCCTTCCTTAAATTACCATTATATAAAAAAAAATAGTTCTTTTACTACCAAAGTAAATGAACAACTTACATAACTTAAAACGCAACAATACATACATACACTTTATAAATATTTCAATGATAATTCAAGCCCAACTGAATCATTGGATGGAGTTTACTTGTTTCGGCATTTATAAATTTCGGCTAGAGTACTTATGTTAGTACCATGGTACAGATTTTCTCCACACATAAAATAATTCATTTCAGCAATTTGGATTAAAGTCATCTCACCACAAAACAGTGGTAACCTTATTTTGGTTTGAATGCGGGTCATATCTGCCTATAGTTTTTGCTTACCTCAGTGTGGTGGCAACCCACATGGCATGAGGTATTAAATTCTACAAAACAAGTTGTAACTCCACCTAACTTGTTTGTACTGTGCATTTACACTTATGGGACATCTGCCATATCTTAATTAATTTCCTTTTGGATTCACTATCGAGGTAAATCAGAGTTTATCGACCTGGACCTGTTAGTCGGTAGTTCATTTGGCTGGGCGGGAGTTCCGGATCTAAACTTTCTTCAGCCGAAATCCTTTGGCCTCTCCACTCCGGTTCACTTGAAAACGGCCTGCCATTTCTGCTTGGCCTTCCTGGTGTGAAATTCCCTGACCATGGCTCGTTACATCTCAGGTGCTGACAGTGAGGATGCCGCCGGTTTAGATTTCAGGGTTTTGTTTCGGTTACGTGCCCTAGCTACAGAGGTTTTAAGCGCCGAGACTCTGTTGAAAAGCTCACAAGCTTAGTTTTCTAGGTAAGGCATGACTATGCCCATATTTTTCTATCATTTGGTTATATCGTTTCTTGGTTCTATTATCGAGTATGCACATAAATATGTTTTACTAAATCTCAGAGTCGTTTTCATTTACCTGTCTCTGTTGAGAAGTATATGGTAAGGAAAGAAACATTACTAGGAGACTTACAACTGTATTCCTTTTCTTTTTTTCTCTCAGGCGTAGGCAGAGGAGACTCCTCCGTTTTCAGGTATCTACTCTAGCCGTGCATTTCTGTTGTATGAGGGTGTTCTGTTTTCGCGTTTTGGCTTAGATTTGCATGCACTAGCCCCCATAACTTGGGTTTCATTTGTTGCAGGTTTGTGGCAAGCATTCACAATTAGTATTCGACTACCTACCCACGCCCACAAATTAATTTCTTCGCATTTCTTGGTTACACAGGTACTCGGGTTCCAATGGAGACTGAAACCCTTGGTTCCGGTCTCACATTTTCCAACTTTCTTTCGCTGGGCTATTACCTTTCGATTCTTCACTGATAATTGAGTTTTAAAAGAAGAATAGTCCTTGAACTCTGTAATAATTTAGTTTCTTTTGTAATCTATTCACGTTGAACTTTATTCCGGAAACTGTCTGAAGGATTAACCCTTGGTTTAATTCCCTATTTGTATAGAGAGAAAAAGGGTTTTTGCTTAACTAAATTGTTAACCCTCTCAAGAACATTTCTTCTCGGAATTCTTTTGCAGAGATAAGTCGATTATAAACTCTAATTTTCTTCAGTTTCAATCTTATATATATATATATATATATATTCATCCAGTTTTGGAAAATACTTTATTTCCTATGTATCAGTTTTAACAGTAGCAAGTTTACTTTCCACATGAATGAATTCTAGTCTGCATTCTGGGTATAGACTTACTTGATTATTTATTATGCTTCTCTCAAGGAACAGATTCGTTTTTTAGTAATAATTATTACCAAAATTCTTTTCTTACTACCCAATAATGTATTGAAGTTATTTTTGTAATGTATCTCATTTTCTCAGTAACTGAGTTGCATATGTATATTTATTTTCCATCGAAGTGTTCTTTCCTCTGCTTACAAAGTTCTTGATAGCTTACTAGAATGGTGGCCGGACCACCATTACGGAAGTCCGAGTATAGTATCCTTTTTCTACATAGAATAGTTAGTCTGGGGTAGGGTTCCATCCCAACCCAGGACTGCAAATTCTAATGTTCAAACTTTCCATTTCCAGAAACTATATAATGTTTTTTTTAAAATGTTAAATGCCTTATTGGATGATACTGTGCATATTGTATTCAGAGATCTGTTATCACTATTTACCCTTTGCTTCGTAATTCGGTTCTAACTATATTTACATAAGTTATTCCTGAAATGTAATGTATCATTTATTTTCTTTTAATAGGAAGAATTTCCACTGACTTCTTCGTAAGGTTATAATTATGTCTTCCACTGCATAAACATTTAATGGAATTTTCAACAGTAATCTCTCCCTATCCTTTTTTTGCATAAATTATACCTACCCTTTTTAATTTACAGGGTTTTTGGTACTTCACCCGTATTGTAAAAAGGTTAATAATAATCTATTGCAGAAAATTTTTCCATAACAGTACCATTAACATAACATACCAAATAGATTTTAGTACTTATCTGGATTTGTCCTTTCAATTTGTGGTCCTCCCAACCATCAAGGGAGGCTATTACGTCCTCCACTTGCCCCCTAGCTCCAGAATCTAGACGGTGCCCTGGGTTAACAGTGGATTTGTCTCACTTTCTGCTTTGACATCTGAATGGCCTATCCAGTCAAAATTCAGAAGAACTTGGTTTTACAAGGGTTGCAATGAGTTATTTTCAACTAATCCCAAATCAGCTCTAGAAAATACTCCCCTCTACTGTTTACACAGAACCCCTACTCCTCCTCTGGGATTCAACTTTATCCTCAGAGGAGTAGGTAACTGTCTTTCCAACTGTCCCAAACCACCTCCTATTCTTGGAAACTTTTCTTTACCATCAGCTTTATGTATATTCCTTATTAAAATATTTTTCCTTTAATTAATTAATTTCTTCTAATAAATCAACAACTTAAATAATTTGCTTAATCAACAGTAAATATTTGAGTTTTTTTTTGCCAGATAAAAGAAAACTAAACAAATTGTCTTTAACTAGTTACACTAGTTAACTTTAATTAAGCTGTCACAACTTGTAATTTAAATATGTAATGATTAGTTGTGTCAGGGATTTTCAGAATTAGAATTAGTGTGATGACCCCGAACTGTTTATATATTTGATCCGATGATTAGGGGTAGTGAGATTGCCCCGAGTTGTTTTACGTAGGAGTGAAGGACCTTGAAATTTGCGAAGGATGTTGAAGGCCTCCCACGGAATTCCCAATATGCAGCAGGAACTGCAGCTCCTCTGCCTCCCTGTCCAGATTCAAAAACGGCGCAGGGAATACCAAACAACCTATTATTTTGTGGTTGGCATTGATGTCCTCTTGACCTACTGTGCATTGAGGAGCATATGGATACTTGCAGTATGGTATGTTTATGTTTTTTCTCAAGATTGTTATGAAAATGTAAAATCTCTCTTTATGAACTCATCCATATCCAGAATGAGTAATTGATAGCTTTTATCATGAGTTGCAGAGAAAGGATCCAGAAATACATGTCCGACATGATGGATCTGTCACATAGAATGTTGAAACACATTATATTGTACATTTTGGGTGTGGACGTTTGTAAGCAATACGGATCAGTGCTCTTTGACAAGTTTCTACGCATGAATTGGTATTGTAACCTAATGCCGAAACATGATTTGCTGCGGAGATTTTGTACAAAGCTCATACACATCTAGGCTGCCTTATCATTCTCTACCAAGGTGATGTGGGTGGCCTCCATATCCAAACAAAGGAAAGAGAGTGGGTTTATACCTAGCCCATTTCTGGATCATTTGTTGCTAATATCGGTCACTCTTTACAGGTGAGCTACAGTACGTGAGCAACTAAACTATTTTTTTTTCTTTTAGAGGCTATTAGAATTGTTTTGTAGAGGATATTCTGCTGATAGGGGATATTCGAAAAAATATTGATTTAAATATTAATTAGAATTGAGTTGTAGGGGAATATTCAATACTTAATGTAAATTTGAATGGCCAATATGGACACTACAAGAAGAAGGGCCATTTAGCCATACATTAGCACCACAGTTTGTAAAGGATTTGAGAAATCTTTACTTTTCAAATAGTGGTGCAAAAGTGGTGATAATGTGGAGATATGCAAGTGGTGCTATGTTTTCTGGTGCAAAAGTGGAGTTAATAAAAAAATGTTAAATTTGGTGTTAAATTCATATGTGGCATTCCATGGTGTATGGTGCAAACCACCAAAAACCAATCTGACGTGGATCAAGATATTGTGATGCAAAGCACCAAAACTAATTTTACAAAAATTAAATATTTATCATAAAAATATCAAAATTATAATAATAATAATAATAAATTGTATATGGTGCAAAGCACCATAAAATATGAAATTGTGAAAAAAAAAATATCCTCCTTTATTTAGAAAGGTTATATATTGCATGTGGTGAGTATCCTAGGAAGAGTTTGATTTTATTACGAAAGAGAACATTTTGACCATTTTCTTATGCTTAAATCCAATTACCATAAATATCTTTAATTAATATCAAATGTATTAACACAATTGAAGTATCTCATAGTTACATCCAAAAATTTTAATTCATTATGTACAATAAGACTATGGTAGCTTTTTTTGTGCTTATCTACATTATGGAAAGTATCAATTACAAGTAATGGAAGAGTTTCTCCATTGAAACATTCACATGATTCCAAGTTGATAGGCATAATAAATTTACATACATAATATCACTACTGATCATTTTGGTCAACATGGTATTGATCATGTAGATGAATCATTTCAATCTTTGAAAATTAAAATAAATAAATAAATAAAAGTTCTAAGCAGTGTCATTTCAATTCCAAGCCTCACAGAATTTTGTTTGAGTGAAAACTTCAAGATGGCATGATATTTCAAAAACTTATGTTTTCCTAATCTATTACATATCTTTCTAGTTATGAAAAAATATATTAAATGGATATCTTTCACATTAAATGAATAATTACAAAGTAATAACAATATCTACATATGTTAAAATTTTAAGTATATTATACAACAACCAAAACGATGAGTATATAAAAAGAGATAATTTAATTAAAGAAAATAAAAGTTTTACATATGTTCCAACATTGATTATCAAAAAATCACTTTTCATTTATTAATATAATGAAATGTCTTAGGTCTTGAAATTTTTTTATTATGAGATATTGAAAAAACGAAACTGATAATTCGTTTGAAATCATCTGTATTGCTCATCCTTAAAAGAAATTGTGTCGCTGCCTGCATGGAAAAATCATAAAAAGAAAATTATAAACATAAGTTTGTGAATAAAAATACATAAATGAAATAAACGGAGAAAAACACAAACAATAACTTCAATTGAATTGAAATAAACCATAAAAAGTGTGTGCATTTAATGGTATTTCATAACTAAAGTATCCTATTGATTTAAAAAATAACTAAAGTGAACTAACCAAACATATGGTAAGGTTGAAGCATGATTCAAAGTTCAGCTTCATCTTCTCTTTCATCATGTTGATCAGTTATTTAAGGCACATATAAGATAAGATCAACACAATTATAAATTGTATTAATTGAAACTTTCATTTGCATATACTTCTTTCATATTATAAAAATTTATCTAGAACAAAAAAATTATAGGTCAAAAAATACCTCATAATCTATAATAGGATGAAATCCATCTTTAATCTTTTGATGAATGAGAGAAGATACACCATAGCATGAAGCAAAATCTTTGTCATCTTCAGACATTTTAGTATTGAACACCTGCAACTATATTTTAAATAACAATGAAATAGTTAGAAATTTGATTATATAAAAAATAAATTTTCCTTGAGAAGCATAGTAGTGTATTAAGCTTACAATTTTTGCCTCTGCAAATAACATGCCACCTTTCCCCAAACAATGGCATGTGGACAACTTAGAGGCTCGTACAATATGTGCATATTTTTCTTTTCCAACCAAAGTTCCATTTTTCCTTTTTTTTCTTAATAGCAATCTCATCCAATAACCTCTTCCACTCTCCTTCTCCTATGAAGTGCGGCTTGACTACATTTTTTTTTCTTACCAATTCTCCTCTCAAAGCATTCCTGGTATTTTTAACATATTAAACAACACTATGAAGAATTTGTTTTGGAGGTACAACTGCCGATACTTTATGCATAAGAGATAATAACTCATCCTTCTTAGATTTATCTATGAAATACACGTAGAAAGTAAATAATCCATATAAAAAATCTTAAGGTTTCTAGTATCATAGTAATGAAATTTAGGGAATGTAACACTGAGTACAATATATAATTTTTTTTAATATGAAACATGAAACGTTAAGTATATAGTTTATACTACATAAATTAAGTATGCAATTTATGAAACAACATAGTATATGTGTTTTACCTTGATGACAGAAATCTTTGGTAATTGTAGGACCAAATAATCTCAATGCTTCACGGTGAAGTATGTCTCTCCATGTTCTCCCACCTTCATCATTTAACACTTGCCCTTTTTCATTTAATGTGATTGTGAATGGCATACCATTAGTTGCCTCTCCTTTAACATATTCATTTGGATGTTTTAAGAGAGGTTGAAAAGATGCATCAATAGATGGTATAGTTTGTTCATCTGATGGAGGAGATTGATTTTGTTGTCCATTGGTGTTAGTGTCTTCTTCGAGAACATTGATATTACTCCTGAACATTGCGATATAATATATTATTAATAATCATATGTTATGTAATTACAACCCTAAAGTTTATAAGTAAAATATAAATGACTATTTACCTTAGTAGATCATCAACTGTTGTTTCTGTATATGTTGCATTCTCTGTGTCAGAGATAGCTGTTTTGTATGCTGCATGAATTGAATCTCTTATGACTGGATTAAAATTATCCTTCTTCAACCACTCTCTATATTATTGCAATCTATCAATTTCAAATCCAGTATCAAGTGTAGGCTCCACATTATGGCAAGTATCAGTTACTACTGGGACATATACATCATTTGTAAAATCTAAATGGGAAGATGGAATTGTAGATAAATTACTTCCTTTGGAAGGTATCTCATTAATACCTATGACTCTTTGTCCGAATAGGCTTTGCTCTTTTTCTTGTTCGCATATTGAATCAATAGACCTAATTCAATATTACACATTTCCCAAGTTAGAACGAGTTTTATATACTTCATTGCATTAATCCAATAATGAAACGAGTGCAATATATATATATATATATATATAAGAAAAGCATCAACATTTGATTATATGAAGTGGAATAATGAGTATATTATAAAATGAAAAATATGCAAATGAATTAAAATACATACAAGAAACAACAAAAAATAGTAACTCATAATCAAATGAAACATTTTGAAAATATTTTAATCATAAAATATCATTTTGGAGGGTTAAAAAATCTTAACAAATCCTCTAATATCTAAATTTACCTTGTAAAAAATAAGTTTTCAATTCTATAAGAGAGAAATTCATTAATTATTAAGTTTTCTAAAAAAATAATGAGAAAAAAAAATCTAAAAGTACATAATGATAATATATATAACATTGTTATCATGTTATAGTTCTCTGATATGTTTAAGATTGAAATACTATTAATTTTTAGATTATGATAGGTTTGATTCTTCTAAACAAATCCATATAATAGAGTTAAATGAAAATACAACTCTAATATATAACTACTAGACATTTACATTTTCTTGAGTATAACTATTCATAGAATTTGTCAATAATCATCAAAATAATTTGAATAGCCATTTTACATTTCAAGCATGTCTTCTTGCCCATTAAATTCGTCATATGAGATACCATTAGATGACATTTTTGCTGAGATAGGTTGTTATTCATGTCAAGGTTGGAAGACTCTTATTGATCTAGAATTATACTCAATGACAAATGACTTTGATCATTCTGTAGGATGACAACATAAAAATATTTGCTCACATTGGTCAGGAAAAACATATGGTTCATCTGTGTGCTCAAACCTAGTATGATTGATGATGAAAAAACCATTCTCACGCATATATGTTGTTGGATGATTTCCAACTACAATATTTCTAAACCACTTAGCTTCAAATAATACCACCTTGAAAGATCTGAAGTTAAGCTCTAAGATATCTTCGATTAATTCATAGTATCTCAAGGTGTCGGTTTTTATGTTTCCATCACGAACATGTGACTGAAAATATATTGTAAAATATGCAGCAATTCCATAGTCAAATGTTTGTCGATTTTCATCTAGCTTCCGAACACGGTAATGACGACCCTTGCACCACAACGAGCCGCACGAATGTGCACAAGGCACCCGTGCGGCCACAACTTAGCAAATTTGATACAACCACCCTCAAACAAAATGACCCGACCCGAACACATTTGGGCGGGCGCCCTCACACGACGCAACACAACACACATGATCGAACAAAGGCACAAGGGAGAAAACGACAAACGAGCCACACGAACATGCACAGGGCACCCGTGTGGTCACAACTTAGAAAATTTGATACGGGCGCCCTCAACCGAAACGACCCAACCCAAACGCGTTTGGGCGGGAGGCCTAAACCAAAACGACCCTAACCGAACGCGTTTGGGCAGACGCCCTCAACCGAAACGACCTGACCCGCACAAGTTTGGGCGGGCGCCCTCAAACGAAATGACACGGTGTGCCCGACCGAACGAAGGCACAAGGGAGCAAACAGAAAATGGGCCACACAAATGTGCACAAGGCACCTGTGCGGTCACAACTTAGCAAATTTGAAACAGCCGCCCTCAAACGAAATGACCCGACTCGAACGCGTTTGTGTGGGCACCCTCACACAACGCAACATGGTGCACACGACCGAACGAAGGCACAAGGGAGAAAACAGCAAATGTGCTGCACGAATGTGCAAAAGGCGCATGTGCGGTCATAACTTAGACAATTTGATACCGCTGCCCTCAAACGAAACGACCCGACCTGACCCAAACGCGTTTGGGCAGGCACCCTCACACGACGCACCCGACCGAACAAAGGCACAAGGGAGCAAATGACAAACGGGCCGCACGAACATGCATAAGGCACCATGTGGTCACAACTTAGAAAATTTGATACGGTTGCCCTCAAACGAAACGACCCGACCCGAACGTGTTTGGGTGGGCGCCCTCAAACGAAACGACCCGACCCAACCTGAACACGTTTGGGTGGGCGCCCTCAAACGAAACGACCCGACCTGACCCGAACGCATTTGGGTAGGCGCCCTCAAATGAAACGACCTGACCCAACCCGAACGCGTTTGGATGGGCACCCTCAAATGAAAGGACCCGACCCAACCCGAACGCGTCTTGGCAGGCGCCCTCAAACGAAACGACCTGACCCGAATGCATTTGGGTGGGCGCCCTGACACGGCGCGCTTGACCGAACAAAGGCACAAGGGAGAAAATGGCAAAAGGATCGCACGAACGTGCAAAAGGCACCAGTGTGGTCACAACTTAGCAAATTCGATACGACCTTTCTCAAACGAAGAAAAAAAAATATTATTGAAGATATTTAAAAAAAAAAAAAAACTAAACCAAATATTTTACTTATTAACTTCCACAATATTCCTCAACACTAAGAGCTTAGCCTACAACATTTCATGTCAACCCTTAATGTATCCCACCATATAATGGCGAAATATGAGATCAAACAACCCCTATCTATGGTAAAACAAAATTTCAAGATAAAACAAAAAGTTGTTGAGTGATGCATTAATTTAAATTCATTCTAGGTATTAAAACCTACATTCTCTATAGGCTTTTGAAATGCATAGTCACAATGTTTATAGTTTTTTTTTTTTTTTACTTAAGTACATCATTGAATGTCATGTGTTTTCCGATATGTATTAAATTAAATGCTACCCCAAACAAAACGTACAAATCAAATTATTTAGCTTGAGAGTTGTAATATAAACTTTATCATAGGCCTTTAAATGTCGGTATTCCGACGGTTTTGCCCTCAATGTCGCAAGACTGGCGGTTTCCTTAAAAGTCGCAAGACCGACGACGGTCTCCTAAACGTCGCAATATCGACTGTTTGTCCTATAACGTCAATATTCCGACGGTTTGCCATGTAACGTCGGTATTCCGACGATTGTCCTAAACGTCGTTGTTCCGAGGATACTCCAAAAACGTCGCTAGAGCGACGGTTGTTGGCAGGATTTGAAAAATTGATAAAAATTGGGGAAATTTCCAGCAATACGTCAAAAGTGTCGGAACTAAATTGTTGGAATTTTGACCAAATGTACTAGTGTGCCTTGCAAATTGGCCATAGCCATGACAGTGCCTGCATTTAAATGGAAGCTGCTCATAATCCAGCTCCTGGATATGGGTCCAGTCAGCAACTGTTAATTTAATAGCTTTAGGTAGCCCAACTTCCAAATCCACCTCGACACATATACGTGCGCATGAGTATTGATCTTTTCTCACTGCTTGATCAATATACTTTCTGAGGGTATTGCCAATGGTTTGGAGAGACTTCTGGTTCTAGCAATGCAGTGGGAGATGTGGGAGGCTTACCCATAATAGAACAGTTGAAGGCACATATTGAGCGTGATCTAAGTTAGGGGTCCATTTATTTAAGTATAGTCCCTTAGGACCCATAAAATATGGGCCATTCCTGAAGATGAGGCTTCTGTCTTCCACATTCTCAAAAACAAAAACAAAGTATCCTTTGCCTACGAAGTGGCTTTTGATGCCTTCCAAGACTAAAGGAATCCATTTCCTCTGCACCTAGTCTTCCACAGCTTTGGGACAGGGCCAAAGGCCAGTAAACTGTCCAATGAGCCCTCTTTCAGCCAGGTTCAATGAAGATCGACAAGTTTCTTCGATTTGAAGGGCCATCGAAGGGATGCTATCCAACTTCTTCATGAACATTTGCTAAGATCCAGTCAGAGGGCGCTTGTTGCTGGCTGCTATCAGTTTCTTGAATGTAAGGACTTATAGAGGAGGAGGAAGGGGATCCTCGGGTCCCCCTCCTGATTCCATGGCGGCTAGGAGGTCACAGGTAGGTCAGCTCGCTCTCAACTTGTCAGAGTGCGCGCTAGCTAGTACAATAAAATCATCTCGTCGTATATTTTAACCCTAGACTAAATTAGTCATTTTTAGTTCGGTCACTTAAAATTGATAAAATTTAGTAGTAATTCACTTGAGATAATTGTGGTGACTAACTTTTTTAGTCACCTAGTCACTAATTTCATCATTTTCTACTAGTGCATCCTCTCGGAGAAATGCATGCTAGATGATTGGAAAATGGCTCCTCAAGAAGAAATAATTGTCTAGGGCCTCCACCTAGCACCTAGCATGGTCTCCCAAGCTTCTTGGAAAGCTATCCCTGACATAGGGGACACCATCAAGATCTTCAAACCTCCTCTAGAAGGATTCATCAAACTCAGCTTTGATGGAGCCTCGAAAGGCAATTTGGGGCAAGCAGGGGTTGGAGGGATTTTTCGAGATCAACATGGCATAACAAGATTCATATATGATGACTCCTGTGGCTTTAGCAACAACAATGAAGCATAATTCATAGGAGTGCACCAAGGTCTCCTCTTGGCCATCAGGCTAGGATACAGAAAGCTAGTAATCGAAGGAGACTCTCAGTTGGTTACGAACACTCTCAAAAAACTTAATCAAGGAACTAAGTGGGGAAAACTAAGCCAAAGATGGCGCACTTCTTCACATGTGCAGGGATTGGAGGATACAAACAAGAAATTTTATTATATCATTATCACCCATGTAAGGAGGGAAGGAAACAGAGCAGCTGACCTCCTGGAAAATTGTTGTTGCGCTCACTTGAATGAACCTATTGAATTAAGCATGCCTCCTAATCTCAGGGAAGAACGATGGATCAAGCTGTAGAGCATCAAAGAGTAGGACAGGTCGAAGGGAAAAGCTCACCCACATTTCTCGGACTCAGCTCCCCGATCAGGGTGTAACGAAGAAGATCGGCCCTCCCATCAGTGTTAATGGTAATGTCCCTGGGGTTGAAGCCAACCACCTTCCACATGAGTGGCAAGGGCGGCAGACTGTACTGTCGCATGCAGCACGAGGTGAGGTAGCGGGACAGAGGCCCGCGCATGGAGCTTAAAACAGGGTGGAGGAAGGTGTGGGGTTTTTGTTATGAAAAAGACTTTGGTGCAGGCGCGACAGTGGGATAAAAAACCTCCATTGCACTTCCACCACAATGAAACTTAGGTATGTGCTTGGTTTCCTCTCCCTTGTTCATGCCATGTTTATGTTTTATGATTTGGGCTGGTCTCTATGGGAGCATTAGGTGATTAAGTTGGACTGGTATAGTCTTCTGCTGGGTAGGGGAGATCGGAACCATTACGACTCTGGTTGGGGGAAGTTTGGGGTTCTTTTGGGTCTCTGCCTCTGTGTTAGAGTAGGAATTGGGCATGGCCTCAACTTGCACCCGAGTATGAGTCTGTCAGTTAAGGGGTGCCAACAAGATGGAATGGTGAGGGGTCGGGTAATCCTGCCAGGGTATAGAGTTAAGGAGCAGTCATGGGTTGTGTTTAGTTCAAATTATTTGCTGGTTTATACCACCTTGAGCTACTTGGGCTCATTGCGCATGAGGAATGGGAGAGGGAATTCCACCCAGGCCCGAGAAATGGGCAGCGACACCTCCTTTGTCAATTTCGAGGGTGGGAGGTATGACGAGAGAGAGGACACCAGAAGGGAGGTCAGGAGATTGAAGGAAGGCATGAGCTCTTTGGGTTATGGGGATAATTTATGGGGTATGTGCGACCGTCAGGGACAGGGGGTGGCAGAAATTAAGCAGGGTATGAGGGCGATGGGTCCGCAGAGGGACGGGCAGGGGACAAGTCCTGTGAAGAGGCCCCCGGGTCACCTTTCTTCTGATAACTGGGATGCATGGAACTTTAATCGTTTTCATTATATGGAATTATGCCTTTGTTTGATTGTGTGGATAGGTCACCTACCCGGAAACCTAGTCAAAGATTGTGGGATGGCATGCTCCAAGAGTCCTCCAGGTCGCGACCATTCCAAGGGCCCTGCAGCTTGAGGCCGTGGCTGGAAAGATAAAGGGAAGGCAGTAGAAGCCCAACCCAGCTCACCCCCGAGCAAGCCGAGAGGAAGGAGTCCTGCAATCGATGTGATCCAAGAGGAAACGAAAGCATACCACGAGAACACATCAGAGGAAATTCAAAAGCTCATTGAAAAATGGGAAGCTAACATAAATAGACATGCACAGACAAATATGGATACTAAGGAATGGAGAGGTTTAATACCAGATTTGGGACAAACAAGGGGTAGACTAACATAATTCAAGCAGACACTGTATCTTTATTGGTCTATGAAGAGCATCCTTGGCAAAGCCTTGGAGTAGATCTCTATGAGCCTGGTGAAATTAGCCCAAGACTTCCCAGACTACAAGAGTGAGTTCAATAAGATCAAGTTCCAGCTGAGGAAAAGAGTTCGAAAAAAGTTCGAAAAGATCAAGTTCATATTGACGATGGAGCTATGTAGTTTAATTCAGGGTTTTATTTAGTCCTAGATGGACCTTTTAAAAGCTTTGATGGAGGGCTTAAAAAATACCCTCACGATGATACATTTTCAACCTTTGGAACAGAAGTTCTTCCAAAAAAGAGTAACCCAACTCCATCGAATTCACCCTTATTTTATTTTGAAATTACAATAATATAAAAATATTTATCTTAATTGGCTTATTCATAAAATAAATAATTATGTAATATGGTTTTGTGTATTTATTTTCTCATGAGAATAATATAAAAAGTAAACAATTGAAATAAAATATTTAGAAAACAATTACTTTGAATTTGTTGTATTTATGGTGCAAAATGAGAATAATATAAAAAGTAAATAATTGAAATAAAATATTTAGAAAACAATTACTTTGAATTTGTTGTATTTATGGTGCAAAATGAGAATAATATAAAAAGTAAATAATTGAAATAAAATATTTAGAAAACAATTACTTTGAATTTTTTGTATTTATGGTGCAAAATGAGAATAATATAAAAAGTAAATAATTGAAATAAAATATTTAGAAAACAATTACTTTGAATTTTAGTTTTACATGTAAACATGACAAACAAATAAATATTTGTGAGTTTAGTTCTAATTTATATATTCATGATATAAATATTTGTAATTTTTTTATAGTTATGGTGACAATTCACATTAATAAATCCACTTGTACATGCCAACATGGCAAACACAAAGTTAACTACCCTACTTTATAGAACTTGACAATATAGCATACACTACTTCTTGAAATATATGGTGATATACTCCACTTCCAAATAGATCAATAAAAAAATATTTCACTTTAACACCACATAGTAAGAATGGTGCTAACTTGTCCATCAAATATGGTGATTATATACTTCATTTTTAATATGATACATAAACATTTACACCACATTTACACCACATAACGTAAGTGGTGCTAACTTATGGTGACATAATTCATTTTTAATATAATACATAAACATTTACACCACATTAGCACCACATAACTTAAGTGGTGCTAACTTATGGTGATATACTTCATTTTTAATATAATACATAAACATTTACACCACATTAACACCACATAACTTACGTGGTGCTAACTTATGGTAATATACTCTATTTTTAATATGATACATAAACATTTACACCACATTAACACCACATAATGTAAGTGGTGCTAACTTATGGTAATATACTCTATTTTTAATATGATACATAAACATTTACACCACATTAACACCACATAATGTAAGTGGTGCTAACTTATGGTGCTAAAAGAAAGCTTTTCTTGTTGTGGAAGTAATGGTAGATACCACAGCTCAGAGCACCAAGTGGTTGGTTTATGGCGTATCGAAAAGGAACGGATTGTCTATATCCTTCGTTTTGTTATTTTGAGAGGAAGCATAAATTGTTGCTCCAACTATATAAAGCAGTTACAAAAGATGCATACGATGCAAGTATGGGTAGATTGCTCATGGAACTAATGCCTGAGTTTTCAGCATGTCTGTGAGAGCTAGAGCAAATAAGTTGGCATTCTTCATCGAATAACCGTTACTACTGTTTGCTGTTTTGGAATTGCCATGTTTTTATTTGTATTAGCTGAATTGAAACCCATCAAAATTTATTTATAGAGAATGTAATTTCTTGTTTTAGTGAGTATTATTAGTGATAAAGCTTTATTACTTG
This sequence comes from Pinus albicaulis, assembly GCA_034641835.2. Lineage (NCBI taxonomy): Eukaryota > Viridiplantae > Streptophyta > Pinopsida > Pinales > Pinaceae > Pinus > Pinus albicaulis. Next base: position 2,017,498,465 of record CM076575.1, on the reverse strand, counting down.
TGCACTTTAACAGAGAGACTGTAGTCTGAAATTTCTGTGTATTAAAACATAGATACTTTGCTTTTTTTTATTGTTTTACAATAAAAGTACGTTATATAATTTTTTACTGTTGAAATAAATGGTTGATTATATGAAAGTGATTTCCTAAATATAATATTTGAATTTTTTTGGTTTTCTCATAAAATAACGCTGATATTCACTGATCAGTTTTTCAAACAATGTTTATTTTTTCTTGAATCTGTATTTTCTGGACGTGATTCCTCAATGAGCACTTAAATCCATTTTTCAGATTCTTTAGCTCAGTCACCATGGGTTATTGTGAATGGCTTAAACGTTAAGAGTGTGAATGGCTTAATCGTTTAGAGTTTCAATTGACCATGATGTTAACACAAGAGTGTGCGTTGGACTTCTGTTTTAATATTTAATAATGAACGTAAAGGCTGCTGGTTTCATCTCTCCTTTACTTCTAGATTATGCATTAATTTATGGGTGTCTTAATTGGACTTTTGTCTTAACAGTGTGTTATATAATGACACATTTTTTTTAATAAATTTTAAAATGACTTGTCTTAACAGTGTCTTGTATGATGACGCATTTTTTTTTAATAATTTTTTTTTTCTTTTTCACTTTTATGTTATGCGTTAATGTTTAAAATTGGGCATTTAATTATTATTGTTATTATAAATTTAGTTTGTGCTTAAAAAAATCAATTTAGATAAATAATATATATTCAAATAAATAATATATATTTTAATAAAATCAATTATAGTAAATTATGTACTATCATGTTTATTTTAAAGTTTATAATATCTATTTTTGGGTTTATATAACTTAAGTTTATAATTCTTTGGATTTTTAGTATCAATCTCTTGAGTTTATTATTCCTTTGGAATTATATATGAATCTCTTGGGTTTATTTATCTAAGGGTTCATATTCCTAGAGTTTAATATGATTCATAGGATTTATACTATTAATCCTTGGATTTAATATAAATCCCTTAGGATTATAATCATGGTCAACCATGGTCAGCCACTCTCCAACATCACATTGTGACAAATATTGTCTCAATATGAAATTCAACCATCGTCAACCATCGTCCAACGTCACATTGTGACAAAGGATGTCTCTATATGAAAATCAACAATGGGAAACCATATTTATTTTACGGTTTATAATATTTATCTTAGGGTTTATATTCCTTGGGTTTATAATATTAATCAATTGGATTTAATATTATTCACTTGGGTTGATATTTCCTTGGGGTTTTATTATTAATACCTTGTGTTGAAATTTGCAACAAGAAACAGTGAAATTGTCATCTAGAAACAACATGAAAATGCACACACACTAGTGCGGGATCATAGGTCACACAGTGATCGATCCTAGCGACACATTAATGTGCAACAATTTTTAAAATAAATTGGAAAATTAATAGTAATCTTATCTCATAACAACTTGTAATAGTTACCTAAGTGTGATAGAATTAGTTAGCTCAAGAATTTCGAGTTGAGGGTCAAAGGATAGACATTTATAGTGATTCTCTTATTTACAGGGTCTAGTTGCAGTTGTAGCACTAGTGTAGTGTGAGTGGGATCAGTTAACTCACATTAATTGAGTTAAAATCAATTTAACTAGTTCTAATTGTTTGATGAGTTAGTGGAAGATCAAGTGAATTAAAATAGATTTAATTCACCAGTAGTGATCCATCAAGTAACTGATGATTCACTATTTATAGCTGCATGCATGCTAATTCTGGTGAAGACCTAGTTGAGACAAAGGTTTAAGGCAAGTAAACTATCAGTTGTATTTTTAGCACACTGTCAAGATGCAGTTATAAAACCACAAGAGGCCCATGATGAATTGCGCAATCAAGGAAGGTTGAATTTCCAATTTAATATAGGTTTAATTCTCTAGCGATTACGTAAGCAGGGTAGGCTGATAATTGGCTATGTGTTTGTCCAATTTTGCCTAGATCAGTTTGAAGCAATTGGTAGAGTGTATGAGGTTGTGGTGATCACAAATACATTGTATTGTTTCATGATTCCTTGGTTGATTATACAATAAAGATGGAGGGGTTTTGAGCAGTTGTTTTCCCCAGGAATATCTGATGTTGTGTATTGATTTACTTCTTTCTCTTAGTTGCATGTGATTGAGCGATTAAAATTTATATTTCACAAATATTGTAGAAGGATTCAGTATTTAGCTTTAGTACGTTGCATGATCGGATTGAATCCATTGATATAATTTCTACATGGTATTATAGCTACGTTAGATATTTTCTACATGGTATCAAAGCACCAAGAATCACAATAGTGGAGAAGAAATTGAGTTTGTGTTGAACAATATTCAAATTTGTAGGTACTTTCTTTAGAGCTATAAGTGAATCAAGATGTCTTTCAATGGCTTGAGACTCGAATATGCACTCGAGAGTAGTTCAAATTATAATGCATGGAAGGACAAGATGGAGGCAGTGTTGGAGGACAGATGCCCAGCTTCTTGATTCATGGAAGAAGAAGGTAGCAAAGGTGAGGAGGATCTTGTTAGAGGGAGTTCGAGATCATATTGTCTCCAGTCTCCATGGAAAGGCAACTCCATATGCTATGTGGAAGGCCTTGACAGATTTGTTTAAAAGTAGCAGTGAACACAGAAAATTGGCACTCAAGGACAAGCTCAAAAAAATCAAAATGGAGAAGACACAATCCATATATACTTGACCAAGTTCACTCAATATCGAGATGAGATTGGAAGTGTTGGGATTACTGTAGCCGATGATGACTTGGTGAGCCTAACACTTCTAGGCCTTCCCAAGAGTTGGCATAGTTACTAGGACTCTGTGAATGGGAGGGAGAAGTTGCCAGATTGGGAGCGACTATGGTCAGATTTAGTACAAGAAGAGTTTCGACGGAATACCAAGGATGGATCCTCATCCAAGACTGATGGTGAGGAAAATTGTGCCTTGGCTGGTAAGGCAAAGAAGGGGAAGGGGAGGAAGTCCCATTCCAAATCTGAGACCGGAAAAGAAGGCAAGAAGCATGACATATCAAAGGTGAAATGTTTTCACTCTCATGATCATTGACATTATGCCACAAATTTTCCACAAAATAATAAGAACAATAAGAAGGCTCCAAGAGCTGCAGCGAGTGAAGCTTTGGCCTCATAGTTTGAGTTGGACTTATCTGTCATCACATGCATGGCGTCAAATGTGATGGGATCTATGTTGTACTTGGATAGTGGAGCATATTTCCACATGATGGGAAACAAAGAACTATTTAGTAGCTTGGACGAGAAGGATCTTAATATGCACATTGATATGGGTGATGAATGGAGGTATAGCGCTACCGGGATTGGTACAATTACTTTCCAGAGACAGTTAGGTAAACATTTCTTATTAAAATATGTCATGCATGTACCAGGCTTGAAAAGTAATTTAGTTTCAGTTGCTATGTTGGAGGATCTTAGATATGATGTGGTTTTCAATGAAGGAAAGGCATTCCTTCATTACAAAGCCACAACATAGGTAAAGAAGATTGGGGTTCATGTGAACAACCTCTACAAGCTTGATGTAGATGGCCGTGCTACATTGAGTAGTAAAGCAGGGAACAGGTGAGTTATGGAATAGGAGATTGGGCCATCTACACCACAATGCTTTGAGGATCATGCAACAGATTTATACAAGTCTTCCAAAGGGTACTCTTGCACAGATAGACACATGCAAGGGATGTACCATGGGGAGGTTTGAGAAAGACATGCGATTGTCCCTTAAGAGGGAGCTTGACTTGCATGTAGATGAGGAACTCTTAGTTCCAAAGGATGAACCTCAGGATGTCGAGCCGCCAAAAGCAGAGGATCATGGAGTGGCAAAAACCACTCATGAAGAGCCATCCACCAGAAATGGTAGGAGGCACACTAGAGAAACTGACAGATTGATGCTAGATGCGACAGAGCATGTAGGGGAAACTACATCACATTGCAGTCAGAGAAGGTCCCCAGACACATATATTGGATACATGGCTCTTATGAGCGAGTGTATTGTGATAGAACCATCCTCTTTTGAGGAAGCAACGTAGCAGCCAACATGGGTTGATGCCATGGTTGAGGAGTATGACTCCATTATCAGAACATTAGGGGAATTTTGAGGTCTAAAATGGGCCTCATAAGAAAAATGTACAACAAAAATAAACTTTATAAAAACCAATAGGATTCAAGATGATGATGTCAACCATGGGGATGATTCACCCTTTTTAAGTAAAAGGGTAAACAGATTAAAAAATAATAAAATAATAAAACTACTTTTTCAACACATATTTTCAAATTATCTCCCAAAGTTTTTACTCAAATTTCGAGTGGAAGTACTAATTGGATGCAAAATTTAATTCCTCATCCAAGGAGTACCCATGTTGCATGATTTTGATGGATCCCATAATTTTGATTACAATCACATTTTTCATGTATTTCTAATTTTTCGTGTAGTAGGATCTATCAAAAGTATGAAACATGGGTACTCCTTGAATGAGGAATTAAATTTTTCATCCAACAAGTACTCCCGCTCGAAATTTGAGTAAAAATTTGGGAGATAAGTTGAAATACGAGCTGAAAAAATAGTTTTTTCTTTTTTCCCTCTAAAATTTGATGATGTAATAAAATCTTATTTTATTATTTCCACTATTATTTTATAATTTCCTTAGGAGGCCCATTTTTTTCCTCAAAATCCCCCTAATGACAGTTCATGGGAAGCGGTCCCAAGACCAGTGGGTAAGTCAGTTGTTGGATCCAGGTGGATCTACGAGGCGAAACAAACAGAGAACTCTAGGAGGGGGAAATTTTGAGCCAGATGGGAAAAGGGAGTAAATGCAACTATACCTCTAGGTGTGAGGTGGGGCAATGTGCAGATATGATCCCAAGAAGAAATTTGGGTAGGGTCCATTGAGATGTCGTGTCTCATGGATCGAACTTGGCTACGAGGAGCCCACAATACAACGGTAGTAGGAAGGATCAGTTATATTGATGTAGTCAGATGTCAGGAAGACATAAATCAAAGTGACAGGTGTTAGATACTGGCGTACAGATCAGAGTTGGAAACAGTGAAGAGAGCACATATGCAGATGTCAGCGGTAGCGCAGAGAGTCCAGTAGACATGTGCAATAGCTAGCATAAGTTGGAAGACTCTAATGAGAGATGAATTATACCGACTAAGTTGTTTGGAGGCTATTCAGTTTCAAGAGAGTTACATGTGTGAACAACACTAGAGCAGTGTTGCATGTAGAACATTCCAAAGGTACCGGATCAGGACATATTGATTCCTTTCTTGATGAGAGGGAGTTTTGAAATTTGCAAGAAGAAACATTGAAATTGGCATCCAGAAACAACATGAAAATCCACACACATTAGTAAATTGGACTATTTCTATTAAAAATCATATCGTACAAGATGTATTACAAACTGGAGAGGATAGAAAGCAGGGAACCAGAAATGAAGAACAGTCAACCTCGGTCCTGTTAAGTAGTCAAAAGAGAAGCAAGAGATTCATGAGGATAAGCAAGGGAACCAAAAGACCAACACAGGAATCTACCCAGAGTGGGTAGGATCCTCAATACGACTTTTCTTTCCTTTCTTTTTTGAGACTTTGACCCAAGCCTCCTGGGGCAGTTGGGCTAGAATCACTTGGAGCTTGTTGATGGCTGAAGGAATGGGCTCCTTGTCTGAGTCTGAGGAGGAGGTTTCATGAGACCGTTTCTACTCACTCGAGGGACCAGTGGGCACTCTAGGGTTTGTCAAGGTCATGTCCTTCTCCTGCTTTGCAACCTCCATATCTGCTTCGATCTCTTCCTCATACGAGCTGAAGGAATCGATGTCATCCATGGGAGGCGGAACACATGGTTTCTAGCTTTTGGAGTTTGATTTTTGGATGCTCCCCTTCTTTTGTGCAAGGAAAGAGGAGCAAGAGTTCTGAAGGTGTCATGTTTGATGACAGTGACGACATCGGAAAGTAGTGTTCTCATAGTCCAGGGACTGTGTCCAATGAAATTCTCCTACTTTGAGATTGATTTGATCTGGAAGGCCTTTGCTGATGTCTATTTCAGTGCATATTCTACCATAGGTGTATATGCTTGATTCTCCCCTAGAGGGATCTGTTTCCAGAAAGCGTCCTAGGGTGTTATTGATTCCTTTAAATACCGAAAAGTGCCAAAAAGGGGCCGGTAGGTTTGGAAGGCTGACCCAAATTGGAAGCTTGGTAATAATGGCTATGGAGGGGTCGAATTCTGGGAACCATGGTGTGAGGAATAACCCAGCTTTTTCCCAAAATGGAGGTCCCCTTGTTAAGGAGTTTTGATAGTCCTCATCGAAAGCGAACAAAACTATGAAGAAACCCTTTAAGCAGAGGAAAATTCTGTTGTTATTGGTCCAAGTGGAATGGACCCATTGATAGAGGTCTACTGAGCGTGGCCATAATCCATTGAATTTACAAATAATGGCCTTTTCTGCATATGTTTGAAATTGGTCATCCAGTGCTGGGTGGGATATTTCCATCGCTGGTATGTCCTCCATTTTATCCACTAAAAAAGGCTTGGGGGTCTCAGGGGGATGGGCAACTTTCTTAGGATGCTATGCATCGACAAAATACTTGTAAGATAAGGCTTGAGCAGAGGATGTCTACCTGGTGGCCCCTCCTCGCAAACAAAGGGATAAAACCAGAGTAGCATTCTTCTCAATATTATAGAAAGATAGAGGAAGAGTGTTCTCGAGCTGTTTACCTCTGTATAGGAATTACTGCACTCCAGAAGGGATCTTCATATTGAGTTTGAGGGCCTACACTAAAATCTGCACCAGATCTGCAGATCGAACCCTGCAGAACAGGGTTTTTCCATTGAGAAGTGAGATGTGGATCTGGAAGAAAGAGGTCGAGTCTACGTTTTTAGGAGTTGTGCAATGGAGCAGGGGTCTGTTGTAGATGAGGGGTAGGCTGCTATTATTGGAGTCTTTCATTCTGGTGCGCAGCAAACCAAAAGATGCATCAATTTTCAGTCTCACCTCAAGACAGAGATCCCACCCAATCCTACTAATAGGCCTCCCACGAATCTGAGAGCGATGGTGTGCCTCTGCCCAAATTGCTATTAAAAAAATCTCTTTGCAGGATATGGATTTGTTGAAGTCGTGAGGATGAGGGTGGAACCATATCATCATCATTCCCACGCCCCTACTTATACAGAGGGACTCGTAGCTAGGCGTTGCAGGACATATCTGTGTTGAGACGACGTCAGAAAGGTGTTCACCAATGCAGATGTGGGCCGTCAGTTTCCACCGCGCAACATAGCTCATCCGGAAGGAGTCGAATATGTTCCGGTCACGTGCATAGATAGTTGCTAGTCTTGTGTCTTTAAGGAGGAATGAGAGCCACGCCACGCACATTTCGGTTAGATCTCGAGCCGTAGGGGGTTGTAGTGCAATAGTGGGAGCCTCCTTGTCCTAGCGGTCGAGCGAGGAAACCCTAACCAAAACTAGCGCTGTGCAGATCCTCCTTTTTCCATTTCGGGGTTCCAGAAAGGGGTCATGTTCATTGCGAGGGCGCTTGGCGGCAGAGGAAAGAGCGGCCTTCCCTCTCAGCTGCGAATTTGATCCAGTAGGTAGCGACCATTGATGCTTTTGCGCCGACTGTATTGCCTTTCCTCATTCTAACTCACCACTTAGCGACACATTAGTGTGCAACCAATTTTTAAATAAATTGGAAAATTAATTGTAATCTTATCTCATAACAACTTGTAATAGTTAACTACATGTGATAGAATTAGTTAGGTAAAGAATTTTGAGTTGAGGGTCAAAGGATAGGCATGTAGAGTGATTCTATTATTTACAGGGTCCAGTTGCAGTTGTAGCACTAGTGTAGTGTGAGTGGGATCAATTAACTCACATTAATTGAGTTAAAATCAGTTTAACTAGTTCTAATTGGTTGATGAGCTAGTGGAAGATCAAGTGAATTAAAATAGAGTAGTGATCTACTAATTAACTGATAATTCACTATTTATAGCTGCATGCATGATAATTATGATGGAGACCCAGTTGAGACAAAGGTTCAAGGCAAGTAAACTATCAGTTGTATTTTTAGCAAACTACCAAGATGCAGTTATAAAACCACATGAAGTCCATAATGAATTGCGCAATCAAGGAAGGTTGAATTTCCTATTTAATAGGGGTTTAACTCTCTAGGGATTACATAAGCAGGGTAGGCTGAGGGTAGGCTAATAATTGGCTAAGTCCAATTTTTCCTAGATCAGTGTGAAGAAATTGGTAGAGTGTATGAGGTTGTGGTGATCACAAATACATTGTATTGTTTCATGATTCCTTGATTGATGATACAATAAAAATGGAGGGGTTTTGGGTAGTTGCTTTCCCTAGGAATACCTGGTGTTTTGTATTGATTTACTTCTTTCTCTTACTTGCATGTGATTGAGCGATCAAAATTTATATTCTGCAAATATCGTAGAAGGATTCAATATATTTCTTTAGTACATTACATGATCAGATTGAATCCATTGATATAATTTCTACATGATATTATAGTTGTGTTAGATATTTTATACATGGTATTGAAGCACCAGGAATCAAAATAGTGGAGAAGAAATTGAGTTTGTGTTGAACAATATTCAAATTTTCAAGTAATTTCTTTGGAGCTATAAGCGGATCAATATGTCTTTCAATGGCTTGAGACTTGAATATGCACTCGAGGGCAGTTCGAATTATGTTGCATAGAAGGATAGGATGGAGGCAGTGTTGGAGGACAATGGGTTGAAGTAATTCATAGATAATGATATTCCCAAGCCCGCAACAACATATGCCCAACTTCTTGATGCATGGCAGGAGAAGGTAGCAAAGGAAAGGAGGATCTTGTTAGAGGAGTTCGAGATCATATTGTCTCAAGTCTCCATGGAAAGGAAACTCCATACGTTATGTGGAAGGCCTTGATAGATCTGTTTCAAAGTAGCAGTGACCACAGAAAATTGTTACTCAAGGAAATGCTCTGAAAAAGCAAAATGGAGAAGGGTGACAAAATCCAGAAATACTTGACCAAGTTCACTCAATGTTGAGATGAGCTTGGAAGTGTTGGGATTATTGTAGTTGATGATGACTTTGTGAGCTTAGCACTTCTAGGCCTTCCCATGGGCTGGCATAGTTACTGGGACTCTGTGAATGGGAGGGAGAAGTTACCAGATTAGGAGCAACTATGGTCAGATTTGGTACAAGAAGAGATTTGGTTGAATACCAGGGATGGATTCTCATCCAAGACTGATGATGAGGAAAATTGTGCCTTGGTTGGTAAGGCAAAGAAGGGGAAGGGGAGGAAGTCCCATTCCAAATCTGAGACCGACAAAGAAAGCAAGAAGTGTGACATGTCAAAGGTGAAATGTTTTCACTCTCATGATCACGTACACTATGCCACAAATTTTCCACAAAAGAAGAAGAACAAGAAGAAGGCTCCAGGAGCTGCAGTGGGTGAAGTTTTGGCTTCACAGTTTGAGTTGGACTTCTCTCTCATCACATGCATGGCGTCAACTGTGATGGGATCTATGTTGTACTTGGATAGTGGAGCATCTTTTCACATGAAGGGAAACAAATAACTCTTTAGTAGCTTGGAGGAGAAGGATATTCAGATGCACGTCGAGATGGGTGATGATGGGAGGTATAGCGCTACCGGGATTGGTACAGTTACTTTCCACAGACAGTCAGGTAAACCTTTCTTATTAAAATATGTCATGCATGTACCAGGCTTGAAAACGAATTTAATTTCAGGTTCTATGTTGGAGGATCTTGGATATGATGTGGTTTTCAGTGAAGGAAAGGTGTTCCTTCATCACAAAGCTATGTTAAGTCCCTATATTAATAGTGTAGCCTTTATTATGTTAGTGTAGCCCTTTATTGTTATTGTACCCCCGTAACCCCTATATTGTTATTATTGTTAGGCTGCTAGGATGGTTGACCATCAGGCCTACCAGGATTAAATTATGCTCCCATGGACTCCTATATATGAGAAAGGGGAGGTTTTGTAAATTGTATCATCCAAGAATTGTTCATTTATGTAATGTATTGGAGTTTCCCCCTCGAATTGGGCTATTTCTAAGGCGTTGATATCTCTTTTCTTCTATTTTTGGAGTTGGCTTCACAACATTTGGTATCACAGCTTTGGATTCTAGGGTTTTGCCGCTCCAAACAAGTCATCGTGAATTCCTGCTATAACGTTTTTCTACGAAGTTTCCTAGTCAGAAATTGTTAGGTACGAAGCGTAACTACTGGAAGGTTGTCTAAAAATTTCAGAGCTTGGTTCGCAATATTTTCAGAGATATGATCTGTGGAAGTTAGGTATTTTTTCAAGCTCTTAAACAGGTCATTGTGGAATTTGCGCTATAACTTGTTTTCTACGAAGGTTTAGAAACTGAAATTTATATGGTGTGAAGCCGAAATCCTGAGGAAATGCGTCAAAAAATTTCAAAGCTTGGTTCGCAATATTTTTGGAGATATGATCTATGGAATGTAGTGCTTTTTCAGGCTCCTGAATTTCATCTAAAATAGGTGATCGTGGGAAAAGTTCAATAACTCTCTCTCTGGGCATCAGATTGGAGTGCCGTAAAAAGAGGTCGCAAGAAAACGGACTTTAGTTTCTTGGCTGTCAATTTCAAAGACAAAGGATGAAACAGTGAGACGTGGCAAGTCATACAAGTTCGCTCTACTGAACCAGTCCATAATTAGGTCATTGTGGGAGATTGGACACAACTTTGTCTTGGAGAATCCAAATTAGATCAGACCTATGGAATTTTAAATAAGCTTCAGAGGCCTACTATAGGGCTGAATTTCAGATATTTAGGATCTTCAATTATATATATAATTTAATTTCAATATCTAGCTCCTCAAAAGCAAGAGAAAGGTGTGTATCTGGTTTTTAAAATTGCATAACGTTTGTTTGAAAAAGCAATTGAAGTGATTCCAAGTGCATATTTTATAATTTTTATCAATATTGGGTTCTATAATGCCTCCAAAAAATAATTCCATACCCATTAATCCCTCAAAAAGTTGTACTATGATGCATGAAGAGGAAGAGTTGCAGTATGAGATATCAAAATTACGGTACCAAGTGCAACAAGTTTCAATCTTACGAAGAGCAATTGAAGATGAAATAGATGGTTTAAAAGCAGAAATGGAGGCTAATTTGGATGGTTTGAAGGATAAAATAATAGCAAATATGGATGATAAATTAATGGAAGATCACATCGAGCATCAACAACAAGTTCTCCAACTCTCAAAGGATAACCCAACTTTGGTGCAGAATCTAATGAAACAACAGGAAGATCAACATCACATCAAAAGAAGTTATGAAGCAGTCATAGAAACAAGAACTCAAAAAGTACGATCAATTTCAGAGTATCTCAGCAAGTGGAAGAACTTTCTTGTAGAAGATTTCACATGGGAGGAAGAGAATTTTATACAGAAGCATCAAGAAATAATCAAGCGTTGAGGACAACACTTGTTTGAAGGAGAGGGGCATGTTAAGTCCCTATATTAATAGTGTAGTCCCTTATTATGTTAGTGTAGCCCCCCCTTATTGTTATTATTGTACCCTTGTAACCCCCATTTTGTTATTATTGTGCCCTTAAATTATTATTGTTAGGTCGGCTAGGATTACATTGTGGCCCACTAGGATTACATTATGGCCCCATGGACTCCTATATATAGATAAGAGGTTTTGTAAATTGTATCATCCAAGAATTGTTCATTTATGTAATGTATTGGAGGTTGCCCCCTCGAAGTGGCTCATTTCTAAGGCGTTGATATCTCTTTTCTTCTCTTTTTGGAGCTGGTTACACAACAAGCTACAACACAGGTAAAGAATATTGGGGTTCATGTGAATAACCTCTACAAACTTGATGTAGATGGATGCACAACATTGAGCAGTAAAGTAAGGAAGGCGGTGAGCTGGGATACAGGTGAGTTATGTCATAGGATATTGGGCCATCTACACCACAGTGCTTTGAGGATCATGCAACAGATTTATACAAGTCTTCCAAAGGGTACTCTTGTGCGGATAGACACATGCAAGGGATGTACCATGGGGAAGTATGAGAAAGCCTTATCATTGTCCCTTAAGAGGGAGCTTGACTTGCATGTAGATGAATAACTCTTAGTTCCAAAGGATGAACCTCAAGGTGTGGAGAAGCCACAAGTAGAGGATCATGGAGTGGCATAAACCACTCATGAAGATCCATCCACCAGAAATGGTAGGAAGCGGGCCAGAGAGGCTGACAGATTGATGCTAGATGCGACAGAGCATGTAGGTGCACCTACATCACAACGCATGCATAGAAGTTCCCCATACAGGTATACTAGTTACATGGCTCTTATGAGTGAAGTGTATTGTGACAGAACTATCCTCTTTTGAGGAAGCAGTGCAACAACCAACATGGGTTGATGCCATGGTTGAGGATTGTGACTCCATTATCAGAAAAAATGCATGGGAAGTGGTCCCAAGACCAGTGGGGAAGTCAGTGGTTGGATCCAGGTGGATCTGCAAGGTGAAGAAAACAAAGATCTGTAGGAGGGGGAAAATTCAAGCTAGATGGACAAAGGGAGTACATGCAAATATACCTCTAGGTGTGAGGTGGGGCAATGTGGATATATGATCCCAAGAAGAAATTTGTCCAGGGTCCATTGAGATGGTGTGTCTCATGGATCGAACCTGGCTACGAGAAGCTTACATTACAGTAGTAGAAGGAAGGATCAATTATATTGATGTAGTCCGATGTTAGGAAGACAAAAATTAGAGTGATAGGTGTCATATACTGGAGAACAGATCAGAGTTGACAACAGTGCAGAGAGAACAGATGTAGATGTCAGTAGGCAACACAAAGAGTCCAGTAGACATGTGCAATAGCTAGTAGCAGTCAGAAGTCTTTGATGACAAATGCATTATACTGATTCAGTTTTTTGGAGGCTATTCATTTTTAGGAGAGTTGCATGTGTGAACAACACTAGAGAAGTGTTGCATGCAGAACATTCCAAAGGTACCGAATCAGGATAGATTGATTCCTTTCTTTTTGAGAGGGAGTGTTGAAATTTACAACAAGAAACAGTGAAATTGGCATCCATAAACAACATGAAAATGAACACACACTTGTGTGGGATCACAGGTCATACAATGATGAATCCTAGCGACACATTAGTGTGAAACAAATTTTTAAATAAATTGGAAAATTAATTGTAATCTTATCTCATAACAACTTGTAATAATTAACTATGTGTGATAGAATTATCTAGCCCAAGAATTTCGATTTGAGGGTCAAAGGATAGGCATGTAGAGTGATTCTATTATTTACAAGGTCCAGTTGTAGTTGTAGCACTAGTATAGTGAGAGTGGGATCAATTAACTCACATTAATTGAGTTAAAATCAATTTAACTAGTTCTAACTCTTTGATGAGCTAGTGGACGATCAAGTGAATTAAAATATATTTAATTCACTAGTAGTGATCTACCAAGTAATTGATGATTCACTATTTATAGCTGCATGCATGCTAATTCTGGTGGAGACCCAGTTGAGACGAAGGTTCAAGGAAAGTAAACTATCAGTTGTATTTTTAGAAAACTTCCCAGATGCAGTTATAAAACCACAGGAAGATCATGATGAATTGCATAATCAAGGAAGGATGAATTTCTTATTTAATAGGGGTTTAATTCTCTAGGGATCTTTTTAGGAAGGCTAGGCTGATAATTGGCTATATCTTTTTCCAATTTTACCTAGATCAATGTGAAGCAATTGGTAGAGTGTATGAGGTTGTGGTGATCACAAATACATTGTATTTCTTCATGATTCCTTGGTTGATTATACAATAAAGATGGAGGGGTTTTGAGCAGTTGCTTTCCCCCGGAATATTTGGTGTTGTCTATTGATTTAATTCTTTCTCTTACTTGCATGTGATTGAGCGATTGAAATTTATATTATGCAAATATTGTAGAAGGATTTAGTATCTTTCTTTAGTACATTGCATGATCAGATTGAATCCATTGATATAATTTCTATATGGTATTATAGTTGTGTTAGATATTTTCTACACCTTGAGTTTATTATTCCCTTGGGTTTATAATATCAATCCCTTCGGTTTATTAATTTAAGGGTTCATATTGATAGGGCATAAACCATATTTATTCATAGGGTTTATAATATTTATCATATGGTTTAATATATATCCCTTGGATTTATAATCTTTGTCAAACATGGTCAAGCATGGTCCAATGTCACATTGTGACAAATATTGTTTGAATATGAAAATCGAGTATGATAAAAAATTATCAACCATCGTCAACCATGGTCAATCATGGTAAAACATGATCCAATGTCACATTGTGACAAAGATTGTCTCAATATGAAAATCAACCATGGTCTAAAATTGCATTGTGACAAATATGATCTCAATATGAAAATCAATCATGATAAACAATGGTCAACCATGTTTATTTTAGGGTTCATAATATTTATTTTAGGATTTATATACCTTCGGTTTATAATATTAATCCCTTGGGTTTAATATTATTCCCTCAGGTTTATAATCCCTTGGGTTGTTAGTATCAATTCCTTGGGTTTATATTCTCAATCCCTAAAGTTTATTAATTTAAGGGTTCATATTCTTAGAGTATAATATTATTCACAGGGTTTATAATATTAATAATTTGTTTTAATATAATTCCTTAGGTTTATAATCATGGTCAACCATGCTCAACCAAGGTCCAACATGACATTGTGACAGGTATTTTCTCAATATGAAAATAAACCATGGTCCAATGTCGCATTATGACAAATATTGTATTGAATAGAAAATAAATCTTGGTCAACCATGGTCTAATGTTGTATTACGACAAATATTGTCTCAATATGAAAATCAACGATGGTCAACCATGGTCAAATATGGTTAACCATGTTTATTTTAGGGTTTATAACATTTATATTAGGCTTTATATACCTTGGGTTTATAATTTTAATCTCTTCCATTTAATATTATTTCCTTGGGTTTATAATCCCATGGGTTCTAGAATGAATCCCTTGGGTTTATTATTCCCTTGGATTTAGAATATCAATCTCTTGGGTTTATTGATCTAAGGGTTCATATTACAAGGGTATAATATTATTTATACGGTTTAATCCTAGGATTTAATCATGGTAAACCATGGTCAACCATTTTTTAATGTCACATTGTGACAAATATTGTCTCAATATGAAAATAAACCATGCTAAACCAAGGTCAACCATGGTCGAACGTCGCATTGTGACAAAGTTGTCTCAATATGAAAATAAACCATGGTCAACCACAGTCACATTATGACAAATATTGTCTCTTATTCGAACATCACATTATGACAACCATGGTCCAGCGTCGCATTGTGAAAAAGATTTTTTCAATATGAAAATCAACCATTGTCGACCATGGTCCAATATGGCATTGTGACAAAAATTGTCTCAATATGAAAATCAATCATGGTCAACCATGTTACATTATCGCATTGTGACAAATATTATATCAATATGAAAATCAACCATGGCTAGTAATGTTTATTTTAGGGCTTATAATATTTATCTTAGGGTTTATATACCTTGGGTTTATAATATTAATCCCTTGGGTTTAATATTATTCCCTTGGGTTTATTAATCTTCATATTCCTAGGGTATAATATAAATTCCTTGAGTTTATAATCATGGTCAACCATGGTCCAATATCACATTATGACAAATAGTCTTTCAATATGAAAATCAACCATGGTCAACTACCATCTACCATCATTAACCATGGTCAATCTTGGTCAACCATGGTCCAACGTCACATTATGACATATATTGTCTCCATATGAAAATAAAACATGGTCAACAGTGGTCAACCATGTTCAATCATGATTGACCATGGTCACCCATGGTCCAACGTCGCATTGTGACAAATATTGTCTGAATATAAAAATCAATAATGGTCAACCATGGTCATTCATCGTCAAATAAAAATTAACCATGGTCAATCATGGCCAATTATTCTCAACCATGGTCCAACATGACAATGTGAGAAAGATTGTCTCAGTATGAAATTAACAATTTTTAATAGGTATTAAGTAACAATATAAGAAAATATTAGGTAACAATATAAATAAATAGTAACTAATATAATCAAATTAATAAGGGCTAATATACCTTGTATTTATACCTTCAAAACCCTTGTGATGAGCATCATTTTAAGAACTCTTTTTAAATATATTATGCACCTATTTTACAAATCTTTTTTCTTATGTGAATCACTCTAAAATTTTTATTTATGTTCCCTTAAAACCTTGCTTCTCCACTAGTACAACTTATCTAGGTACACTTTAGCCTTTGTGTAGAAAATCTTGTTTAGGAATGATATGTTGTATTGCAAAAATTCTTCATTGTGTCACACTTAAACATACTTTTTTATGATGTGACATATCACACTTAAATAAATTCCCTTTAGGTTTATAATCTGTTAGGTGTTTAGCAATGATCTCTTGGGTTTACAATATTAAAACATCCATACAAGGGATACAACCATATTTATGTTAGGGTTTGTAATATTTATCTTAGGGTTAATATACCTTGGGTTTAAAATATTGATCCCTTAGGTTTGATATTATTCCCTAGGGTTTATAATCCTTCTAATTTTAGTATTAATCCCATGGGTTTATAACATCAATCCCTTGGGTTTATTAATCTAAGAATTCATATTCTTAGAATCTAATTTTATTCACATCGTCTATAATATTATTCCTAACGTTCAATATAAATCTATTGGGTTTATAGTCATGGTCAACCATGGTCCAACTTCACATTATTAATCTAAAAAATAATAATTTTAGAAATAAATAAAATTATTATTTATGATGACCTTGACAAGCAGCTCTAGATTCTTCATGACTACTACTCCAAGATGGGTATGACAGTTAATGCCGACAAGACTAAAGTCATGATATTTAAATCCAAAAAGATCACCCATGGTAGTTTCGTGTATAATAACCAATGCTTAGAGCATGTTTCTTCTTATAAGTATTTGGGTATTGACTTCCCTCATCATCTCAACTGGAATTATAACATCGAGAAAGGACTATTGTGTGATGGAAAGCTTATTATGAGCTTGAAAACAATTGTAAGTCGGTCAATCTTTACATTTTGGGTAAAAACCAGTTCCTCTTTGAGACCCTTGTTACCCCTGTTGTCTTATACAGATGTGAATTTTGGGGTTGCAATATATCCAGAGAGTCATGGAGGAAGATTGAGATGATTCAAAAGAAATTCGTAACCTACAAACTTAAGATCAAGGGAAATACTCCCTATCCTATCCTCTTGATCGAATTTGGTATGTCCCCCATTGAGAGTATGACTATGTTTAGATATCTGATGTATAAGAAGAAGATTGACAACATGGAATAAAAAAGGCTCCCTAAAATTGCTTCTAACTGTAGCCAAAACCCTCACCTTTTCCTCAAGCATGGGTGGCATAAGGATGTCCAGTGCTGGCTCAACCATTGGGGAATTAAGGAGGAGCTAATTATGGGAAGCAAAGATAATATAAAAAATACTATTTCATCCAAGTTTAAGGACAAGCTATGGGAGGATCAGGAGCTGGAGGGTAAAAAGAAGCTAAGATACTATAAAGAAATGATCAACCCCACTCTTAATAATCAGAATTATCTCTTTGTGTTGTCCAACAATAAGGAAAAAAATGAACATCGCTAAGATAAGAACTAATTCCCATGAACTTTGGAGTGAGACCGGGTGGTGGTATATTCCCAAGACCCCTTGGAACAATAGAATCTATCAGATTTGCGATTCTAAGCAGTGGAAGATGAAAATCACTTCCTTTTAGACTGCACCACTCATACTCACATTCGCTCTCAATTCCCTACCATTTTCCACACTTCCAATCTTCTCGACCTATTAAGCCAACCCACCTATAGCGATCTTGGAACACTTATTTCCCTTCTCTTCGACCATAAAAACAAGATTTTGAAGAATCAAACTTAGATTGTTTCTCCTCTTTTAAGGTACGATAGACTGCATTGGTCTTAGCAGACGGTAACCATCATCATCATCATCAATAATTTTTATTATTAATAATATAATATTAATTCATTCATTCATTTTTAATATAGCTAGTTAATTAATTAATATAGATAATAAAAATGAATGAATTATATATATATATATATATATATATATATATATATATATATATATATAATTTTAATAAATTATTGAATAATAATAACAATAATAATAATAATAATTATTATTATTATTTAATTAATAATGATATTAAATTTATTTATTAGCTATTAAATATTAATATTGTTTATTATTATTATTATTTAATAATGAAATGCAATTTAATTAAAAATAAGAGTAATAATATTAATTAATAATAATAATCTTAATAATAGTGATGAATGAGTAAAAACAATTATTAATTAAAATTATTTTAATAATTATTTTATGATTTTAATTAACAACAATGAACATAAATTAATTATTATTATTATTATTATTATTATTATTATTAAAATAGCTATTTATTATTATTATTGTTACTATTATTATTAAAGCCTATTAGTGTTTTCCAACCACATTTGCTAATGTGGTTGTGTATGTGATTGACATACACCTATCAAGATATATCAACCACATATATTAATGTGGTTGTGCTAGATAACTAACATCTAGCATATATGTAACTATAAAATCAATAGAATGAAAGGCATACACATAGCCATAATGCATATGACTACACTGATCAAGTAGCATTTATCACATATGTAACCATAACAATAATAAAATGAAAAACATATAAGTAACCCTAATGCTTACAACAACCATGAATCACATACCTGCATGCTAAACATGCAACTTGTATGACGATTTTCATTAGCCAACACATTAGCATTATCACATACCAATCTTAGCCAACACATTAGCATTATCACATACCAATATCATGATGATGACCTAATTGCATAAATTGACCTCATGCACAAATACTTTCACCAAACCAATGAAAACTTGACCATATGCATGTACTTGACATGTATAACCAATCATGAACGACCAATGCATGTTCAACATATGACATCACACAAGCAAGCATACATGGATAACACCGAAGCATGACCAATATGTAACCCTAGCATAAGAAAGCAATGCATGTACAATATGTAACAATATGTAAGAAGTGTGCACGAACAATACACAAGCATGAGCAACACATAATTAGTCATACACTCATGACAACATGTTAACAACAACACCATCAACACTTCCATGGTACCATCATTACCACCATGGCCAACACAACACAGATGCATCAAGCACATACACCATAGGTGTGAGAAAAACATATGCAAACAATAGAAAAACATGACCAAAACACCGCCCATCTAGTTCAAGGGTTGAACCATGCTCTGATACCACTCTATGGTATTAGATATCACACAAAGAGAAAAAAACCAAAATCCACCCAAGGAGAGTGAAACCATGCTTTGATACCACTATGTAACACCCCCTTCTCTATGTGTATTGATCAAGATGTCAGGAATACCTAACTATCGAGCATGAGGCCAAACTAGAGCAGGGTAAGGAAAATGAATTTCCATTATGAGTTAAGTGCCATCTCAAAAAAAAAATGATGGAAAATTGATGAATTTGAGTGTCAATTCTGAGACACTATCCTCCTTCTGATCTGGTAGTTGTGGCATGCATAAAAATTCTTATAGTTAGAAGAAGTATAATATTGATCCTTTAATGGGTAGTTAATTCCTACACAAGTTTGACATTTTCCTATGAAAAATAAAATGGAGGACAATAATTGAATGCATTTTCGGTGTCCAATCTAGAATTTTCCTTCCAAATTCAAAATATTCATAATATTGATGTAATTAGTTTAACATTGAATAATGAAATTAAAAGGAAGAATAATAATTAAATAAATATTCACTCTTCAAATTTAATCTTGAACTTTATTTTCAATTCCAAAATATACATTACTTAATTATAGTTGTAATAATAATAATAATTTAGAATTAAGAACAATAAAATAAAATAAAATAAATAAAGATGGAAATAAATAAAAGTTAAACAGGGTGATGAAAAATCTTTTAGTGTGTAAAATAAAAGAGTCAATATATGAGGACAACATTAAATACCATGCAGTAAGTCCATTATTGACTGACTGTATCTATTATTAAATGAGAATAAAATGAGATCCAATAAATCAATTATTCACTTTAATATATATATAATGTGTAAAAAGGATTGAAGGTTTAAGGAAAAGAAAATATAAAACTTGGTGATGTAAAATCTTGTGGTGAGTGGACAACCCACTATGGCTCCTCTGGGGAGCCATATTTTGTTGGCTTCTTGTAAAATTAATATCGTTGAAAATAGTTCCTACTTGCATAAATAACATATTTACCATTAGTTACAACTCATCATAATTTAGGCAAGTAATTGCATACAAGATAGAATAGGAACAAGATGTAAATAAATATACTTACCAAGAGTGATTGTCCACCATTATTTACGTGATGTTCAACACTTCAAAAAATATGAGTAAAAGTTTAAATGTGTAGACGTACTAGAATTTAATTTAGAAAGAGATGTCATTTAATTTTACACATTCACTTATCATTCATATACCTTTCTCTCTTACACATGATCTCACATATCCTAAGTTTTCAACATTGTGATCTCTACTTTGCTTTCATGATTATTAGTTGAATTTTTGAAGTGTGATTGCTTGATGAAGATAAAATGACTATAATATATATATATATATATATATATATATTCACAAGTAATTACCTTAGTTTAGAAATAAAGTACTTGTATCAATTGTATTGAAAAATCAACATGAAGAACATGCAAAACATTCTTTATCAATGTTATACCTCCACTTGTCATTCAAACATGAATAATTACTACTCCTTTTGTCTCGCAAGATCAATCATAACCCATACTGAATCTGAGGAATGCTCTCTTTAATCTCTACAAATAATATTTTATTAAGAAACATATGAGAGTAAATATACTAGGCATAATTACAAGAATAGTAGAAAGAGAATGTAATAATAATAATAATAATAATTTTTCTATTTCATTAGACAACTCGTCAATCCCATTTGTAGCATTATGTTGGTGGAATCAATTCTTATCATGCTATTGAACATGACCTTTTCAATATTTAGTTTCTTCTTAGGATAATTGTTTGCAATATGGCCTTTTTCTAATTATAGTGGAAACATTTCATTCTAGACTTAAAATTTCCTAAAATTTCCTTGATATGAAGTAGCTTCACCACCATTAAATTTCTAATGTGGGTGATTTTTTTATTTTTTTATTTTGTTGCTTTTGACTATATTTCTCAGTATTTGACCATAATGGAACACCATCCAACTCCCTTTGATTCTTTTCCTTCTTTCTCATCTCTTCGTATTAGAAGATCATAAAACCTTGAAATGAAGGTATAATTTCTCTACTCGTAACATTGTTGAAAAACATCTCATAGTCATAAGAGAATCCACTAAAACTTATGAGAACCATCTCCTAATTTTAGATTTTATTTCTTGTACCATGTGATTGGGCTATGATTTCTTTGATTCTACCAATGTATGAAGAGACACTCTCTCCCTCTAGAATCCTACATGCATTCAAACTTTTTTTTTAGCAACATCCTTCTTGAAATATGCAAAGATTCATTCATGGACTTTAAATTTCCCCTCGAATATTTATCTATCTTACAACTCCTTGCATGCACAACCAAAGGCAATCTTAGATTCACTAAGATGATCGCATGAGCCTTGATATCATTCTTATTCCAATCAAAATCTTTAGTAAGATATTTTAGTTTTGGTCACGATCCATCAACTAGAGAATAAACATATCATTCAGTGAGGATGAGTTCTACAAAAAATTTCCATGAAGAATGCTTGGGGGTTTCTTCAAGCTTTTCAAGATCAGTAAGTTTAAAACTCTCCATGTAGAATATTGTTAGACACTAAATTCAAACTATTTTCAAAAACACTTGGAATTCATTCACACATTTATTTTTTTCACATATAAAATAACTTAGTGTGAAAGAAGCTAACATGATTTTTATTTAGCATAAATATAAATATTATGAAATTTCCCAAAGTCAATGCATGATTAGTAACGTCATCTTACTTTTCTCACTATGCACATCCAATTTCATAAATATCAAAAAATAACATAGGAAAAGTATATTTTCCAACCTTAATTCACTCACTATCTAAACATAAAAATCCATTTTCTATTGGACAACAATGTAACCACCATAATCAACATATGTACTAAGAAAATATATAGTAGTCCTCTAATAAGATTTTCCAATGTCTTGAGTCCCAAGGATCAACAAGAAATTGCAGCACCCAAAAAAATTACTTCCATAAAAATAAACCAATACCTACAACAAATATATTGTAGCAATCCTACTTTTGCATCCCTTTTAGTCAATGCAACCTTTCCATATTGTTTCCACACACAATGACATAATGGAAAAAAAAAAAAACATAGTTCACTTTTTTTTTCTACTAAAGGATGATATTGTTCTATATTATAAAGTATGACACATGTAATTACTTTCTTTTCATAATTGTTTTTATTCTTTCTTTTTAATTTTTTAGAAAAATGATTTTGATTCCATGTTAAAAATCCTAAACACACAAATATTTTATTTCATAGTCTCTTCATAATCCTTTTGAGAATTGACTCTCAAACCAATTATATCACTATAACATATTTAATGCAACGAAAAAAAATACAACAATAAATATCACATAAACACAATTATAACAAATATCAAAATTAATTATTTATACCATTAAATTCAAATTAAATTTATACATAAATATATTTAACTAAAAATAAAACATTTATCCCATAGATTAAAAACAACTCACCTCCACTTTCAAATTTAAAATATATTTTTATTAGAAAAAAATTCTTAAATTCAATTACGATTCAATGAACTTAAGAATACTACACACATAATAAACAAGGCTACAAGGTAGCTACTACTTGCTACTTAATTTAAATATAGTAATATTGCAATGTGATCTTGAAAATGTTTATGGGTAGCTATTACATGCCGCTTAATGTAATTATAAAAATGTTGCAATTTGAGTTTGAGCATGTTTATGAAGATTTGCTTGGTAATAAAGTATAGTTAAATTAAATTAGAAATAATTGTTGCAATTGTAGTTTGAGCATGTCTATGAGGATTTGCTTTGTAATAAAGTTGTTGCTTAATTTAGTTTAAATATAATTAAATTAAAGTAAAAATAAAAAATTTATGTGCTATATAGTAGTAGTTTAAATCTATCTAAATTATAGTAAAACAACTTTTGTGTTGATGATGGTAACCAATTGATAATTACGTAGTTTAAATCTATCTAAATTATAGTAAAACAACTTTTGTGTTGATGATAGTAACCAATTGATAATTACTAGGACAACCCATAAGTATATGCATTTGATGTGTAGATTAGATCTGCTACATATGCTTAGCTTATTTTTGGCATCAATATGAGTATGACAGAGTAGCTACTACCTGTTGTTTAATGTAAATATAGAAATGTTGCAATTTGAGTTTCAACATGTTTATGAGGATTTACTTTCTAATAAAGTTGCTACTTCGTTCAGTTTAAATATAATTAAATTAAAGTAAAAATTAAGAATTTATGTTAGTGCTAAGGTTTACAATCTAATCAATTTAGGTTTTTAGTAAATGGTAATTTGAGGGATTTTGTTAATCCAATTCCACCTGACCACAATAACAATGTCATATTGTCTTGATAATGTTTTTTTTGAGAAAACCATCTAAAAGTTTTTACATTTTCCTAAAATATATATATATATATATATATATATATATATATATATATATATATATATATATATATATATATATATATATATATATATATATATATCAAAGGCAGTTCTTCTATTGTCCGGTAAGTATGTTGCTTCCCTAAATCTTGAGTTTATGAATAAGTAATATTTTTTGAAAATTTATAATGATAGAGATAAAAATATTAATATTTTTATGAATAAATAGTATTTTTTGAAAATTTATAATGATAAAAACAAAAATATTAATATAAGAATTTATAATAACAAAAAATAATATATATATATATATATATATATATATATAATTAAAGGAATTTATGGTTATTATTCAAAAAATTGGATGCAATTTTTACTTAAAATTAGATGGCATGATATATAGCAATTAAAATATTTTGTATAGTTATATATTTGATATATTTAATGTATATTTTGAAATTTAATAATGTAATTTAGTTAACCCATTTGAGTTTTTAGATATTGGAAATATTTAATATTCTGCTCATTAAATATGTGTTTTTTTAATTACATTTTTCAATTTCTAATATTTTTTATATATAATATAATTACATTACATAATATAAAGCAATTAAATCCCGGATGCAGGTGGGTAACGAGGCGATCTGTACGTTGGCGATTTGGTGGGTCGGCGCGTGGCTTATCACCACCGCCATCCAACCTCGCATGATGTCTGTTTTAAATTCTTCTGCTCAAATCTTCAATGCTGCATTAATGCAGCCCACCTCTCCACACCAACCTGCTCATTCTTCTGTCATGGCGCCCCTCCGTGAACTCATTTGTGCTCCTCCCCTGCGCACCTGCTACTCCCTTGCTGCCGCTGAGCCTCGCTCTCGCACCAGCACAGGGAAACGATGCGCATTGGGTTGCTGTGTATATTTCATGCCGGGATTTCATGTTTCCCATAGCCCTTTCTACAATTACAGTCGTTCGTCCTCAGTCTTATCCATGAATCCTCTGCGAGCTGAAGCTAGGCTCCTTTATGTTTCCCCCTATCTCCACAACACTGTTGATAGCTCTGCTCTCCCTGCTTTTCATACTATGCCAAGATTGCACCAGAGAATGCGTTGTAGGAGGAGAAGTTCCCGTGGGCAAGTTAATAGCCAGCCCTCCTCCTCCATTTCTGAATCCTCGTCTTACTCTTCAGACTTCGACCCCGTTCGCTATCCCGCCTCTAGGAGGGGTCGTGGACGGGGTCGAGGGCAGCCCAATTCTGCAGCGCACTTTCGTCTATCCTCCAGGACCCAATCTCATATTGCTCGTCTTCAATACCCCTGCACTCTCAGCAATTTCACCTTCTTAGCCACAGTCACCATTGAGCTTCATGAAGTTTCCTCTGATCTAGTTATGGCAACTCCTGGGGTGGCTCTGGAGACTAGGGAGGAAGACACGCATGGCACCTCTCAGAATGACAATAGGCAGAGTGTGGAACCTGGTGGCATTGCAACCCAGGATGTGAGCTTGCAAGCAGGTCCTAGCGTCCCAACTGGTGGCGGCACTGCAAGCAAGGAGAGCCCTCCTCTTGAAGAAGAAGATCCCTACCAATACACTTGCTGCATCGTTGAGGAAGTGCCATCCCCCTCTCATGAAGCTTAATCAGGTTTTCGGTCCTTGGTTTTTGATTTCCGGTGGCACGGAGGTGTTCAATTCCCTTCTTTTTAACAGTCAACTTATGCTCTACAGTTCTCAGGCACAGATGTTTACTCTCATGTTAAACTGCCGGTTTCCCCTGCATGGGCGGCATACTACTGCATATGTCTTTGATTTTTGGCGATTGCTACAGCAATTCAATGTGTCAGATTTTGGTTTTGAAATGGGCAGCGTCTGTATGTGCCCAGTCAATCTGTTAGGGTCTTTGAATTACCTCTGGTTAGTTCACAGTCTCGTTACAGGTATAAGATGTATCTCTGAGTCAGACATGGTTATGGTTTTTGAAGCTCTCTTGGTCAGTATCCAGCTTGTTTTTTCAGTCACTGTTCAACATTGTAATGTGCGAATGTCGCAACTATGGGCTAGATCTTGAGGCCACTGCCTCTCTGTAATTTTATTTTTGTATCAATATAGGAGTAGACCAATTTAGAAAAAAAATATAAAGCAATTAAAATTATTTAATATTCTGTATAGTTATATATTTGATATGTATAATATATATTCTAAAATTTAATAATATAATTTAGTTAACTAATTTGATTTTTTTAGATATTGAATAGATTTGATATTCTATTCATTAGAAATGTGTTTTTTTATTAATTTTATTTTTCAATTTCTAATATTTTTTTATATATAATATAGTTGCAGTTGTTTTATAATACATTAAGCTAGCTAAATTCTTTTTCTTTAAGTTTAATTTTAACATTTTCTTTGTTTATTTAAATATGTTGTTTTTATTTTTCTATCACATTTCTAATTAATTAAAAATAGTGGTATTGGTGAGTTACTATTTTTTTTTTAGTTTTCGCTAAATTACTATCATTAAAATAAAATAGAATAAATGAATTGTTACAAACTTATAAGGTTTCCAGTTTCTTTTTTGCTTAAGTCATAGGTCCGATCATTGTGTTAATAAATTAATAGAAAATATTTATTTAAATATATTGTTTTTGTTTTTCTATCACATTTCTAATTAATTAATATGTCTATTTAAATATGTTGTTTTTGTTTTTCTATCACATTTCTAATTAATTATTCAACATCTGAAGTTCCAGGTTGTTTTCATTTATCTCGACCACATTTTAAATTATCAGATAATGGTTGTACTTGTTTAACTATTTCACTGGCAAGAGAATCCAAATTTCTAAGTGGGGCATCCTTAGAATGAACAATGGGATCAATATACTTTCCATATGCAGCCTGAATTTTAGTTTATATTGGAAGATAATTGTTCACATCCGTGTTGAACACCGTGCTGCCAAACTATTCGTAATTAGCCGAACTCCCTAAGTTATGTAATGGCCCTTATGAATTAAACGTTGGGTAACATCTGTAGGAAAAGTTGAACGTAATGATTACTAGGTCAAGATGAGTGATACAAGCCATGTGAAGCAATACTCACTGGTTTCATTTATTCGTATCCCAAGTGACCCAGATCTAGTTGTATTCGTATTTGATACGAAAACTTCATAAAGACTGATAAAGTGGTACCTGGTGAGGATCGGCCACAGTTGAAGTGAAAATCCACGTCGGCTGGATTTGACGGTTTTAAATGATGGTAAGATTTTGGGATAAATAGTTCCATTATAAAATGGAGTCAAAGTTAAGGTGAGTCTTATAATAAGCATTCATACAAAAAACGATGAAGACGAAATATTAATCGAAGGTGTTTTAAACATTGTATGCCATAAAAATTAATGCAGGTTCAGAACTTTGTCATTCAATTGTACAATCGCCTCGTACAACCGTCGGCAGATTTTAAACCTTGCTCCATATCCAACAGCTCCATATCGAACAACAGCCGCCTATTCAATAAATGAAAGGGTGTGAATTGCAATGCATTTTGTAATAACAAGTTGAAAGTATTAACCAATGAAAAGCTAGATAAATAAATTTAAATAATAGAAATAAATAAATAATAAATATAGCTAAAGTTAAACTATGTAAAAACATAACAAAATTTAAATGACAAGTGAATTAATGTCAAATCACAGGTAAACCTGATGCGTTATACCTGCTGGCGGCAGGTATAATAAATAATTATTAAAAACAAACCATCAAAATAAACCAACCAAATTTTATTAAATTCAACTAAGATTCATCAAACTTCATAATACAAAAATTGGAAAACTACATACATTATCAAAAATAGTTATTAAAACGAACCATCAAAATAAACAAACTATTAAAAATAACACTGATCTCATTTTTTCAAACATTTGTTTTCCTTTCACGAAAAAAATAACATACTTGCTATTTCATTCAAAATAGACAATTTATTATTCAACTAACAGTTGCACCGAGAGGTGCAAAGTAATACCAGAGAGTGGAGATACATTTTCCATGTGAGTTTATTTTTATTTTGTAGACACCTTTATTTGTTAATGTAATCAAATATTCTCGTTGTCTTCTAGCTTTCCCTAATTTATCACGAATGATGACCAAAACTCTACTGCAATTCCCTTGCACTCCAGCCAAATTTTTGTTGTCTTTCTTTTTATTTTATTAACACATCTGTTGCATCCTTCAGTGCAATCTGCTTTTTCAATTCAGTGTCACATGTACAAACAGTAATTTCTGCTGCAAATAGATAGATGGCTTTTGCTGATTTGGTCCTAGAATGACATAGGGCTAGAGGGGAAGGGTCCATGGTTTGCACGTTTAGATGTGTCATGTTATGTATCATGCAACCCATGAGTTTGAACGATATTTTATACTTAGTGGAAATGATTTATACCTGCCAGACAAGTTCGCTTTCTTTATCCCATTGGGGTTAAAAGAGAAGCACAAGGAAGCGTTGCTGCTAGCAACAATAGCAAGTTGAGGAGGGAAAAGCGGTCATGTGAAATATATGTTGTAAGGTAGATTATTTTTATTTTACTTAACGCATAATTATTTCACATGCCTCGACGAAAAGAGCATGGAAGAGAGTACATAGGAACCCCAAACAAAATTGTTGGAGCTGATATCGAGCCAAATGACAGGCTACAAATTAATCAACATACAAAACCCAAATCCCCGAAATTTTCACATCTAAAGATACAATGTCATTTATATTGGGACAACCAATTAATTCGGGGCAGAAGATAATAAATGGAAGAATGAAATTGGACAATCAATGAAGCTTCACCTTTTCCTTTTTGATAGTGAAAAATGGCTTCCTTGACATCTAGATAGCCCAAATATAAAGTTTCTCCAAGCCGACAATATAAGGGACTAAAAATTCAATCGTTTTGGCTATCTGAAAAGAGGTGGAAACATGACATGAGCGTCCAAATATAAAGCTTCGGGGTCCCTGCACAAGGTTTGCCCTTTCTCAATTGAGGTCGGAACAAACCAGAGTTTGTGGACCTTAGATGACTCCAATTGGACAAAGAAACCATCCCGCTGCCCATGTTTCCACTTTCTGATTCCTTACCCCTTCCAAACCTGAGGAAATGATATCACTTTTTTCAGCACAACCAAGCAAGCTAATTTGGATGATGTATCAACTGCATGTTGTCTAAGAAATGACACGCATCTTGTTAAAGTGTCTGGTGACTCAAATGCCTTTTCCACATTTAAAATCATGGCAGCATCATCTAAGCAATCTTTTGCTTTGTCAAAGAGATAAATAACCCTAGAATTCATGTGCCCATTTGCATGCCATTGTTTATGACGACTATGAATGGCACCCTCTAGCCAGAGTAAACCGGTTGTCCACAACTAACTAATAGTGACTGAAAATAAGAAGGGGAACAACTCTAGGGCGAACTTTAGGCAAACTCTAATTCAGGATAATTACTTTCTGCGTTCGCAACATGATATTATCAATTGTTTTATATTGGAAGCATTTATATCAAGTGAGAAAAATTAAGACGCACAAAAGTATAGATACCCTTGAGCCTTTTAGTAGCCTAGTGTATCATGGTGAATACTAAAACCAAAAGTATTATTTTACATCACTCTAGCATGTTGAAAATGAGCATAATACTTATTTCTTGATATCTAAAGCGCAAGACTAACTTGCACTGGAATTTCTTTGGTTATCAGCTTGTATAACTTTGAAGAGATGGATATTGGAGCATCAATACTACAAAAACTGTTGGATTCAAAGGGGACTGAAGTGGAGCTTTCCCTTGCTCTGGATTCTTCAATGATTATCCACCTGGCGAAAGCCTAGAATTTCGAATGGAAATTATGTCGATGGAACCTAAAAACTGAAGGGAATTTGGCATTAAAAATTATCTGGATAATAAAAAATTGGACCTCTTGCCCTCAATAATAGATTCATTTCCTCTAAGTGCCCTCGATTTTTTGAACCAATTTCGACTTCAAATTTTCCAGTGTTTATGCCATGTTTACATTAGATCTAATGGCTTGTTTCTCCTGTGCCCGCTTTTTATCCCGAGCCAGTAGTGAAAGTATTTTCATTTTGGTCTTTCAATTTTGGTGGGCACCTCTGTGCTTTGTGGATTTTGCTGCAAGGCGTCTTGAGAAGCATCCACAACCTCATCATATCGCTCCATCGCTTCCAATAAGCTGATGGTTTCAGTTGAGATGGTGGTCTAAGAGCCAATAGTTTGATTTTGAGTGGTGGCTTTTCCTCAATATTTTTCCTGAAAAGTCATGGTTTTCGAGTTCTGTGGAGGGAAGTAGCAATTGGTTTGAAAATAGTATCAGTTGTTTTGGAAGGAAAACGATGTGTAGAGGTGCTATTATCACAGATTTCATTCCCGCCAATCGATCTCGGCGTGTAACTGCTAGGGAGCTATGGCCGAATTTCGACACATTTGCTAAATTCATCAATGGCGGAGCCGTGACGGAACCCTTCAAGCAGAAGAGTAAGGGCAACAAGGGTTTTGTCAAGACCCAGCAGGATTCAGGCTTTTGATGTGGTGACCGAGCTCTGCACGCAGTGGTCAACAACACCGATCTCATGGACAGTGGAGAAATCAAGGACGGGAAGGACGAATTGACTTTAACTCTCCCAATACTCTGTCTCCGCATGTCAAGATATAATTAGTTAGAAGGGCGATGAGGAAGCTCTCTGATTAGGTGGGGTGAATAGTGTTTTCCCACCCAATCTCATAAAGAGAACACCTCCGGTGTAGTTATTCTTTTATGCTCATTCGTTCTACACTAAATGTATTTTCAAAATTATTTTGTCATAACGTTATGACTGAATTTTAGTTAAATATTTTTAATTATATTATTATAACTAGCATGCTTTTTTGCCTTGCAAGTCATGGAAATTCCAACAATATTTTAATAAAATCAGGCTGGGAGATTTGTAAATCTAGGTTATAGCTATCAAACTTCAAGATTTTGGGTGCCCTAAAATTTTTGATGATTCAGAATTCATTTCCACCATAAAAAAATATGATTCAAAAACTGCTACTACAAGATTTATTAAATTTTTTTTACCCGGATTCCAACCACTTTTGAGTGTCCTAGAAATTCCTCCACCTCAATACACAACTCCTTTTTAATTTTTCATTGAAACATTCCATTTAAAAAAAAAAATTGTAAAATTTGTTTATTATTTATTGGAAAAAAAATTTATTTCATATTTATATTAACTTTTATAATATTAAAATAATTTCATAGTTTATATTTTTTAAATAAAAATTATATTATATTAAATATATATAAATAAATAATTTAAAATAAGATTTAACTTTAGTTTTATTTAATTATAAATATAAATCTGTACCGAAACATCCCCCAGTTACCCATACATTAACGAATTTATAAAACCCTGCCTTTAGGGTGAGGATTGGTGAAATCACTTTGTAATCAATAAACTTTGCATTGATTAAATATTTTATAAAATGAGTAATGCCAACGTATGGTTATGGGTCAGTTGGTCTACAACGAGTTATTTCAATTAAAAAGAAATTGGAAGTATGGAATGTAGGGTTTATGTTAAAGTTGGTATGGTGAAGTTATGGAATGTAGGGTTTATGTTAAAGTTGGTATGGTGAAGTTATATATAATTCGAGTAGACGTACTTATTAAGAGTATGTGTATTTATTTAAGATATTACAATTTTAAATTAGTATTTATTTAAGATATTACAATTTTAAATTAATTAAAAGATAGAGTATATATATGTTGTTAAGGAGTTTTTATAAAGTTGTAGATTTTTGGATTTTCAGGGCTTTTATACCAGTGCGATATTATTTATTTGGTTGTAAATTGAATGTCTATGTAAAATATTTATTAAATTAAATTAAGCACTCTGCAACATATAAAATCTGGTATAATAATTATTTATTTTTTATTTATTTATTTATTTTTTAGGTGACTTTGCAGAAAGACCAAGAACAGTACTGGAGCCGGACACCGGCATATTACTATGTTTCAGTGAAGGATTTTGTAGATGCATTTTAATCTTTTCATGTGGGAGACAATTTGAATGCAGAATTGTCAGTGGCATATAATGAAAGGGCAACCAATATTTTAGCTACTATTGACCCATTAATGCCCCTTAAGTACCAATGACCATGGCAACCCAACTCATGCCATGCACCTCATGGTCGTTGAAACCCTGTCTTATCATCCGGTACTTCTCTTTATCGCATACGTATGGGTTCAGAAAGTTTAATCGATGCCCATGCCCCTGCATTCGAATACGGATGAGGAACCATGGATGGCATTCCAATAGGCATGAGGAATTTCCTTGCGCCTCCCCCTAGTTTCCACCACATATAAATACATGGTATACGCTGCAATACAATGTACGCAGTTTGAATTGTAAAATTTGAATATGAAAAACCGCGAATTTGAAATTTGAAATTTGGAATTGTCTGCCCCCAATATCTTCAGCGCCGCTCTCTCGACGAGAAAAGTCTTTCCGACGAACCCTGCCCACCACCGATCACAACGCGGGGGAGCACATACTCATTCAGGCTTTCCAGGCTTCAATGAAGGGTATCCAAACACCGGTTTCTGATTCGCATCCCATGGATGCTTATGCCTGGGAAAATCTCCCATGGTTGCTCGTGTATTTTCGTGGTAAGCCCGTGGTCACCATTTCCGCATCGGATTCCAATGAAGAAGAGCTGAATTGTATCCAGGTAGGTCCTTTGAATTTCTTCATATTATTGTGTTCTTTAATGGGATACGAACCCGGGCCAAACTGACTAGGTGATGGCGCTTTCAGGTATATAGTTGATCGATCTCACCTTAGTGCTAATCTTGGTGATGGATCGAGATTGTTGAATCTCTGGAACTCTAGTTTTGCCTTCAGCAGAGCGGCAATTCCACAGTCAAGTCAAATAGGAAGCGGATGCAACTAAAACGAATTTGCACCGTTGGATTAAGTAAAGGAGGGTCGCGATCTACGGTGGTAAACGCAAAAGGAACTATTGGAAAGTCAATGTTATTATCACTGTAGATATAAATATCATCAACGGTGGCTGAAATGGTGGAGTGGAATTTTGTTATAAATATCAGTTTAAAAATAGATATGTTTTTCCAGCAATTAAAACGATGGAATGGGTATTGTAAACAATGGGAAACGCGAATTAATTGATCTTGCACTTTGTTAATCGGATCCTATGATTGAAATGGATTTTGGAGATTTGCTGTTGTTAAAAAATCAGTTTTAAAGCATATGCATAGAGTTGTTTGAATCTCTGGAACTCTAGTTTTGCCTTCAGCAGAGCGGCAATTCCACAGTCAAGTCAAATAGGAAGCGGATGCAACTAAAACGAATTTGCACCGTTGGATTAAGTAAAGGAGGGTCGCGATCTACGGTGGTAAACGCAAAAGGAACTGTTGGAAAGTCAATGTTATTATCACTGCACATATAAATATCATCAACGGTGGCTGAGCCAAGTGTAGGTAAATTCGTTTGAAATGGTGGAGTGGAATTTTGTTATAAATATCAGTTTAAAAATAGATATGTTTTTCCAGCAATTAAAACGATGAAATGGGTATTGTAAACAATGGGAAACGCGAATTAATTGATCTTGCACTTTGTTAATCGGATCCTATGATTGAAATGGATTTTGGAGATTTGTTGTTGTTAAAAAATCAGTTTTAAAGCATATGCATAGAGTGTCAAGGTGAGAATTCTTCTTAAACAGAGAATTATAAAGCAAATTTTCTCCAAGTGCCCGTATCACAGTTTCATTGATAATGAGAACTTGTAAACTTTTGGGCTTGTTAACAAAGCACATCTTCTCATCAAACCCGGAGCATTATTAATATATGAATATTTTTCCTTCTGAATTTTATGCTTCAATTATGTGAACTGTACTAGTGTAATTGTCATCTATATCGCTTTAATTTTGGTAAGCCAGTTGGGAATTTGGAAAATGCAAAAAAAACTAAAAAATAACCGTTTGTTGCTTACTTATTTTAAAATGAAACCCTGAGCTAGTCCATTATTTATTTCAAAATAAAAGATCTAAAATTGTTTTCTTCTCATTTAATGGAATATTTTATTATTATAATTTAATTTTTTTTAAAGTAAATTGAAGTTTCTTTAATATTTATTTTAAGAGTTGTCTAAGGAGACAGTCGAATTGCCTGGACCGTCAAAATTCGCTAGAATCTCGGCTATAAAAATTTAAGAAATTTTATATTAATAGTATTTGAATCATGATTTTGATGGTGGAAATGGATTCAACACCATCAAAAAGCTCTAAAGCACCCTCAATATTAAAGTTTGATAGTTATAATGTGGATTTACAAAAATTCCTGCTAGGTTTTCTTAAAATCTTACGAAAATTTCCAAGATTTTCAGGGCGAAAAAGCAGTGTAGTTAGACTAAGGTGTTATGTTAAAATAAAAATGTAAATTGCTTTCCTTAGATTTAAGAGAATATTCCACTATAATAATTGAATTTGTTTAAAATTTTACTTTTATTTGATTTAATGAATTTTCATTATAAAAAGTTTAGTTTTTAGAATTTTAAACCATTTTAAAGATTAGATAATTGAAATTAAATTCATACACTTGATAACAAGTGGGGAAAGAAAATATTCTTCCTTGAGGTGCTTAGCATAAAGCCTTGTAATACATTACAAGTTTTTAAATATTAAATTTTAGATGATTACTTATAATAACCTTTCGTAATAAGCTACTCATAATACCTAATAGTTAAAGCCTTCAGTTGACCTAGTTAACTTAACTTCTAGGAATAAAGATAATAAATAAGTGCTTTGATGATAGATTTTTCCACTTCTTAATGAAGTAACACCATTCAGCCATTCACTATGATACACCAAAATATAATATATATGTGCTTTAGTGTTATATTTCTCCACCTTTTAATGAAGTAACATTATTAGACGATTTATTGTGATACACTAAAATATAATTATACCACGTAAATGTAAAAAGTTGAATGATATAATTGGGTCTATAAAAAGTTTATTTTTTCCCAAAACAATCATTTAAATATGTAATTAGCAATTGTTTTATGTGCAATAAATTGAAATATTTTGTTATTGAAATTATTAAAATATTTATTTTAAATAATATCTTAATATTATTTAAAATGTATAACATTGACTCTTTTTCAATGATGAAAATAAAATTTCTGTAAGGATTCTAGACAGCACATATCTCCACAATGGTATGATATTGTCCACTTTGGGCCTAAGCCCTCATGGCTTTGCTTATGGGCTTTACCCCAAAAGGCCTCATACCAATGGAGATATTTGTCCATCCTTATATACCCATGATCCTCCCCACTTCTAGTTAATTTGGGACTTTGGTCGTATACCCAACAATCCTCCCCTCGAATAAAGGACCATCGAGCCTCCCCTCAAACGATTATCCATCCGTCCACTCTCTACCAACCGGGATTCTCCGCTCCAATGCGTTGGAAGCACACGCCTTACATGGAGCACCACCTGCCTCGAGAGCTTGCTCTATCCCAGGTCAACTCCTCTTCACCGTGTTGGGACCAGGACACGTCCATGAAGAATCCGGAGCATACCGCCTGTCTAACCGAGCTCATCCACGGATCCCATCGTGATATTACCAGGGCCCACCACCTTCGTTCGGCATTCGAGGATTCATCCACTTCGCTAACTTCGGGGCATGGCTCTGATACCACTTGTAAGATTCTGGACACCACATATCTCCACAATGGTATGAGATTGTCCACTTTGGGCCTAAGCCCTCATGGCTTTGCTTATGGGCTTTACCCCAAAAGGCCTCATACCAATGGAGATATTTGTCCATCCTTATATACCCATGATCCTCCCCACTTCTAGTCAATGTGGGACTTTTGGTCGTATACCCAACAATTTCAAAATCTGAAATTATATTATTCAACTCTATTTGTTGGACATTTAGAATTTCTTTCTTATTTTTATGATTTTTTTAATAATGAGCATGATAAACTAATTTTGAAATATAGTTAGAAATTTCAATATTAAAAAACTACCTGTAAAAACACAATTTCTAGTGGAATTGTAAAACAACCTTTAATTTCTTAAAACTTTAACATATGGGTATTCAGAAAAATCCCATAATACATGCTCTATGATTTAAAATTATTTTATAATTTTATTGGTTAATTAAATATTTACAATTTTGATATTCAAATTATCTTGAAGTAATATTTAAATGAAAAAAAAAAGAGCGAACAATAAAAAAACAAGTTTTAAAAGTATTGAAGATTTAAACATATAGATAAATTTACAATATTATAATTGTTTATTTACTTTTAATTTGTTAGTTGATATTGTATATAAATATTTGATATACATAAAAAAAATTCCTTTAAATTTGAATTCTAACTATTAAATACATAAAAAAAAAAAAAAAAATTTATATATATAATCAATCATACATACATGTATAAATCATATAATCCATTTTAACTCTTGATTTTGTTAGTATGTCATGCTAAATATTATGAATATAATAATATCCATAATTTTATATAGTTTTTTTTTTTTTGTAACTTTGGCAAGACTATATCTTCTACATGTCTAATTGACTTCACATCAAGGAGTGCTTTAACAAAGCACCTAATCAATGTGTATCTAAAACCTCCCGCTAAATTTATTTGTATTTACATTTAATTATAGAAAATATTTTAGATAATTAAAAAATAAATGTTTAGATACATAAAATATTTTTAAGCAAGATATATGAATATCACTATGTTTATATACATTAATTAGATGTTTGATATTATGTTAATTTTTAATAATACTATATATTAATTGATTAAAAATAAGTGGATAAGAGGTCTATGGTTACTATATGTAGAGTTCAATAGTTACATTGTGTGTGAGGTCCATGGTTGCTATAGTCCTCCTTCTATCTTTGGATGTTTTGCTTCATATCTTCAGTTATCATAGTTTGGTTATTGGATGTGCCAAGATACGTGGTATTTTGAGATTCTAGATAAAGGGTTAGTTATGCTTAGTGTAACCCCGCTAGTGACAAAGATAGGGAAATTTTGGGTTGTTATCATTATGTGTTATAGAGAGTTTTAGCGTACAAGAAAAGAGGTCCCCTACAACGCAGAGGAGAGAGGAAGAAGAAAATGAGTTTCCTAAGAATGACCTTCCTCCTTTACTTATCCCACTCTTCATTCTTCATAGGAAGAGAAACACTATCATAGCGAGTGTTCTATGGAAGCATAAGGACAAATGGAAGAATTAGAGATTTGGTAGAGGGAAAGAGAAACAAATTGGAAAATTTGAGTAACAAGTCAAGAAAAAGAGAATTTTTTTCCAAAGGACCATATTTTGGAGGAGGTGAAGTGCACCCAATTTGGTGATGCAAGTGGGAAAAAATTCTTTAAGATTGTTGAAACCTATTATTGAAAAAAACCATGGTGGTAAGGGTGTTCAAAAAACTCACAGTGCAAGCTAAGGCCAACCATCCTTGATGATGAAGACCAACTCCCAAGGCTAAAGAGATACTAACCTCAAAGGAAGTTGAAGAGAAAGTGCAACTATCCCATCTTAATTAAACTAATTTAAATATTTTTTTAAATAATAAGTATTAGAAAATATTAATAACTACATAATATTGTGTTATTTTCTCTTAAACCTTTTGTAACTTATGGCTTGCTAACTCACACCTGCTACTGATCAAATTATTAGCATGAAGTGTTGATCTGTTTGGTTTGAAAGAGTTACCCAATATCAAAGTAGTTATATTTTTACTTTTTTTTTTTTAAATATCTGTTATAATATATAGATGTGGTTATAACATATGTAAATACATTTAACTTTTGAATACATTATAATTTACATTAATAAAAGTTCTTGTAAATATTGTATCTGTTGCAAATCTTTCAAAGACTTTCCAGAGGAAATATTCTAAGAAAATTTGTATACACTGTGATTATTCTATAGATATAATAGTGAAATATGGAGACAATTTTCTTTAATGTGACCTTCCCTGTGGTGTACTAAATCAATTTCAACAATTTTTTTTTTATTCCAATAACAACAAGAAATATGTGCACCACTACAAAAAAAAGGTAGTCTGTTACGTAGTAGTACAAATTCTTAAAATCATATGTGTCAAAGTTTTCGTCGGGCACTTCAATCTAAATATCCGAAATCACATAATAAAAAATGGATCTCCCAAAGTAATGTAGATGTTGGATATCTATTGCAGTGATTTATTTTATAGAAGGTATGTTTCTATATTTGCATCTCACTATTGGGAGATTACACCAACCAATATTTAGGAAGAACTCTCCTAATCCAAGGGAGAAGCATCCTCTCATTAAACTACTCTCTTTGATCCAGGTGGATATTGGTGGCCACCCGCTATTCCACTTGGGACCCCACCATTGTTTCTTTCAATTTTTCAGTTTTCAGTTTCCTTTATTGTAGAACAATTTAATATTTTTGGCAGTTTTCTGGGTCCTAAACTTCCGGAGTCATTTTGAGGCCCTGAACGACATTTTTTGGCATCAAACCTTCGGCGAATATGAGTATGTTCCAAACTTGATATTCATTGCTAGCAGTTGTAGTCCTCAGATAGATGTTTTTAACAATGTATCATTTGCATCAAACGAAGATAGTATGCCAAAGTTACGACCCTGGGAAATTGATATACCAATTTACCCCGACAGGGCCCATATTCTGGCGTTTCATCTCTTAGGGTTAGGTTTTTGGATGTTTAGGGTTTTCCATTGTTTCTAAATAATATATAGGCCTTCGAACCTCATTGTAACACAGAGTTCAAGGATGAATGTGTTGAAACTGTCAAGCTCATTAAGATTTACCTTACCTGTGAGAGGAGGTATATTATTGTTTTCCTTTATCACATGAGGTTTTGTTTCACATTGTAGTTATGAATACCCTCAACCTACCTTTCTTCCTGCTGAAAAGCTTGACTAAGATGTAAGCTAGGATACAAACCCATGCGGCAGCTTCAGAGTATAACATCTACCATCAAGCTCTTATCAAGGTGATGGTTGTTGAAGTACTCAAAAAAGGAAACCAATCATGGGAGCACTTTCTATTTTACAAGGCAAGCCAACTTGCACCTACACAGAATATTCCTGCTTAGCAATCTCTAGCCTCATAGCAAAATTCTCAACCTACCAAGCAAAAGGGAAAAAGTAAAAAACCAACTACTTCATCAGTTGG
This sequence comes from Pinus albicaulis, assembly GCA_034641835.2. Classification (NCBI taxonomy): domain Eukaryota; kingdom Viridiplantae; phylum Streptophyta; class Pinopsida; order Pinales; family Pinaceae; genus Pinus; species Pinus albicaulis. The sequence goes on along the minus strand of CM076575.1, from coordinate 2,017,459,277 downwards.
TAAAAGGACTAAAAGGAAAGCTAAGAAGGAGAATATCTACAAGAAAGCTAAAGGTAGAAAGGAAAAGGCTCCCTCAACCAAAGTTGAAGAGAATTTGGAGAAAGGAGAAGTTTCATCGACCAGCAAGCCCAAATCAATGAATATTTTGCCTCCTATTTCCCCTTTTCCCAGGTTTTATGCCAGAGCATGGAGAGGAAAGTCTGTAGCTGTAGAAAAATCAAAAGAACAAGTGTTGCCGAAAGTTTCAGAATCAAACAGGATCCTCTAAAAGAAGAAAAGTCCAGAATACCTCAAAAGAGAAAAAGGCCATTGAAAAAGAGACAGCCACAAGGACCACAAGGTCAAAATCAGAAGTTGAAAAACAAACAGATTGGGACAAGCTTGTAGAAGTTGCAGCTCATATGGAGGAGAGGTAAAAAGATGTCCCAGTGAAATATCTTTTTTCCTAACTAGTTATATTTTTAACAGCCCAATCTTCAGAATGTTTAAGTCTACATAGAATTTTTCAAGTATTTTGTTGTGCACTTTTTAAAAGGAAACAGATCGTTACTAGAAATTCCGGTAGCATTACAGTTTGTGTGCAGTTACAGGTTTTTACCGGAAGTTCCAATAGTATCTTCTTTAAATGACTTTGATAATTGTCAGCAGAATTTCTGAGCTAGTTCAAGAATGATAAGGACTCCTAACGATATGGACATGTCAAGTGATGGTTGATAAGTGGTTTTGAGGTTGTTAAAGGTCACATTTAATGAATACGCATGGGTTTTAAAGAACCAAGGTCATGGAGAGACAAATCAGCAGAAAAGGAGGCAGGTTTCCAACACACTCAGCAACACAATTCAAATTGTCTTCTTTCTTATTATCTACATATGTCTTGTTAGTTATATTTCGATAGGATATATCTTTAATGTCCTATAACTCCTGTGTAATTTGAGGAAGAGTGGATCCTTATTTTTAGGAGAGATGGAGTTGGTGCCTCTCCCTCTATAAATATCATTTGTAAATTCCATTTTAGGGTTGGATTTTGGTCGACCTGATGACTTATCATAATAAAGAAAACTAATATTTTCACTTCATGCTGGAGGACTTTGTGTTTCAAGGACTATCTAATGTATGGTTTTTTTCTCTTATTGTTTTATTCCTCTGATTTATGAGTTGCAGCAGCAAGTAAAATGTGAGTAAGAGAACTGTTAGAGGATCTAATAGTTAATTATTTGTTGTTTAGTTTTCTGCAAATCATCTATATGTTGTGTAGAGCATGTTAGTGAAGGTTTCCTGAAGGATTTATGAAATTATTTATGCATGTATTATGCTTTCTAAATGTTGTTTACTTTACATAAAACACAGTTTATGTAAAAGGCCACTCTTGTAGCTGTGTGACTGACTTAGGATATGCATATTTCTTATATTTAGTATTGGTTATTTGTCACCTTTCATCTGTTACAATCTGCTCCCTATACTACAAATTTCTCCATACAATTTATACTTGCCACAACTTGCCAAATGCATGGAAGTCTAAAAGAGTAAAAATCATTTCAAACTCTTTAAGAATTCATCCCAGCACTCAAAACCTTTTACTTTGAAATGAACTATGATGTGTAAGGCTTACTCCTTTGTAGTCAAGGAGTGACTCCTTGTGCTAACACATACCACACATAGCTGCAATAAAATTCCCTCATGTGAACTAATAAGTTGCCTTCTAGGTAAAAAAACCTAAATTAAATATAACTTCTACAGTCAGATCATTTGCCTAATGAACGAACTAGATTTACTACGAAATTACAATATTTTACAAGGAAATTTTACATATATTTTTAGCTTCAGGGGCATTGCCCCCAAACCCTCGCCAAGGGGGGGGGGGGGGGGTCTCATAAAATCATCGTCACCCCTCCTGACGAAAATCAAATGACGGGCGACGTTATCACCTTATTAAGAACATGGGTCAAACATGGCGATACATTTAAATAAAGAAGATAATCAGGCTCCACACCCAACAATCTCCCACTTGGAGACTAATTGTAGCAACTCCACCATTGCTTCATTTGCTGGAAAATTACTCCACTTTGGACCTGGTTGTTTCTAATCTTCATCATCATACTTGAAGAGCAATTGAAATTGAGCAGAATCTTAGTTTCTCCATGGTTACAAATTTTGTTAACATATATGTAGGATTCTGGCTCGTGTGTATCTTTTCTAGCTTCAACTTTCCATCTTCCAACACTGGTCATATGAAATGGTACTTAAGTTGTATATGTTTAGTCTTGGAATGAAATTTTGAGTTCTTTTCAAGATGAATGGCACTCTGTATGTCACTGTATAACCTGCCCATCTCCTTCCTCTTACCCAATTCATCCATAAACCTTTGAAACAAAATCATTTCTTTACTAGCCTCTGTAGTAGCAACATATTCTGCTTCCATTGCTGAAAATGCAACAACAGTAAATACATACCCTGTAGTGCTCCTCCTATTATCTCTATCACCTACCATATTTGCATCAACATATCCATGTATAGAAATGTTTGAACCACCAAAGCATAATTCTTGATTTGTGGTACCTCTCAAATACCTGAGAATCCATTTCACTTCCATCCAATGTTCTTTTCATGGATTGTTCATGTACCTGCTTACAACTACCACTGCATGTGCAATATCAGGCCTTGTGCAGCCCATTACATACATTAAGCTTCCAACTGCTGATGCATATGTAAATTTAGACATATAATCCATTTCTTCTTAGGTCTTGGGGCACATCTCCTTACTAAGTTTGAAATGGCTAGCCAAAGGTGTACTAACTAGTTTTGCATTCTGCATATTAAATATTTCCAAGACCTTTTGTATGTGCTCATTCTGAGACAATGTTAATTTGTGCTTTTTCCCGTCTCTAGTTATTCTCATACCAAGGATTTGTTTCGAAGCTCCCAAATCCTTCATTACAAATGAATTTTCCAATTTTCCTTTTGAGTACATTTATTTCCTGTATGTTAGACCCTGCAACAAGCATGTCATCTACATACAATAACAATATAATATAGTTGCCATCATTTTCATTTTTCATATAAATACAATGATCAGAGCGAAATCTAATATAACCTTGTTCAGACATAAACATGTCAAATTTTAGATACCACTGCCTCGGAGCCTGTTTTAAGCCATACAAGCTCTTCTTCAACTTGCACACTAATTTTTTCTTCCCTTTGACCTCATATATTTTTTGTTATTGCATATAGATCTCTTTCTCCAAATATCCATGGAGAAAGGTTGTCTTGACATCTAACTGTTCAAGATGAAAATCTTCAGTTGCTACAAGACTTGAAATAGTTCTAATTGAAGTCATTTTAACAACAGGAGAAAATATTTCATCAAATTCAATACCTTTCTTCTGTTCAAACCCCTTCACCACAAGTATAGTTGTGTACCTCTGTTTTCCTCCATATTCTTCCTTCAACCTATAAACCCATTTATTCTACAATGTTATTTTACCTGCAGGAAACTCGACTAAGTCCCAAGTCTTGTTAAGTCTTAAGAAGTCCATCTCTTCTTTCATGGCTAGCTCCCACTTCTTCCTATTTTCTACTTGCATTACTTCTTCATAACATTTTGGTTCACCAAAATCAGTCAACAATACATAATACAATGAAGGAGAGTATCGTTCAGGGGGTCTACTTATCATGGTAGATCTTTTGACACCACTTTCAGGTGTTTGAGGTGCTTGTTGTTGTGGTGGTGGTTGTTTTTGTTGTGGTTGTTGATTATTATTATTTTCAGAAACTTTTACTTTTTCTGTGATCTCATCAAGAACTGTGTATTCTTTGTTTTCTTTTTCCTGTTTCTTTTCCTGCATCTGATCCTTATATAATACCTTTTCATTGAATATGACATCTCTGCTCCTAATTCTTTTGTGATTTTCATAATCATATACGCGATAACCAAAATTATTAACACCATATCCAATAAAGGTACATTTCTTTTCTTTTTCCTCAAGATTTTATTTATTTTATTTATTAATATATGCAAAGGCCTCATAACCAAAAGCCTTTAAAAAATACTAGTTTACCTTTTTACCTGTCCATGCCTCCTCTAGAATACCACCATCTAAGGAACTTGAAGGCCCTCTATTTATTAGATAAACAATAGTACCTATAGCATCTGCCCAAAATTGCAAAGGAAATCCTGCATGCAATCTCATGCACGTTGCACGCTCCATGATTTTCATGTTCATCCTTTATGACACACCATTTTCCTATGGTGTTCCTGGAATTGTCTTCTCTCTACGAATTCCATGCTCTTAACAATATCTCTCAAAATATTTGCTGCAATATTCACCTCCATTGTCTGATCTGAGACACTTCAACTTCTTTCATGTCTCAATCTCTACCAAATATTTCCATTCCTTGAAAGTATCAAATGCATAAGATTTATTCTCAATACAATAAATCCATTTTTTTCTAGTTGCATCATCAATAAAAGTAACATAATAACAAGAGCCACCGAGAGATGATACATGAGCAGAACCCCATACATTTGTATGCACAAGCTCTAATTTTTCGATCTTCTTTTCTTTCCAAACTCTAAGACTCTGTTATGTTTTCCATAAACATTATTCTCACAGAAATCCAAATCAATATTCTTCAAACCTGGCAACAAATTTCTTGAGTGAAGAATATTCATCCCCTTCTCACTCATGTGTATGAGCCTATGATGCCATAATGTTGCATCTTCTCCTATGGAGTTTAAAGAATTAACACAATTAGAAATACCATTGCACAAATACAATGTACTAACCTTTTCTCCTTTTTCTATTACCAGGGCTCCTTTAGTGACCTTCCAGTTTTTATCTATAAAATTTGTCACAAAACCTTCACCGCCCAACTGCCCTATTGAAATCATATTTTTCTTTAGATCTGGAACATGCCTTACATCTTTCAATAACCTTTGGTTTCCATTCTGTTGTTTTACAAGAAATTTACCCATTCCAACTATTTTACAGGGTTTATCATCACCCAAATGAACTTATCCAAAATCTCCTTGAACATAGTCATGAAAATATTTCTTATCAGGTGTGACATGGAATGAGGCCCCTAAATCTACCACCCAGGCATCAATAAAATTTTCTAAATAAATAATCAAAGCATCTTGTAACACATCACTTGTCACATTCACTTCATGATTGTTTTCTTGTTGTGTGGCTCCTTCTTTTCCCTTCTGAGAGTTGCATTTTTTCTTCAGGTGTCATTTCTTCCCGCATTTCCAGCACACTCTCCTTGATCTAGACTTGGGTCTTCCTTTCCTTCACTTACTACGATATCTTGGGCTCTTTCCTCTTTTTGTTTTTCTTCCCCTAGTATTTGCACTCATAGCATTACTTGATGTCTCACCGGAGCTTTTCCGTCGCATTTCCTCGCTAAGGATGACACTGACAACATCATCAAACTTTAAACTACTAGATCCAGAGACAGAATTACTAATGGCCATAACTAAACCAATCCAACTTTTTGGCAATGAGGATAGAAATAACAGAGCCCTAACTTCATCATCAAAGTTTACCCCTATAGAACTTAATTGACTAGTAACCGTATTAAATTCATTTAAATGGTCAGCAACAGATCCACCTTCCGGCATTTTCATACTAAATAAATTCTTCATAATAAATACCTTATTTGAGGCTGAGGGTTTTTCAAATAGTTTCACCAAAGTCGTCATTAAACCCTTTTTTGTCATTTTCTTTGAAATATTGAAGGTTGTCAATGCCACGAGGCATAGTCATATTGTTCCAAGTGCCTTTATGTCAATAATCTCTCATTTTGTGTCTATCATACTCGACGGTTTCTTTTTTTTTTCCACTCAATGGTAGGTACAAATCTTTCTGATGCAAATAATCTTCCCTTTGCATCTTCCACAACGGGTAGTTTTGTCCGTTAAATTTCTCGACCCTAAACCTACCATATTTCGCCATTGCTCCCACTCGAACCAAGAACCCTTCTTTCCTTTGAATTTATCAACCAAATAGACCTTCGGTTATGATACCAGTTGTTAGAAAATTACATATTATAGAGCAATGGAACACATAAAAATATGCAGAAATACAAACACAGAAAACATATAAAACAAGAGAGACATAGATATATGTGGTTCACCCAACTTGGGCTATGTCCACAAAGAAACAACCAGCCCTTCCTTTATATTATCTAGCAAAATGAAGAAACACAACCTACAGCAGATCCATTATAATATCCTCTACTCACTGAAACAATCCCCCTTTCTCTTTCTCGCTTAGAATACACATACCACACATAGCCGCAATACAATTACCTCATATGAACTAAGGGGTTGCCTTCTAGGGAAAAAAACCTAAATTAAACATAAATTCTACCGTCAAATCATCTGCCTAATGAACGACCCAGATTGAATATGAAATTGCAATATTTTGTAAGGCAATTTTACACCTATTTTTAGCTTCAGGGGCACTACCCCCTAACCCCCGTAGGGGGGGATCATAAAATCATCGTCACCCCCCCTAAGAGCGATCAAACGACAGGCATCATTGTCGCCCCATTAATAATAGGAATCAACATGACAATACATCTAAATAAACAATATAATCAGGCTTCGCACCCAACAAGATGGATAGAGGGAGTGAAGCTTCACAGATGCAGATTGGGTGGGTAGTCCATCATATCGAAAGAGCACTTCAGGAGGAGTCTTCAGTATTGGGTCAGCAGCAGCTTCTTGGCATAGCGGGAAGTAGAGATTAGTTGCACTCAGTTCAACATAAGCCGAGTACATGGTTTTTAGTCAAGCAACTTGTGAAGCTATCTCGATGAGGAAGATTATTATTAGGTTATTTGGTCAGATGATGGATCCCACTGTGATTTACCGTGACAATCAGAGTTGTATCAAGCTCTCTGAAAATCCAAGTTTTTCATAGAGACGGGATTGGGGTATCTGATAATCCCTTTCTTGTTGAGAGGGAGTGTTGAAAATCACAAGAAAATCCTGATTAATTTTCCCTTGAATTAAGTTAGGAGAAAAACGTAATTCCACATCACAAGACAACAAGAATGAGTTAACTAAGTTAGTTTTAGTTGGCTCAGTTAATTCAAGTTGAGAGCCTAACTTGAGTCATGTAGAGTGATTCCTAAATTTTAGGAGCTTGGGTTGAGTTTAATTTGAGTTGTAATAATGTAATTCAGTGAAATTGATTTAAAATTAGTTAAACTAGTTCCAACTGTTGGACGAACTAGTAGGAGGTCTAGTAGTGGGGTGCAGCTTCAGTGTTCAACCAATTAACTGATAAATCGGCCATGATTAACTCATGCATGCATGATCTACAAGTTACCCAGTTGAGATGAGAGTTCAAGGGAAGTGTACTATCATTTGTATAATTATCCAGGTTGTACAGGTGGTGCATGCAGTCAAAGAAGGACCTATAGGGATTGCGCAGTTCAGGATGGGGATTTCCCTAATTAATAGGGGACTAATTCCTTGAGAAACAACGCAAGGAAATAGGAGCTTGGTAGGAAATAAAATTGGCTCTAAATGTTGGCCAAAATCAGTCTGTGAGGTAGTGTGGTAGAATATACTAGTGCAGAGGTTGCTTAGGCTTGAGCAAGCATTGTATTTCTTCTCTATTTTCTGACTAATGCAATATAGATAGAAAGCAGTTTTGAGTAGTGGCTTTCCCCTAGATATATCCTCGTGTTATGTGTATTGATTCATGTCACATGTTTTTTATATTTTTCTCAATCATGAATTTCTTTCCATAGATGAGTAGAGTAGATTTGAGTCTTATGTTTTAGAACATTACATGAGCAGTATTGAATCTACAATTAATTTCTACATCAACTCCATATTGAATCATTTCGTTTAATAAAATTTTTTTTTAAAAAAAATGAACTGGCCTTTTCCAATTGTGCCACTAATCGGACTTTTTAGGGCTTCAAAATAGTTAAACCAGCCAATTCAACTGATTTCAATCTAATTCTACTAACACTGACTACAATGTCTCCTCATGCGGGACAACTGAGCAGTTGACACAATGGGATGTTATCCCCTGCCACCTTATTTCAAATCTCATAAGAGGACATCTTTGGTCCTTTGTGATAAGGCTCAAGGAGTAGACTCCCCAACCCTTATCTTGAATAAATTTAATAATAATATTACTAACTATAATACTTATTATTAATTTATAAGATAGTTAATTAGTTTTTTTATTAATAATGTGAACAAATTATTCAAACCATTAACATTTAGATACATATGTCTTTGTTTACTTCACACTAACAACCTTTGCTCTTCTATGGTTTAGAATATTACCTAAAGCATTAGGTGAACCAAATGTTATAACGTTTTTATGAGTGTAGAAAGAAGAAGAAAGAGTTGGGTAGAAAGAAGAAGTATTATGTTAGGAATTCAACCCCACTTGTGATCTCCAACAAAAAGAGTACATTGGAGCTAGCATTCCGTGGAGAGCAAAGGTTCTTATTGCTCAATTAAGAATTATCTCACATCAACTTTGGTGTGAAACGGGACGGTGGAAGAGACCTAAAGAAGCTTGGGAAGAAAAGGTATGTACTTTTTGCACTTCTGAGGCAGTAGAATTAGAAAAACATTTCATTTTGGAATTTGATGCTTTCAGAGACATCGGGAAGTTACCGCAGTATATTAGCATCAATTATGTGGCATTGTCTTTTCAGTGAGGGTTGGGTCAGCTAGTCCCATAGACTGTTTTTAGTCTTGTGAACCTTAAAATATCATTTATTCATTCATTCATATATATGGTCATGATGACATTAACGAGAAGAAAAAAAATTTACACCAAAGATAATTATATTATAAGGGGAATGAAAGAAATGTTTAGAATTTATTATTAGTTGGTTATATTATAAAGAGATTTATAATTGACTTTTTTGGGTTGATTTCTATAAAAATATAGTGTGTTAAGATGACGTGACTACTAACTTTAACGTTACTTCACAAACAAATAAATTGAGTATTAAAACTAAACATGAACTTTAACGTTACTTCACAAACAAATAAATTGAGTATTAAAACTAAACATGAATACAAACATTTATTCGTGAGATGTCATATTGCGAAGTTCGATGTCAATATGATTGTTAAAAATTGATGACATTTTAATTTAGTAATCTATATTAACAATAGCGAGTAAAATACTTAAAATATTTTTTTAACTTTTAATTAATAATTTAATTTTAAATCTTAAAAGCGTGGCTAAATTAGAAATTAAAATGGGTGTATAAAATTTATGAAATAAAGAATTTATATTTGTGTAATCATACATTTGTATTTTACAAAATCAAACATATTTTATCTCTTTTAACTTTTAATCTAACCTCTTAAAACAAAATACATAATTTTAATTATTGGATACAATTAAATTATATAATAATCTAATTTTAAAATTAAAACCAACCACGATAATTCAAAACCTATCCAAAATAAATAAATAATTTATATTTTTGAAAATAATAGATTTTAATTTTAAAATAATATTTTAGAAAATAATAAATTTTAATTTTAAAATAATATTTTTGAAAATAATATATTTTTTTTAATTTTAAAATAATATGTTACTTTTAAAAATAATTTTAAGTTAATATTATGTAAAAATTTATAAATAATAATAATTAAACTTTTATATAGAAAAAATAAAATAATTTTTAAAAAATATTTTAATTTTTTTCATTTTTCATATTATATAAATTTTATATATAAAATATTTCCATATATATATAATGAAATTTTAACGTTCATTAAACTAAAAATAATTTTTCACCTTTCCTTTCTCCAAAAGGAGCAACACAGAAAAGTTTAAATTGCAGAGGACGGGTACACGGAACTTCAAACACTGTTTACTATTTATAGGTTTATCCTGCTCACGCTTATGCGAGGGAGGTCATGCAAAGAATCACTGCCGCTTGACACGTGGAAGGCAAATCCTCCACTGGACGCTGATAACACGGCAACCAATATTTTACTCATAACCAGTGGAGAAAAACCGAGTCCATTCAAACTGCGTACACTGTATTGTAGCGTATACCATGTATTTATATGCGGTGGAAACTACGCGGAGGCGCAAGGAAATTCCTCATGGGATGTCCATCCGTGGTTCCTCGTCCGTATTCGAATGCAAGGGCATGGGCATCCATTAAACCTTGTGAATCCATGCGTATGCGATAAAGACAAGTACTGCATGATAAGACAGGGTTTCAACCGACATGGGGTGCATGGCATGGGTTGGGTTGCCATGGTCATTGGTACGTAAGGGGCATTAATGGGTCAATAGCAGCTAAAATAAGGCTTGCCATGATGAAAGTGAATGCCATCATGCGGCTGTTTCTACAGAGAAATACGGTTTAAGCAAATTAGAACTAACTGCTACGGAGCTATGGTTGGATTTCGACACGTTCACTGAATTCGTCAATGGCGGCGCTGTGTCGGAACCCTTCAAGAAGAAGAGTAAGCCCAACAAGCATTTTGTCAATACCCAGCAGGATTCATGCTTTCAATGTGGCGACTGAGCTCTACGTGCGGCGGTCCACAGTGCCGATCGCGTGGATGGTGGAGAAATCGAGGATGGGTAGGACGAATTGAATTTAACTCCCCCAATACTCCGTTTCCATATGTCAAGATATAATTAGTTAGAAGGGCGATGAGGAAGCTCTTTGATTGGGTGGGGTGAACGATGTTTTCCCACCCAATCTCATAAAGAGAACTTCTCTTGCGTAATTATAAAAAGTGCTAGACCGCTTTAAATAAAAAATGAGATTACATTTTAATCATTAGAAAGTAAATAAATTATATAGGAAAGAATTGTTGAATGAATTCAATTAAAAAAAAAAATGATAGATGTAAATTATTGAATAGTTCAATAATAATAAAAAGAATAATTATTAATTTAATTGAAGAGATCAAATCTAGGGAATGTAAAAAATATAAAAATTAAAAATTATTTTGAATTAATTAAATATTTTGTCAAAGAATAAAATAAGTGAAAATATACAATGGTAAAAGTTCACTATTTTTTAACTATTTAAGATGGTCAAAATTAAGAATTAAGAATTAATGGATTGTTACAAATATAAACTCAGTCAAATAAAATTAATTAGGAATTTGAATAGAATATAATGATCATTAAAATATTGTCAACATTAAGAATTTTTTAAATTATTACTTAATGATATTAGTTAGAATTAAAATTAGGTTAAGAGATTTGAATTAAGTTGTGATAAAAAAGCAAGAAATAATGAGAAAGAGCTAGGATTAATTAGGAAAAGGAGTTAATTTGATTAGAAATTAGATATTAATTTGAATTTTAAACTAAATAAAAAATATCAATTAAATTAATTTAAATTAATTTAAGTTATCATCTTTTATTTAGAGCCATTTAAAATTCTTTATATTATTATTAAGCTTCAAGTCTCCGAAGATGGGTGAAGATGGGTGAAAAGTTCACGAAAAAGTTGAACAAACATATAATTTTGACACAGTTTTCCAAAAATATCATTAGTTGTGGAAATATCCATACTAAAATTTTACATTCTTAAGCATTTCTAAATATTTAAATAAAAATTTCTAAACACTTAAATAGCTTTATAAATTATAAAATTTAAATACATCATTCAAATTTATAATTAGAAAAATTAACCTAGAAAATGTCATCAGCAAAATGTTCTGGAGAACTCCATATAGGAAATGCTAAATTTAAATTCAATTCAAAATTTAGAACCCTGCATAATCCTCTGACATTTTGTACGGTACTACACAGTGTATTAACATATTATTGTAACTTTACATATACAAGGATAACATTAAGCTTCTTCTTATCTTCATATTGGGAAGCCTAGTTCTCAATATATGGTTTGCTATGATCACATGTTGTAGTTAGCTATGATCACAAGCTTAGTATACTACATACCAGAACAATTGCAGAGGAGATTTGGATTTTAATTACTCTCTTCTATCTCCATTAAAAAAATTGTTCACAGGTGATGCGACAGGAGACATGTGCAGTGGCAGCTCCCAGATAACACAAAAACCAAAATAATCCAGCAATCTGCCATGGGTTTGAATCTCGAGCTTTGAAAGAACATGGAGGAAGAGGATCTCCGCAAAGTCTACTATTATTAGTGTAGGAGGATATTAGAAACTTTCGAAGCAGGATCCCATGCAGAATTCTTCCCAACAGAGAATTATGAGACAAGTTCAGTTGCCACAGAGACATGAGATTCAGAAACTAATTGGGGATTTCTCCAGTCAAGTGATTTTAATTCAGTTTTAGAGTCTTTAAATGTGCCAAACCCCCCAGCGTACTGGGTATGGGACTAGAAAATGTATTGTAGCCGAGATCCAGGGCTTTTAATTGTTTCAACATGTCGATTGAAGATGGGATGTTTCCTCTGAGAGAATTGTGCGAAAGATGCAGCAGTTCCATGCTATTCTGATCGCCTACATTAGGAGGTATTAAACCAGTGAATTTGTTGCGGGACAAGTCCAAGATTCTTAAATTTCTGTCTAGAAAGGGGCTGTTGGTGGCAAATAGAGACGTTATAGGACCAGTGAGGTGGTTTGAATGGAGGTCCAAAGTGGTGAGGTCTTGCAGGTTGCGAATAACCTCTGGAATCACAGATGTTGTTTCTTGACAAGTTGAGAGTGTCTAATTGTGTCATGTTGCCCAACCATGGCAGTATGGTGCCGCTGAGGTTGTTGCTGGAAAGGTCAAGCAAAGAAAGAGGCCCCGACTAATAAATGTCTTTTAGATTAATCACATCATTAGGATTAGGTCGATGTTTCGAACCATCTATTGTAGTTCATCCTCAGGACAAGGTCCTAAGGATGAACCACAATAGATGGTTCAAAACGTCGACCTAATCCTAATGATGTGATTAATCTGAAAGACATTTATCTACATTATGGATCACCAAAGTATTAGATCTAACAAGCTTAAATAACATGAAACAACAGTGTAAAACAGAGAAATAAGTAACCACATGAAATTTACATAGCAGGCAGATGAAGCAGTTCACCCCTCATGGGCTACATCTGCTGGTCTAGCTCCCAATGGCATGTCCATCTTTCATTATGCTCAAAATTTTGCTATTACATGTAGTTACAGTGCTCTAATGGCTGTTTTCTCTGCACCAATCGATTCAGAATGCTCCAATTAGTAAAAAATGACACTTCCTTAACTCAAAATGGTCAAAAATTGGGCCTCCTACACTTTTGCCCAGTTTCACCTAGGAAAGCTCCACTAAAAGTGGAGAACTCCACTTAACTGGAGTTAAATTAGTAATCTCCACCCAAAATGGCGCGCTTGTCAAAATTCCACCGAATCTAACTATGTAATTAAATGTTGTGGTTGGGGTGGCCACATGCCAACCCCAATCCCAAGGTTACCATGAAAGTTGGTAGAACCTAAGGCTTAGCTTCGGTTGACGAGGTCAGAACTCCAGGTTTGATGTGGTTGGTTCGCTGACCGTTGCATAAACCGTGCAGAGATGAAATTTTTCGTGGCCATGTGACAACACACGCGGAACCGTTGGCAGAGACTGTGGGTTAGATATTGTTTAACACTTATCCGTGAAGTTAACATAGCTGCTGCCATGTGATACACGCCATGGAACCGCTGGCAGGTTGGGACCATCGGCGGTTCCAACCTCCAATGGCAATTTCATTGAAACATAAATATAAACCACATACCATAAGGTTAAGTCATAATGTGTATCTCGGATGGTTATATGTACGTGTGCTTGACAAGAGGTTTGGGGGTCGATTCCTGCGGCCTCCAACAAAATTTTATGATACGGTTGCAAGGCCACGTGGTAGCCCCAGGGTTGGCCACATGGCAGCTTTTCGTTGGCCCTCCAAAACCATCTAATGAATAAAATTGAGACACTTGTCAAACCATGATTGGCCTGGTGAAAAGGAATATTCTAAGAATATTCATTTTTTGCTAATTGTACCTCCACCTTGTTGACTATGCATCCCAGTCTAACCTGGTCAAACTGTCAAAAATTTACCTGTTTGGCATTTCGATCATAACGTGATATCTCCCTCATACGACATCAATTTTTTGAACCGTTCATGGCACCAGAATCAGGAAGACGAGATCTACGCAACCATGTTGGTGTCAACCCAATTTGATAACTTTGAATTTTGAGCAAAATTTATGAACTCCTGATCACTTACCGCATGAAGCAGGAATGGGGCCGCCTATCACATTACTGGCCACTGAAAGTCTCTGCAAATTAATCAGCCAAAAGAAGCTGGAAGAATCCTGCTCGATTTATTTTCCCGAAGACAAAGAAATCCCAGAGTCGCGATCTTCCCTATGGAATGGGGATGCTGCCACTGAGATTGTTGTTATTGAGATACATGATTGATAGATTTGATAACATACTAATAGAATAGGGTATGGTTCCTGTAAGCCTGTTATCAGACATATCTAATGACTGCAAAGAACACAATTCTCCCACGGACAGAGGAATGGAGCCTCTAAGAAGGTTGTTGTGGAGATCATGAATGGTGAGGATGGTGGAGAAATCGAGGATTGGCAGGATGAATTGATTTAGCTCACCCAACCCAATAAACTGACGCCATTTTTAAGATATAATTAGTTAGAAGGGCGATGTGAAAGCTCTCTGATTGGGTGGGGTGAACAGTGTTTTCCCACCCAATCTCATTAAGAGAACGCCTTCGACGTAATTACAACCTCTAACATCTTCCAAAAAAAAAAAAACATCATGATGAACCCAAATTATTGAAGTGATGAGGCAGAAGGGAATTTGATATTTCTCATATTTTGCATTTAGTTTGATTCTCTTACAATCACATGGTATATGACACCATAAAACATTTGTAGTTTGCAAATGTGTAGAGTTTTCTTCCATTTTATAGCATGAGGATAGTGTAAATTGATAGTGTAAATGGACTTCAATTAAAGTGAGGCAATAGAAGGGAACTTGAACCCAATCTCATATTTGTATTTTACCAGTTTTTTTCATAATCAAATGGCTTATAAAATCATAAAACATAATTTATTTATTTTTGTCAATTTACAATTTTGTCAATTTGCATTTTTGTAGAAATATATTCTATTTTATGTTATTATAATTATATAAAAGTTTTAATGGACATGAAAATTATTTAATAAAATTATATAAATTAAATATTTTTATCAATTTACAATTTAGTCCATTTGCATTTGCATTTTTGTAGAGATATATTCTATTTTATGTTATTATAATTATGTAAAAGTTTTAATAGATATGCAAATAATTTAAGAAAATTACTTAAATTATATGATTGATAATATTAATACAATATCATATTATATATATATTTTTAATTATTATTATTTCTCATTTATATTTCTGATTCTTATTTTTAAAGCAACCATTCAAATAGTGATCCTTACAATTAATTCTAAATTTCAATAATAAAAACCCCCCTTGAATTATGTCTCGGTAGAGGGAAACATAAATTTAATTTGGTTCATTTTGATACCATGTCAAAAGATTAATAGTACGGACGATGGGTCTTATTGGATCTAAAGATGTTTGGATGGGCGCTTTCAACCAAAAGTCTATGGATGGCATTTTTTGGTAAGGGGATATGGCAAGATGTTATTCATGACAAATCTATGAGACACATGTACATGTGGAATGGTACCGACATGATGGTATTGGAATAAACAAGGGATCTTGGATAGGGAATAGTCTCAATAAGGTTAGAAAGTGTTTATTTGATAATCTGTATTGGTCCTTTGGTAAAGGTGAAAAAATTATGATTCGGATTAATTATATATAGGGGATGTGTAGTAAACAACAACAACAACCCCTTTGCGTCATTGATGCCTTGCAAGCGAAAGGTATTTTCTTCCTTGACCAAGAATTTAGATGCAAGTTTGACTCTTTTTCTTACCTGTCTTAGAGGGATGTTGTCGAGATTGGTTTGTGTGGTGAAAATGCGGTTTTTTGGAACCATTACATTGTGAATCTTCAGATGGCATGTATGGTTATAAAAGAATGTGGAGATGTTTTAATTTGAAAGGGATCCATTTTATTTGGAAGTGTGGTGGCTTCAAAGATTTACTAATACAATTCCGGCAAGTCTTATCAGTTGATAAATCAATGTTGGTACAAGAAGGGATGGAGCTAGAATATACGATTAAAAATAATCACTTTTTGTTAGTTGGTGTTGAAAAACCGCATCCTTACCTAGGATAATATTTGCAAAAGGGGAATTATTAGTCTGAGTTGGTGCTCCTTCTGTAGGGAGTCACAGGAGAATGTCACTCATCTCTTTTATAATGCCCTTTTTTTATCGCAATGTGGATGAGGGTATTGGATTTTCTTCAACTTCCTCCTATATGGTCTTTCCCTTCACTCGAAGCGTGTTCTTAGTGGTGGTTCAAGAAACGAGGGAAGATCAAATCTATCCCCTTTTTCACTACTTGGGAGGTTTGGCGAGAAAGGAACTTGGTGATATTTGAAGAGATGACCATGAATATTGCGAATATTTGTGCCAATGTACATGTATGGTTGGAGTCTACGGAACATGTAAACAAAAATGACAAGGCACCTAGGCTGATGGGCAATTTTCTACAAGTGGAGTTTCCAGCTAGTTTCCTTGATGGTGCGCCACAATTTGGTAAATGTGGATGTGGGGTTGTGTTGATGATTAGTCCATAGTTTTAGTTATGTTTCTTCCAGTTCGACAAGGAGGGAAAAAATTATAGTGGAAGAAACTTTGGCCGTTTGGGGGTTGCTATACTTGGCCATAAGTAACAATTGGATCGTATTTTTGTTTATGGTGACTCCAAGGCCATTATTTATGGGGCTACAGGGAAGTATGCCTTTTCACCTCCCTCCCTGGTTAATTGGTTAACTGGTATTAAGATGTTAAAATATGTTAATTAAATCCTTTTCTCACATATCCTTTAAGCATGTTTGTAGGGAGCATAACAGTGGAGCTGATGGGTTATCAAAGGAAGGTTTGTAGGCAATCCCTGGCTCTTTTCACTTTAGACTCAGATCAAACTGACAGAAACTGACGACTCCAAAGAGGATCTCTGATACCATATCATAATGAATACAAAATTCACACAGACTTATAATTTTCATTATCGGAGATGGAAATTTATACATGGAAAAGAACCTTATCGAGGCTCGTTTTCAGTGGAGATAGCTTCCTTAGTAAGCAAAGGGATCTCTCTAGAAACTCCGAGATGACTCCTCTGCATTAAATGTTGTTAGCTAGGTCGGTTGTAATTATTGTACATCTAACGCTCCCGCTTAATTCCAACCATATTATAGACACACAAAATTCACTATAACACAATACATGAGACACAAACATACTCTTAATTGACATGCCTATTGGTCTATGTCTCAGTTAGGCTTACAACAATACATTTCATTTTTGTCTTCCTACTAAAGGGTCCATGTTTGTTCAATGTTAGCTGGTGAAATTTCATCTTCACCTTTCTTTCTTTCCTTATTAACTCCTTCAACTTCTCTTTGTTTACGTACTTAACATCAGCAACCTCTTCAGGGTTGGGATGCAAAGAAACATCTTGAACAATGAAAACAAGGTAATCCAACTCATTCTCTCCCCTCTTTCCATTAGAAGGAACCTTGTACAATATGCAATGAAATGGCACAAATTGACGATTGTATTTTGAGTCATGCCCAGTCACATAATCCTCTTCATCCACCAAAATGAACTCTTTATCCACCAAAATTCTCTCATCTTTGAACATGAGCAGCTTCTGAACAACATATATGTTTGTATCAACATCCATGGTTGTATCCTCCATTGTTGCAACTATCTTAGAAGCGAATCGAATCAAATTTCTATCAATTGGGTTCCGAGAGAAGCAACTTCTGCTCTAAGTGATTGCAGGAACATGTGGAATAGACTCCACCTCCTAATATTGATAGCCATTTTGTTTATCAAATATTTTTTCTGACTCAAAAATACTACCGAAATAAAAAATATTACCCGGCCCAAAAATACTTGCCAATGGACTCTCTAAAAAAGCATCATTAAAAAGATCACTATCAAACTTTAATCCACTCATTTTACTCCAATCAGGCTAGTGACCTTCTACGTGGCTTTGCACACACGGTCACTTCCACAGTTAGCTTCACATACACACCATGCAACTCCACCTTTGTGCAAACCACGCGTTCCCTTTGAAGGCAACATAACGGTCTTACACAGTCAGCAATGTCATCAACGTTTCCAACAACAATGAACGATTCCTTAGATCCCTCTTCACAAATCGATAGCTACTAAAGTCAATAATGGCTTTCTCTAGCACAAGGGCATTGATTTATGATGACAGCAGCTGACCATACAACAATGCTTATCCTCTCACTGTAAACTTAGCAATCACAAGGCACAATACAACACACAAGGAACGATCTTTTTGGATACATAGAACGATGGTCTAACAACAAAAAATGCACATAACACAAACTGAGAAACAACCAACAACTCACCACAATCCTTTTTCCAGTTCCGAGATGAGCTCAACGGCTGAGCGAGCAGTCCACTACCACGTTGACTGCAAACTCTCACATTGTTCTGCGCACTGCAGGACAACGCCTATACACATACGGTGTATGCTCCACACTGTTCCTCTTATACAAAAATAACAAAGTATACTGCGCTCTTCCACCAATATTCTCCTTCTACTGCTTCTCTTCAAGCACACAACAGGGTAAAACGGAAGAACTCGGCTCAATCTTCACAAGCAGCACAGGAACTGACACGAACAACCACACCACGCATTCACAGGGATTCACAAGCAGCCAGACCACACAGCAGCCAAAAAATACAATAAATATTGCGGTCTTCAGCCACTGGGCTACTACAGTCACCAACGACGATTTGACGACTTCTCTCCACAGGGGAAGATGCACAAAACAGAACAAATCTGCAAAATAATTTCTTGACACTACCTCCAAGACACATAGACAGAGTATCTTTAGTTCACAACAAAGTCATAGGCATGAGGCAGAAACCTCCTCCTCAACTGATTTTGTCAGACAACGACTCCAACAACAATCTTCACTTAAACCGACACAACAATAGCTTGACTCCAGACTATGTTGCTTTCCCACAGCATAAATAGCTCATGCTCTCTACACTCCAGCGAGCAGGCAACTATCAACAAGCTTCATCACGGGCAGTCGACTTCGCACTCGCCAAAACACTAAGCCGAAACCCTCAGCTCTGATACCATTACAGAAACTGAAGACTCCAAAGAGGAGCTCTGATACCATATCAGAATGAACAAATAATGCACACATACTTATAATTTTTATTACCGGAGATGGAAATTTATACATGGAAAAGAACCTTCTCGAGGCTCGTTGTCGGTGGAGATAGTTTTTTCAGTAAGCTAAGCGATCTCTCCAGAAATACGGAGACGAATCCTTTGCATTAAATGTTGTCAGCTGGGTTGGTTGGAATGATTGCACATCCAACACAAACGTGGTGGTTTTGGATGAGGGAAAGATTGACAAAAGTTCAAATTTTTCCATTCAAGTGATCCAATTTGTTGCCACATCATTTTTGTCTTTTCGGCATGTATTTTTAAGAAATATGGTTAGACTTCATTAGTTTGGAACACACAAGCCCGGTGAGGGGAAGATATGTTTTGATCTGTTATTCCCTTTTAGGAACGTCTAGTTGCAAACTGTTTAACATTTTATTTTATCATGACGGACTCTTTTGAAATGATATATGTACTCGTTTTTCTCTTCTAATAGAAATTTCCAGTGTTTTTTTCCTTTGAAAAAAGAAGAATATTGAAATCTTCATCAAAATTCATTATGTAGAAGAGGATCCATGGTTATTGTAGCATATATCACTGCTTCAACTCCATTGATTGTACTTTTTTCATGAAAATTTCCTCAAAAAACATCTAGTTAAAACACTAAATATGTTTCTGAAGACCTGTATGAGTTCAAATGCAGCCTAACAAAAATTTGATCGAAATCAATGGATTGGAGTGTCAATTCTGAGACGTTATCCTCCTCCATGTTTGATAGTGGTGACATGCATAAAACGTGTTGTAGTAAAAAGAAGTAAAATAGCAATTCTCTAAGGAGCAGTTAATTCCGACACAATTTTGACACTTGTCTATGAAACTTAAAAGAGAGGATTAATTCCTACAAGAATTTGAAAGTTTCCTACCAAAAATAAAAAGGAATCAATAATTGAATTTTTTCTAGTGTTCAATCTAGAATCCTCCTTCCAAATTCAAAATATACATACCTATTAATATAATTAGCCTTCCAAATTTAAAATATACATACTTATTGATATAATTACTTTAACACTGAATAATGAAATTAAAAAGAAAAATAATAATTTAACACATCCACTTTTCACATTTAATCTAGAAATTTATTTTCAATTCCAAAATATAAACTTCTGTAATTATAATTGTAATAATAATAATAATCATTCAAATAAAAAATTAAAGAGCCTTAGGTATTTTTTAGAGGGAATATAGATCGCTCTAGGTTTTCTTGTCTTTAAATCTCTCTGTACACCATATGCATTGCTTTTCAAATTTTCCCAGTTTAGCGTTTTGTTTTTCATTTTAAATTTTCCCAAATTTCCTTTTCTTCACCCACTCCCAGTGAATCTCCTTTGTTACAACCTGTAGCATCAAACATCCTTCACACCCTCTCCATTCTATTTTCCAATAGGTAATGGCCGCATCTTCCTCCGCCACTACTAATTCCAACTACGATGTGTTTTTAGGAGGGGGATTTGGAATCTCCACAGTATCCATTTTTATGTCTACATTTCGACACTAGCTGAGACTCATCATTGGGACTAACCTTCCAAGGAGAGATGCGGATGGATGATATAAATACTATCAGGAGCGGAAGGAATGAAAGATGAGAAAGAAATGGCTGACCAAAAAATACTTTACTGAGTCGGTCAAATGCATTGCGAGTGTGTTGGATGTGTAACCTATGCTTGATAGAGGTGATGCTTCATGAAAAATAGATCAACCTCTCTTCTTCGGATTTTGACCCTTTTTACACAGCCAACACACTCACAACACATTCAACCGGCTTAGTAAAGTATTTTCTGGTCGACCATTTCTTTCTCATCTTTCATTCCTTTTGCTCCTGACAGTATTTATATCATCCATCTGCCTCTCTTCTTGGTAGGTTATTCCTAATGATGAATCTTTGTTAGACTCAAAACATAGACATAAAAATGGATATTGTGGAGATTCTTAATCCCCCTCCTCAAAACTCACACCACAAAAATCTTCAAACTACGATTTGTTTATCAACCATCATGGTCCGGATGTAAAGAAAACATTTTCTAGCCATCTCAACCGGAGCCTTTGTTCATATGGATTGAGAGTCTTTTTGGATAAGCCTGAACTGCAACCGGGAGACTATCTAACTTCTCAGATTGAAGGTTCCATTCGATCAGCCTCTGTCCATGTGGACATTTTCTCTACTGGATATGCCAAATCAACTTGGTGTTTAGATAAACTCCTCGTAATGTTGGAGTCAAATTCTCCAATAATTCCAGTATTTTACCATGTAAATCCTGTTGAGCTCTGGTGGACATGGTGTAAAGAGGGAGGTATGCTTAGGCCCTGGAGAAGTTAGAAAAGAAAACTACTTTTGATCCTAATACTTGTGAAGAGAAGCTGCCGTATGACAATGAGCCAATGAACTTGTACGGCATGCCAAGTGTCATTGTTTCCTCCTTCAGCTCTGAAAATGATATACAAAAAAATACAATTCGTTCACTATCTGCCAATTTTTACAGAATTCCAATCTGCTTCTCAGAGAGAGAGTTATGACGATTTTCCCAAGGTCACATCTTTGAGATGAAATTTGGAAGCCTGCAAAACCCTAACTTCCACAGATCATATCTCCAAAAATATAGCGAACCAAGATCTAAAATTCAGACACGAGATTCACCAGGATCTCGCCCAAGTGGGTTTTTGGTTTCAGCATATGAAGCTTCGCTAAAAACAATTTATAGCGAAAATTCCACAATGACCTGTGTTTAGTAGAAAAATCCTTACATGAGGAGGATTTGAGGGTCACAATTTATACAAATGCTTAGGTTGAGAGGGTCTTCAACAAGTGAACGTTGGAGGGATTTTAGGAGCTTAAAAAATTATTAATTATAGGACCACAATCAATAATTAGTGTCATGCCACAAACCCATGGGGTTTTAGCCCACTAACTGGGGTTACTAACTTCAAACACGAATATCTCTCAAACCGTGAAGAATTACATAGTGTGCCATATGTTATCACACAAAATTTTTTAACTTTTGATGGTGTTATCACTCATTAAGTTGTGAAAATTTTCTTGATAGGGTCATATAGGAGACTCACCAAATGGATAAGGTCTCCTAAGCCATTTTATTGTAGTATAGGAAAATTGTTGCATTTTTTAAGCCTATCCTAAGTTTTAGGATCACCTTCATTTATGCCATTTAATGTCAAATTAGTCCCATATCATGTCAGTTGTCATTACCCATGCATTCAAACTGAAAAGGGAGAATCTTTCAGTTTTTCAAATTTTCGTAGCGTTTTACATAGGAAAACAACAGATTTCACTACGAAACTGCCTAATAGTTTCGTTGCGAATTTGTCAGAGGCTTAACTAATTTTGCTATAGAAATCTGCTTTTTAACCTGTCTTGTAGGATTTGTATGAGGTGTCATTTTATGATTAGAGGAGTTAGGGTGGAGGTCATTCAAGTTTGTTATGATAAATTCAAATGTACATAGCCGTGTTTGATGTCATCATTACCTTTTTGGGTTGTATGCGTCACGATTGAAGCTTGAGCTGTGAGTTAAACCATAAAACCTTACCTCAATTAGCCTTTTGTCATATTGTGCGTTATCCTTGCAGGTGAGTCGATTTCTGGAGAGCTGCTTCATCGAGCCAAGCAAGTGGCTGGAAATTTTAAATTCTGTAGGTGTCATCAGCAAGCGAGGCAGTGAAGACTATAAACCATCCATGGCTGCAATAAGGAAAACAAATAAGGATGGCCATTATCACTAGTATGAGCCTATGAATATGAATTTACTCAATGAAGACCCTACTACCATGGAGGTTTTCAAAAGAACTGGATGCTTTCAATTCTGTCAGAGGTTGCAAGGCTTTCATTTATAGGTTTCAAAGGATTTTTCCACCAAATTCACAGGAACAACTTCAAAGGTTGGAATTTTGAACCTTACAGTGTCTCCAGAGAGCATAGCATCAGCTACAGGAATCCCCAGAGGAGGTGAACAGTGGTTTAAAGGTATCAAATTCACCATGCAGGATTGCAAAGAGTTCATCAAGCAAGAACACAGTGAAATTGATCTCACAAATGCTATCCCTAGGAGTTTCATGAAGGAGAATTATGCAAAGTTGTTAATGGTCATTCAGAAGTACTTTACATGTGAAGGAAGGTTTCACATGGTTTAATCCTATCATCTCAGACTTCTTCTACATTTTGTAGGTAAGAGGTCACTTGACTTGCCCTTTTATTTATACAGAAGTCTAGGGAAAATGTCAGATAAGGTTCAAATCAAGATAGAGGGCAATGAAACTTCTCTTTTTCATCATGGTCTAATTAAGCTTTTAGTGTTAGAGGAATTGAGGAGGTTAGACAGATATTGGACTTCCTTCTTGTTCATGAGTGGTTATGAAATTGATGTGGTTACTCCTAAAAAAGCCTCCAAACCTAGAATTACTTCATCACCAGTCGTGGCAGAGGAATTTGAAGAAGAAAATAGATCATCTCCTCTAGAACCAGTGAACATGAAAGCAAAACCTTTGTAGGAGACTAACACACCTCAAACAACACCTGCAAAACAAAAACATACATTCAGCAAACAAGGCAACAATAGAGTCACTAGAATCCAGACATTGGCTAAAGGAATAAAGGAAATTTGGAGGATATCCTACATGCAATTGACATTGAAGAGTCACCCATTTTGCAAGCTGAAGACATTGAAGATGGAGTAAGAACTCTGAAGAAAGGTAAGACTGCTTAAAAACTATATTTTGCAGGTGCTGATGTTGATTTCATATTTCAACCAAGGAAGCCAATGACCAAACATGCAAAGAAGGTCATGGAAATAAAAGAGACTGAGAAAATCAATGAAGCTGCTCAACCACCAAGAATCATAGATTTGTCTTCACCAGAAAAGGAGGAACTAGTTATCAAGCAAAGAAAAGGCAAAGAGAAAATGATTGAAAAATCAGAAATAGAAACCCTCAAAGAGAAATTGAAGGAAGAAAGTAAAGAGATATTAGTTTTAAAGCTAGAGGAAAAGAAGCACAGAGCTGAGAGGGTTCAATTTGAATAGATGAGGAAAATATGGGAGGAGAAAGTCACAAGTGTCTTAAAAACTTTGGACAATGCATAAAAGTTGCTGAAATGGACCCAGGAATTAAGAAGATAAAATTGCACTTAAAATCCAAGAAGAGAGCATTAAAAGACAAAGCAGAAGATCTTCAAGAGTAGCTGTGTTTGATTCAAGAAGAGTTAGAAAGGAGAGGGCTGAAGATGAGAGTGGTAGAAGAGCCCATTAGCCAATTGATTATAAATGAAGAAGAAACACCATAGGAGTAAAAAATTGAGTTGAAACAAGTATGATGAGGTTCATAACATGTATAGAACCAAAATTTTGCAGCTGGAGAACAAATTTTCAAGACATCTACAAAAGCAACAATTTTTGGCTTTTTAGACAGTTTCGTAGTGTACCTCAGGCTTGAGGCCAGAAAAACACTACGAAAATTTCTGTAGGTGCATTTTTTCCTTGAAATACGGTTTTTTCAAGTATTATGGAGGGAGATTGATTACTTGCAAGGTATCTTGGCATAATGAAGGTGTTTGGACAACAAATGTGTCAAGGAAATAGGTGGAAAAGCATGTTTTCACATGCTAAGAAAACTTGCTACGAAACTGCCTAAACAACCTTGTTTCGTAGCGAGGATCTTTTTGAAGAATTTTGAGCATTCCAACAGAAAATTAGCTAGTTGGAGACCTCCAGAATGTCAGTGGACCATATCGGCAGAGATTCATGGCTCAAAGGGAGTGCCACACATCCAGCTCATCATCCAAAGCAACGCTTAAAGTGAAGGTCATCCATCCCTAAAAAGTGGGATTATGTTCCACAGATCTAGGGGTGTTTTGAAGATGTAAAGTGGTGGTAAATTATGGTGAATTATCCCTCAAACATGTGACATCAATTATGTAACTATTTCATTGTTCAGATAACTGAATGTAATAAATAGGAGATAGAGTCCTATTAGGAGTTTGTTTTCTTTACGGATAGCTGTCCTTTTTCTGTTTCAAGTTAATAGTTTCAGTTATGATAGGTGTCAGAGTATAATTCGAAGATCTATCTAGCTTGGAAGATCATCTACATTGTAAATAATTTCTATTTATATACTAAACATCATAAGAGCAAGGGGTTGGAGAATGCTTTTGACACAGCTACTATTGTAATTTCTGATATCAGTAATAGATAGTCAGTGAGTTTTCTTGCTTTACCTGAGATTCTTGATGTGTTTCAATGGGTTTATGTGTCTCTTTTATATCTTGATTCCAGTAGTATTGATGCTAAATTACTCAGAATTCATATCATATATGCTCTGACTTCCTTTTAGCATTGAGTCACTGATTATTCTCATGTGTTAGTGTTGTTCTATCATTGAAACAGAAAAAACCTCACCTTCCATAAGTAGGAATGCTTATCATTGATTTCCTTTTACTAACTCCATGATCCAGGTGGATATTGGTGGCCACCCACCTATTCCATTTGGACTCACACCATCAGTGCTTTTAGTTTTTCACTTTCAGCACAACTTACTATTTTTAGCAGGTTGTTGGTTCCTGAAATTTCGGAGCCGTTTGGAGGCCCTAATGAGCCACGTGGATATTGGTGGCCACCCACCTATTCCATTTGAACCCTCACCATCGATTCTTTAAATTTTTTAGTTTCATCACAACTTACTATTTTTAGCAGTTTTTTGGGTCCTAAACTTCCAAAGCCGTTTTGAGGCCCTAAACGACATTTTTTGGGAAAACTGGGAGCAACATTTGTCCATGGACAGATGTTGCTCACACCAAAAGTTGTACTCCTTGGATATATATTTCTAACGATATATGATGTGCGTCAAACAAAGATCATATGCCAAAGTTACGTCCCCAGGAAGTTGAAACACCAATTTACCCAAACGGGGCCCATAGTTTTGGCGCTTCATCTCGTACGGTTAGGTTTTTGGATGTTTAGGATTTTGCATTATTTCTCAACAATAAATAGGCCTTTGACCCTCATTGTAACACACTTTGGAGGCATTTATCCACCACATCTCTTCTCAGAGATAAGCTACCATCGCCCCAGCTAGTTTATTTCCATTTTGTCTGTAAACATATTTCAGTTATTTGATATTAATGAAATGAAGTATTATTTCAACTGGATATCTATGTTTATTTCTATTTCTTTATTTTATTGCGTTCCTGCATAAATCCAAATCAGTGGTATCAGAGCGGTCTACTCTTTCTCTGCTTTTCTTTGCATGTCCCCAATGAGGTCAGGGTATAAGGAGTTAGGGCTCGATCTGGTTGAACCCTTGCAAGATTAGCCTCGCAAACCCCGATGACCTCCCATGGCAAAAGAAAAGAAAGATGAGGGAGTTGGAGATCCTATAAAATATTGCTCGAGGAGGCCCTCGAGAAACAAAGGAACATGATGATGGATAACTTTTCTCAGATCCTTCAACGACTACCCACCTACGGCGCATTTGCATCCAACAACCACTCTGGAGGCACCACACCATTCAAGGTACAGGTAAACTTTGAAATTTCTGTATTTGAAGGCCAAATAAATGAAGATGCCGTAGATAGATGGTTGAATTTGCTATAAGGGTATTTCTCGGTCCACAATTTCTCCAACCAAGAAAATATTATTTTTTCACTCCTCAAAGTTGTCCCCCATGTCAAAGATTGGTGGGAAACGTACTGTGAGCAAAAGGACGAGGGGGAACCCTCTCTATTCTTGGCCACACCCACTTGGAGTTCATTCCGAGACGACATCAAGGAACAATATTACCCTGTGGGGAGCTATGAGGACAAGTACATCCAATGGACCACGCTGCAGCAGCAAAGGGATCAAGATGTGCATGAACTGATGAATTTGTTCCATACCCTATGCAAAAAGTTGGGTATTAAAGATTTAGAGAGACATTTGGTGCTCAAGTAACGCATCTGTCTGCATAGACACATTCAGGAGGAAATGGAGTTCCTCGACATTACCTCACTTGGCATGACATATCGCTTTGCACCAAGATTGAGAAGAAATTTAAGCAGAAGAAGAGATATTTTGGATCTAGGAATCTGAAGCTAGGGAAAGGCACCCCCGAACCATAGAACAAGGGGCAGAGCCAAAGGGGGGTGACTCAGAACCCCACCAAAAATCCAAAGAAGGACATGGGGAAGTGGTGTGAATTCCATAACAACCCCACTCACAACATAATAGAGTGTCAAGCCAAACAGTCACTGGTGGCCGAACTGAAGGCACCCGAATCAGATGCATGTTCTGATCCTGGGCTAGAACCAAACCAGAGAGATGAAAAAGGGAAGCAGATCATTGATGCAGACCGCAGTGCCATTGTTGCCACCACCAAGATCCAGAGGGAGGATCCCGAGGATCCATAGGAGGGGGAGCGCCTCTTCCATTCGCAGATGTGGGTGAAGGGTTCTTCACTGCAATTTCTTGTCGATAACGGAGGCCAAAATAAACTCATTTCAGCAGACCCACAACCATATACCATCGGGTGGCTTCACCCAGGGAGAGATCTGCGCATCCACCAACAATGTCGCCTTCCGTACAGCATCAAGCCATTCACGAATGAGGTACTGTGTGATGTTTCTCCTCTTGATGTAGTTGATGTATTACTGGGCCAACCATACTTGTGGAGGCAACATGTTGTGTATGAATCTAGGCCTCATGTTGTCATTATTACTTTGGGAAATAGCTTGTGTAGGATACCGAAGGTAATACCGCCTCTTGCCATCTCTTTGACTACTGCAAAACAACACAGTAAGATTGTTTCCCAAACAAGGAAATATATTTGCATTACCATTCACCCATAAGGAAAGAAGAATATTGTTGCCACATCCCAAAATAGGGCTCCCCTGCACAACAACAACAGATGGACAAAGGCGTGGAGGAATATGAAGGCATTTTCTCCTCACCCATAGAGGTTCCTCTACACTGTCCGAACAAGTACTCCATTGATATGACCCCAAGCGCACCTCCACCTGATATTTCCATAGCTCATGCGATTACATAGATAAAATCTAGACATGTACTGTCTGAGGAAACCAATTTATTAAACACATCCAGCATGTCCACCAACAGGTCCACGACATCATGGACAAATCCAATACCAAGTTCAACAGAATTTGCCTCTCATGGAGGAAATTAATGCAATGGGAACCATTGCTTCCTAAGGAGGGAGGAATGATCCAGGTGGATATTGGTGGCCACCCACCTATTCCATTTGGACTCGCACCATCAGTTCTTTCAGTTTTTCACTTTTAGCACAACTTACTATTTTTAGCAGGTTGTCGGTTCCTGAAATTTTGGAGCTGTTTGGAGGCCCTAATGAGCCATGTGGATATTGGTGGCCATCCACCTATTCCATTTGAACCCCCACCATCAGTTCTTTTAGTTTTTCAGTTTCAGTAAAAATTACTATTTTTAGCAGTTTTTCGGGTCCTGAACTTCTGGAGCCGTTTTGAGGCCCTAAACGACATTTTTTGGGAAAACCGGGAGCAACATGGTTCCATGGATTTATGTTGCTCACACCAAAATTTGTACTCCTCCAATAGATCTTTCTAATGAGATATTATGCGTGTCAAATGAAGATCATATGCCAAAGTTACATCCCCGGGAAGTTGAAACACCAATTTACCCAAACAGGGCCATAGTTTTGGCACTTCATTTCCTACGGTTAGGTTTTTGGATGTTTAGGCTTTTGCATTATTTCTCAACAATAAATAGGCCTTCGAGCCTCATTGTAACATAGTTTAGAGGCATGTAGCTACCACATCTCTTCTCAGAGATAAGCTACCATCGCCCTAGCTAGTTTATTTCCATTCTGTTTGTAAACATATTTCAGTTATTTGATATTAATGAAATGAAGTATTATTTCCACCGCATCTCTGTGTTTATTTCTATTTTTGTATTTTATTGTGTTCCTGCATAAATTTGGATCACTCCATGAGCCCAATGGTAGTTGAATCTTCCTCATTTTTCACCTGCAATCACATGCACATAAACACTCATAGAGTTAGCCATCTATTTTGAGACCTAATTGAGTAAATCCTTTGATAAGTTGAGAGAGCCCTCTTAGGCTGAAGAGGCTAATCCTCAGTCAAAAGTGGTATGAAATAGTTACTCCAAGTTGACCATTGAAGTAACTCAACAAGGCACAATTTGGTGATAACATTTTGGCACCGTTGTTGGGGACAGAAGGTGTAAATTTTCCCTGGGAAGAATGACAAAGTTTTTGAGTTCTAAGGTCTGAGAGCAGCAGACACTTAGACACATATTGGCTGTATTTCTGCTCTGGTGACTCCACACATCAAATAATCAATTGGAAGGTGACTCCACTGCTTGAGAATCAGTATCTTGCTGAAGTTCCAAGATGAGTTCCATTGCAAGAATAAATGCCAGGTATGCCCCTATGAATCTATCTCACATCCCTAGTTTTCCAAATCCTATGCCAAAGGTCGATTGGTTAACTGATCTTCCCATATTTAAAAATAAAAAGAGAGACAATGTTGCTCTTCATTTGGTTAGATTCCATATGCATGTACACAGACTTAAGGTTTAGTTCCTTTAGGATTGTCTCATGAAGATGTTTATAGTCACTTTAGAAGGAAAAGCATGGTCTTGGTACAAAAGCCTGCCAAATGGTTCCTTATATTCTCTTGTTTATTTCCATGTTGCATTTTATGAGATGTATAAAGAAAGTCATTCTTCTTTATTGCTGGTCAAAGACTACTGTAAACATTGTGTGACTTTTATTGAATATTTGGAGAATTGTTATGAAGATGATGAGTTCATGGATGAGGAAATTTTAGAGGCCCTTCATGACAATCCCTTTCATCACCAAGAAGAAAGGATAGCCTCTCTGTTGGATGAAAATGAAACCCATCAGGAGTTTATTTATGAAAATCATGTTACATTCTTTGTTTTTGATGAAAATTTGCAACAAACTTGTCAGTCTTTTGATCATTAGGAATATGAGAATCATTTCAAACAACAAGAGGAAATACTGGAAGATAATTTCTATAATCCTTAGGTAAAGGAAGAAATTTATTCTTCATGTCAATCCCTGCATCAACCTACATCAAATGAAGAAAAGTTTGAAAAGAAAATTTTAGACAATCAGATGGGTATGCTTGTTGAATCATATGAATAGTTACCTTTAGAAATTTTTGTGGTACATGCTGAGGCAGTTGCTTTTGAAAGTGTCCAAGAGTACTCCAAGTTTTTCTTCCTCTCAAATGAAAATAATGATCAATATATTTTTTCTTTTTTATTTGAGAGAGGTCACAAGGGTTATAATGAAGAATCTGAACAAGGAACACCATCAAAGGATCATATTTACTCACACTTTCTTGTTTATCAACAAGAATTATTCGTGCATAATCTCAAAGATCCTTTCACAACTCTGCTGGAACCTTATATAGGAATGAATTTCAATATGATTTTCAGTTATGTATATAAATTTATATGGTGGAAAACATTGTCATTTCTCAATAATGGCTTTATGATCAGAGAAGTGGAATGTCCATTCCAATCTAGTACTCAACTTCTTGATTGGCTTCATTGGAAGAGTGAGATCACTTGATTCAGATTTTATGCCAAGCAAGTAGAGTAGGATAATTTGTATATAAATAAGCTTGAAGATAAAGAACTTTTTCAGTTTCAGTTTTAAATTCAGCATGTGTACTTTCAGTTCTGTAGCAGCTATTAGTTTTTCAGTGCCAAGTTTACAGGATTTTCATTTTGAAGATGGGAGCAGCCCAATGGAGGTGGCACTGGAACTACAAGTTCTTTGTTGTACCACAGGGGCACACCATCCTCAGTGGGGCCACTGTTATCACACATAAATTTTTAAATTTTGATGGTGTTATCACTCATTAAGTTGTGAAACATTTCTTGATAGGGTCATATAGGACAATCACCAAATGGATAAGGTCTCCTAAGCCATTTTAATATGGTATAGGAAAATTGTTGCATTTTTTAAGCCTATCTTAAGTATTAGGATCACCTTCATTTATGCCATTTCATGTCAATTCCATCCCATATCATGTCAGTTGTCATTCCTCGTGCATTTAAACCCAAAAGGGTGAATCTATCAGTTTTTTAAATTTTCGTAGCGTTTTACATAGGAAAACAACATATTTTTCTACGAAACTGCCTAATAGTTTCGTAGCGAATATGTCAAAGGATTAACTAATTTTGCTACAAAAATCCATTTTTTAACCTGTCTTGTCAGATTTGTATGAGGTGTCATTTTATGATTAGAGGAGTTAGGGTGGAGGTCATTCATGTTTGTTATGATAAATTCAAATGTACATAGCCGTGTTTGATGTCATCATTACCTTTTTTGGCTTGTATATGTCATGATTGAAGCTTGAGCTGTCAGTTAAACCATAAAACCTTACCTCAATTAGCCTTTTGTGCTTTATCCTTGCATGTGAGTCAATTTCTAGAGAGTTGATTCATCGAGCCAAGTGGGTGGCTGGCAAGTTCAAATTTTGTAGGTGTCATAAATAAGCGAGGCAGTGAAGACTATAAAGCATCCATCGCTGCAAGAAGGAAAACAAATTAGGGTGGCCATTGTTACAGGTATGAGCCTATAGATATGAATTTGCTCAATGAAGACCCTACTACCATGGAGGTTTTCCGAAGAACTGGCTGCTTAAAATTCTGTCAGAGGTTGTAGGGCTTTCATTTACAGGTTTCAAAGGATTTTGCCACTAGCTTCACAGGAACAACTTCAAAGGTTGGAATTTTGAACCTTACAGTGACTCCAGAGAGCATAGCATCAGCTACAGGAATCCCTAGAGGAGGTGAATAGTGTATTAAAGGTATCAAATTCACAATGCAGGATTGCAAAGAGTTCATCAAGTAAGAACATAACGAAATTTTTCTAACAAATTCTATCCCTAGGAGTTTCATGAAGGAGAATTATGCAAAGTTGTTGATGGTCATTCATAAGTACTTTACCTATGAAGGAAGGTTTCACATGGTCTACTCCTATCATCTCAGACTTCTTTTGCATTTTTCAGGTACGAGGTCACTTGACTTGCCTTTTTATTTATACAGAAGTCTAGGGAAAATTTCAGATAAGGTTCAAATCAAGATAGAGGGCAATGAAACTTCTTTTTTTCATCATGGTCTAATTAAGCTGTTAGTGTTAAAGGAATTGAGGAGGTTAGACAGAGATTGAAATTCCTTCTTGTTCATGAGTGGTTATGAAATTGACGTGGTTACTCATAAGAAAGCCTCCAAACCTAGAACTACTTCATCACCAACCATGGAAGAGGAAGTTGAAGAAGAAAATAGATCATCTCCACCATAACCAGTGAACATGGAAGCAGAACCTTTGCAGGAGACTGACACACCTAAAACAACACCTGAAAAACATAAACATACAGTCGTCAAACAAGGCATCAAGGGAGTCACTAGAAGCCAAACATTGGCTAAAGGAAATTTGGAGGATATCCTACATGCCATTGAAATTGAAGAGTCACCCATTGTGCAAGATGAAGACATTGAAGATGGAGGAAGAAAGCTGAAGAAAGGTAAGACTACTAAAAAAATAGATTTTGCAGGTGATGATGCTGGTTTCATATTTCAACCAAGGAAGCCAATGACCAGACATGCAAAGAAGGTCATGGAAAGCAAAGAGACCGAGAAAATCAAAGAAGCTGCTCAGCCACCAAGCATCATAGATCTATCTTCACTAGCAAAGGAGGAACTAGTTATCAGGCAAAGAAAAGGCAAAGAGAAGGCAAAGAGAA
Organism: Pinus albicaulis; assembly: GCA_034641835.2. Taxonomy (NCBI): domain Eukaryota; kingdom Viridiplantae; phylum Streptophyta; class Pinopsida; order Pinales; family Pinaceae; genus Pinus; species Pinus albicaulis. The sequence goes on along the minus strand of CM076575.1, from coordinate 2,017,426,136 downwards.
AATGATTGAAAAATCAGAAATATAAACCCTCAAAGAGAAGTTGAATGAAGCAGGTAAAGAGATATCAGTTTTAAAGCTAGAGGCAAAGAAGCACAGAATTGAGAGGGTTCACTTTGAATAGATGAGGAAAATATGGGAGGAGCAAGTCACAAGTGTCTCAAAAACTTTGAACAATTCAAAAAATTTGTTGAAATGGACCCAGCCATTAAGAGGAGAGGCCGAAAACATTAAAAAGATAAAATTTCACTTACAATCCAAGAAAAAAACATTAAAATACAAAGCATAAGATCTTCAAGAGCAGTTGGGTTTGATTCAAGAAGAGTTAGAAAGGAGAGGGCTGAAGATGAGAGTGGTAGAAGAGCCCATCAGCCAATTGATTATAAATGAAGAAGAAACACCACAAGAGTAAAAAATTGAGCTGAAACAAGTATGATGAGATTCATAACATGTAGAGAACCAAAATTTTGTAGTTGGAGAACAATGTTTTCAAGACATTTACAAAAACAACATTTTTTGACTTTTTAGATAGTTTCGTAGCGTACCTAAGGCTTAAGGCTATAAAAACGCTACAGAAATTTCTATAGGCGTATTTTTACCTTGAAATCTGGTTTTGTCAGGTATTATGGAGGGAGATTGATTTCTTGCATGGTATCTTGGCATAATGAAGGTGTTTGGACAGAAAAGCTGTCAAGGAAATAGGTGGAAAAGCATGTTTTCACACGCTACAAAAAACTCACTACGAAACTTCCTAAACAAACCTATTTCATAGCGAGGAGCTTTTTGAAGAATTTTGAGCATTCCAATAGCAAATTAGCTAGTTGGAGACCTCCAAAATGTTAGTGGACCATATCAGTAGAGATTCAAGGGTCAAAGGGAGTGCCACACAACCATCTCATCAGTCAAAGCAATGTTTAAAGTGAAGGTCATTGATCCTAAAAAGTAGGATTATGTTCCACAGATCTAGGGGTGTTTTTAAGATGTAAAGTGGTGGTGAATTATGATGAGTTATCCCTCGAATATGTGACATCAATTATGTAATTGTTTCACTGTTAAGAGAACCGAATGTAATAAATAGAAGATAGAATCCTATTAGGAGTTTTTTTCTTGAAGGATACTTGTCCTTTTTCTGTTTCAAGTTAATATTTTGAGTTATGATAGGTGTTAGAGTATAATTTGAAGATCTAGCTAGCTTGGCAGATCATATACATTGTAAAGCATGTCTATTTATAGAATAAACATCGAAAGAGCAAGGGGTTGGAGAATGCTTTTGACACAGCTACTATTGTAATTTCTCATATCAGTAATAGATAGTCATTGAGTTTTCTTGCTTTACCTGAAATTCTTGATGTGTTTCAATGGGTTTATGTGTCTCTTTTATATCTTGATTCTAGTAGTATTGATGCTAAATTACTCAGAATTCATATCATATATGCTCTGACTTCCTTTTAGCATTGAGTCACTGATTATTCTCATGTGTTAGTGTTGTTCTATCATTGAAACAGAAAAAGCCTCACCTTCCATAAGTAGGAATGCTTATCATTGATTTCCTTTTACTAACTCCATGAGCCCAATGGTATTTGAATATTCCTCATTTTTCATGTGCAATCACATGCACTAAAACACTCACAGATTTAGCCATCTGTTTTAAGACCTAATTGAGTAAATCCTTTGATAAGTTGAGAGAGCCCTCTCAGGCTGAAGAGACTAATCCTCAGTGAAAAGTGGTCTGAAATAGTTACTCCAAGTTGACCATTGAAGCAACCCAACAGGACACAATTTGGTGATAACACCATATAAAAAAGGAAACATCTTGATAGGTAGAAACCATCTCAAATATCCTTGACTCGGAATAGAGTAACTTGTCAAGTTAAAATTTCCATGCAAGATCGGGGTAGCCCCTGGTGTTGCTTGGGTTGACATCAATGAAAACCACAAATCAAAAATCTCCCACTTTGGCATTGATGGAAATGCAAGTACTCCCCCTATGATCATGACACCTCTTCCTACAAAATCATTTCCCCCTTTTACATCAATGGCAAAGGGTAACCTTCCCTGACACACAACCATCCTGTGGACCTATACACACTTCCACTCCCCCTTTATTTTTTGAATAAGGAAAATATAATGAGAACTTGGGAGAATTCGAAGCTTCTGGCAAAGATATTAAAATTCTTCATGAGTTAAAGGTTTAGTGAAAATATCAGTGATTTGTTCTTTTGTACCAACATATTCAAGTTTGATATTATTTTCAGCAACTCGCTCTCTAACGAAATGATATTTGATTGGAATGTGTTTTGTTTTTGAATGCATGACAGGATTCTTGGAGATATTCATGGCATTGGTGTTATCATAGAATATGGGAATAGGCTCACTGAATTGTATTTGAAGATCTTGCAAAGTTTGTTTCATCCAAAGGACTTGAGTACAACAAGGTGCCACTGCAATGTATTTTGCTTCCACTATAGATAACGAGATTCAGGTTTGATTTTTCTCAATAATGATACGAGATAACCACCTAGATAGAATGTTGCTCCACTAGTACTCTTACGATCATCAACGTTTCTTGTCCAGTCTACATTTGTAAAAGCTTGAATAATGAGATTTTTACCCTTTGGATACCACAAGCCATATTTTGTTGTGCCCTTTATATATCGAAGAATGATTTTGACGACAATAATATGTGATTATTTTGGTGCTGCTTGGAATCTTGCTACTTGTCCAACTGCTTGCATAACATCTAGCTGGGAGGCTGTTACATATAGAAGACTACCAATCATAGATTTGAAATTGAAAAGTTTGTATAATTGTTTTTAGACTTAAAAAAAATAAAATTATTAAGAAAATGTGAAAAAAAACTTAAAGTTTAGATAATAATTTAATGTTATTATTTAAAATAGTTTATTATAAAAAAATAATAAAATGTATAATATGTTTGAGAAGACCTAAGTGGCATAGTTTAAATTGTCTTTTTTATGTTTATATTTACCATTAAACTTTAATTAATTTTTTTGTAATGAATATGGTAGTTGTGGTCCAATGATTAGGTGGGGAGGTTTGGTCCTCTTAAATGCATAATATGTTATGGAAGAATTAAGTGGCGTGATTTAGATTCTCATTTTGATGATTCTATCGTCATAAAACATTAAATATATTCCCTTTTTTTTGGAATAATTTGGTTCTTAACTCAAAATATTTGGATTCTTTAACTTCCATTTGTGAATTCTTTTAGCATTTTAACTTACCAAATGGTTGTAATTTGGAAAGGGTTTTTTCTTTTTTCTTTTTAGACATATACAATTTAACTTTAAACACACTTTAATGTTTAAAAGTTAGTGGCTTTTGCGTCACTGCATTTTATATGGTAATTGATTCTTGAATATTCATTGTGTTTAAGCCACTTATGAATATCGATCAGTAAACTTCAATTTAGAGGGTTTTGACATGGTTTCCAAACTGATCAATTTAGAGGGATTTGACATGGTTTCTATTGTCTAAAAAAAAACTATTATAGTGCAAAAAATTAGATTTATAATTTGTTGGCACTTTAATTTAAAAAATGGTTGTAAACCCAAATTTGGTCACTACATAGTTGAATAAAAAACACACATTTGTTTATTTTTTGCAGTCTTTGACTAGCATAACTTCTGCCCATCTAGTTAGATAGTCAACATCGGTGATTATGTACCATGTGCTAGTTGTCCTTGCAGGTGGGTTGATCAGGCCTACAAAATCAATTTCCCATTTGTTGAATGGTTGTAGGGTAAGTTGGGTAGCTAGGGGCATATTGTCTCTTTGGAAAGGCTTCCCCTCCTAGTGGCATATGTCACAGGTTCTGCAAAACTCCTTGGTGTCAGCATGTAGAGTAGGCCAGCACAATCCTGCGCACAATATTTTCTGCGCCATGGTTTGTTTTGCATAATTCCTGCTAGTGATGCATGTGTGTTTTTTTGTCAGTATCATGGGCCGTTCATGCTCCAAAAAAAAACCTATGAAAAATTCCATTTGCGCCTAACTTGTATAAGGAACGTGTGATGATATCATAGTTTGCCAATTTTACTACTAATTATTTTTTCTGCATGACATTATACCCTTACGAAGTCATCCCTATGCTCAATAATCTTGCAATCTTCGGAAAATGGTAATCCACCATGGTCACAACAAAGAGAAGTGCATTTGGCAGATTGTCCTCCAAATTTTGAGCATCTCCTCTCGTGGTCAGGCATGAAAAATTATCAGGTCCTGAATTCAGTCGACCAAGATTGACTGCCACTTGAAAATCACATTCCTGGAAATATAAAAATCATCTGAAAATCCTCCCACTCAACATGAGCTTGTTGACGAGGTAATTCAACGTAGAATGATTGGTGTACAATTTTAACTTGTTAACTAGTAGGTAATGTATAAAATTTTGAAGTGTGTATACCATTGCAAGTCCCACTATTTGTCGTGGTATAGATTTTCTTGGTGGTATATGCTAGGGTAAAATTCTTGGGTGGTGGTTTATGAATATCCCTCTCAGGGCTTTCTGGTGCCCGAGGCAGACTATAAGATTAGTTGTAAAGTTCCAAAAGTACTGCATACATATTCATACAAATATATAATTGACAAAGAAAGATTTGGAATGATTACCTCTTTGTAGATAGCAGATCCTATGGAGAGCTCTAAGTGGCGGGGTAGGAGTCCTTCCTCACTAGCTCCAAATCCAGATCCTACAACCAATCAAAGAACCCGTGTAATCTTCACAATAGTATAGCTTCTTAACAATTAAATCAGTATATAATTGACATTAACTTATGCAGATCTAAGCCATTCATATCATGCTACATAAACAAATGAAAAAAAAATGTGACACTGAGGCATCGAATGAACAAAATAGATACATTTCTATTGATTTATAAAAAGGAGGATTACAACAGTTAGTTGCACAAAGCCCTCCTCAACCTTCCAATTCCTCTCTACCTTTCTCTATCTCCGAGTGTGATGATGGTTGTTAGTGTCCCGTGATTTGGCAGATTGGTAGACCAAAAGCACAAGGTAACATCAGACCAGTCTTTGGATTCCTAGGACCTATCCTTCCTGGACTCGGAGATGGCTCTCTCTATTGTATGCAAAGGATGTAAACTTGTTTGCTTTTTAGGGTTTGGTTTTAGGCTAGTTGTTAAGTGTAGGGTTTTTTTGATTGTTTTGGTTGGGTAGGATGGTCAAGTAGAATAGATGGAATGATGAAATATTCAAGTCATTCGGCTATGGAGTCTATAAAATTCATGGAAAGTTCAACAATGGATCGGGAAGCATCACAGGGAAAATCTAGCATGGTCAATGGATTTTCAAGGTTTATGGGAAATGAGATGGACATCAAGTTTGTGAACAAAAGTAGGGCAAAGGGAAATCAAGAATCCTTTATCATGTAAATTTTTAACAACAAGGGACTTAAATTCCATTAGCATAAAGAAGCAATCAATAGACACAACAAACCAGTAACTCTTTGATTCAACTCAAGCAAATAAGCATTCAAGGCAAACATTCCAATGAAATATAGAACGTGAGAAACTCATTTAACTTCTAGTGATTTCACCTTCAAGGTTAGAAAACATTTAAGATAACACATAAATTTAATCAAGGAAGAGAGAACTCATAAACATCATTGATCACAGCTATAAAGATCTTTGAAACAAATTTTCAAGCATGGACAAAGGGTATGATCGAAACATAGCCTCTTTGGCAAACCTAAACAATGGTACTTCAAAGAGAGACCTCAAGATAGTGTTTTAGTGATATCAAATAAGAAGGGCTAACCATAAAAAATATATGATATCTACTGTATTAAACCATTCATAAGATAAACAAGCTTGAGTGGGTCTAGAGAGTAATTAAGGGTTCTCTAAACTGACCTAGCAGAGGAAAACATAGATGCAATGAAGAAAAAACAGAGCTAAGGTGCCTTTGAAGAATGTTTCTTAGTCTAAATCCTTTGTTCTATTGCAACATAGAAAGATGGAAACATAATGAAATATGAGAAAACAATAACCGAATAGAAGCACTTCACCATTAACCAAGCTCAGGGATCCTGCAAGCAAGCCTCCTCCATCAACAAGTAAAACAAGCCATTCACAAGCTCCACAGTTACACCAATTTCTCTTCAACCTCCAAAAGATTATGTATTGCTCCAAAGAGTCATCAAATGCCAACATTTTACAATGAAGCCCTCATGCTCTATTTATTTAGAAAAGGAGGGAAAAAACCCTAGACAATGTTCGAAAATGTCAAAATCACTCATAAATGTCATTAATGCCCAAGAAACCATGCAAGGCCCAAGGCACAAAATATCCCATGAAATAAATGCCAAAATAACTCCTAACACCTAATTTTAGAGTGATTTTCCTCAAAAAACATTAAAATATCATTTTGCAATAAATGAGTGTGTTTTTTTGACTTTTGGCCAAACACACACAATGAAGTCTATAAGCACAGCGCCTTCATAGGTAGAAAATGGGTCCACTTGCAGCCAAGTTTTGGTGACCTTCCCAATGTCGGAATTTGCTCTGTGATGGCCCGTTCGAAAACCTGCCTAGTCTGATTCCCTAATATACCTTCTTATTTTTTTGATTGAGCCCCTGTAACCTGTCCAAAAATCCAAATTCCCCAAACTGCTCTGAGCGCAGTACCAACACAGGTAGAAAATGGGTGCACTTGCAGCCAAGTTTTGGTGACCTTCTTGATGTCGGAATTTGCTCCATGATGGCCCATTGGAAAGCTTGCTGAGTCTACTTTGCAAATAGACCTTTTTTTTTTTTTTTTTTTTCTGATTGAGCTCCTATAGCATATCCAAAAATCCAAATTCCTCAAACAGCTCTGAGCGAAGTGCCAACACAGGCAAAAAATGGGTCCACTTGAAGCCAAGTTTTGGTGACCTTCCCGATGTCGGAATTTGCTCTGTGATGGCCCGTTGGAAAGCTTGATGAGTCTAAATTCTAAATATAAATTTGGTTTTCTGATTGAGATCATGTAACCTGTCCAAAAATCCAAATTCCCCAACCTTCTCTGAGCACAGCGCCAAGCCTGAAAATGAGGCAGAAAGGTGAAAAGTGAGGTGTTTTTTGGCTTTTGGAGGGGTCAAAAATGCTCCAAATGCTTTGAAATTTGGTGAGCATACTGTACTAAGCATGAGTTTTCCAAAAATAAAAAGTTATCCCTCTGAGGATGTCTGAGGAAAAAGCGTAACGCCAGGGGTGTTGCGCTTATAGGCCTCAAAATTTGCAAAAAACCAAAAATTGTCAAAATTCTCCCAAAATTGGTGGACACCTTCCTCATGGGGTTTAAGAAGCCTGTAGAAAATCTTGTGTCAAGATTCCAAGGTTTACTTGGTCTTTTGCATCTTTTTAGTGCTTGAATTTCAGTGAGGGCCTCTTTGAGCTTGGCACTAGTGAGTTTGTTTTTCAAGGCATTGTCCTCTTTATCACTGTCAACATGGATGAGTTAAAACTCCCTCTCAACCTCATGCTGATCTTCTTCTTCCTTTCTTACCTTTTCTTTGCCTTTTTCCTTGCTTTTTCCCTTGCCTTTATCCTTTTTTTACCCTTGCTTCTCTCTTTGCCTTTTTCCTTTGGTTTTGTAGGAGTGGAATTCATGTCCCCTTGTCTTTTAGAGGCAGTAAACACATGTCTTGATCCTCTTTGGTATGCCAAGGGAAAAGGTTCAATTTGGCTCATTATGGTGTCCTCCTCATGGTTGTCATCATTGGTTCCTAGGTCTTATTTTTCATCACTTGGACTGCTTCTCACCTCTTTACCTTCATCATTAGCCTCATTGCTAGCCTTTTCACTGATTTGTGCATCTTCACTTTGTTCCTCATTATAGCTACTTTCATCATTGCTGTGACCTTCATCTGGGCTACCAACCTCTTGATTTTATTTACTGTCTTCATTACTGTCATGACTATCTTCAGTTTCTTCTTCATTTTCTGCATAGTCATCATCTTTATTTGGGTTTCTATCTTCATCTTTTCCTTCATCTTTGTGTTGACTAAGAGCCTCATTGTTTTGACTGTCTCTAGGGCTCTTAGTTTCACTGCTTTCTTCAAGATCATCCTCCGCTTCTTGGTCACTTGTTTCATTTGTGTCCATGCTGTCTTTTTCTTCCTCATCCTCATCATTCTTAGTGTGATTTCTGATTTCTTCATTATTGGTCTCATCATCATTATCCACCTCCATATCCTCTACCTCATCTCTGATTTCTTGTCCATCTTTGCTTGAACTATCCTGAATGTCAGCTTCTTCACTTTTTGTACTGTCATCTTCCCCTTCTATTTCCATATTATTTGCCTCATGTGGGCTTAAATCATCATCACCCTCATCCTCATTTTGGCTTGACTCATTGTCATATTCACCCTCATTTTCACTTGATTCTTTACTGCAATTTCCTTCTTCATTCGATGCATTGGGAGAAGATGGGGAAGGGAGGTTTTCTCGTAAGTGAATGGGATGGAGGTGTGGGTTTATGACTGATTCCCTTTTGAGCTTTGATGAAGGGTGAACTTGAACTCACTGTACTTACCCTAATTGACAACTTTTTGACTGATAGTTTTTGCTTGGAGGTCAAAGAGAGTGCTTGTGATGAGGGCTTAGGGTTTCTGGCCACTAGGGTTTGATTAACTTACTTAAATCATAAATTCATGAATTTCACTTGATGAGGAGGAAAAATATCCACTTACCACTTTATACTTCTTTGCAGGCCCTTGGATGTATCTTGGAGGGGTCTTTTTGGCTTTTTGACAATTTTGGCAAGTGAAAGAGGATTTATGGCCTAGGCGTAGCGCCTGAACGCACTGTCGGGTTGTTTTTGCCATAAGCACAGTGCCTAAACATGTTCATGTCACTTCTTCCATAAGCACAATGCCTGAACTTTTTTTCGGGTCCCTTTCTGCCATAAGTGCAGCGCCTGCCTCTGTAAGCGTAGCGCAGTGCAAATTTGCACAAGAAATTCCTCCATAAGCATAATGCCTTTTTCAGAGGGAATTTGGAGGCCTTCCCGACATCCAAATTGGGCCCATTATAACTTGTTGGAAATATTATCCTGTCTACTTTCCAAATATACCATTTTTTCTATGATTGGAGTTGATTTTCCCTGTCGAAAGTTGATTCTCCCAAGACTGGTCAAAACGTGTTGAGTGATGGTTTAGAAATGCATTGTGCTGGTGCAGACAACTTTTGGAGGCCTTCCTTAAATTTAAATTGAGCTCATTATAGCTCATTATAAATCTATTCCAGTCTAGTTATCTTTTGACCCATCAATCAAGTCATTTGGACACTCCAGCTATGCGAGAACTGGATTTTCCCAAGGTCACTCCAGAAGTGCAGAAATTCTCCTGTGACACCTGTATTTTTGACACTACTCCCAAAACATGATACCTGTGTAAAAAATGAAGGAGGTTTTTCTTTGGGAACTTATGATGCACAAAAACCTCTCTCATGTTTTTCAAATTAATCTCTGTTTGGTCAAAAAAATAGTTTGAAGAAAAACTGGCCCTAGGTGTGGCAAATGATTTGTCCTTTGGAAAGAATCCTTGGAAAATGACGGAGGCATGATGTTTATGAGGTGGTATGGCTTTATGCTTGATGATATGACCTTCTAACACTTCTGAAAAAGTGACAAGCTTGTCCATTACCTCATATGCAAACTCTGAAACTGAATGATAGTCTTCTTTGGAAATGATGACCTTGGAATACATGAAACCCTAATTGACCTAGTGGGGGGTTCTTTGACCTCTCTTTGACTGAAAATTGGCTTGTAATATTTAAGTGAAAAATAGAGCATTAACCAAGTGGTGTAATGAAGATTCCAAATCCAATGTACTTGATTTATCTAAAGAGCCTACAGAGATAGTTTTGAGACCATCAATGCTTGAGGAATTTTGGGGAATCATGGGAATGAGTTAGGCTTATAGGAAAACCTTAGATGGAAAATGGAGTCATAGGCAAGGGATAAACAAATTAATGAGATTATGGGTAGGAAAAAGGATGGAAATGAGAGGCACAAGCTATTTGGAGTCTGTAGTAGTTACAAGGTGATCATGAAATGGCAAAAGGGCAGGATATTGAATTTTTTTCTCTAAGAATAATGAAGACAGTGAGATTTCTAAAACTCACAATGTCATGGAATTTTGTTTTTAGAAATCTAGGATAAGTATTTAGTCATCTAAAAAATACAAAAAAATTACTGATGACTAACAGTGGCTCCACTTGGGGAGGGCAGCTCCTTTTCAGGAGGTGTCCAGAACTTCAGATATTTGGGTTTATGAAGACCAGTGCCTCATCCATTGGGCAGATTTTTCTTCTTTCATTTGCTAATGTTTCTTTTGAAGTTATGATCTCAAGAATATGAAAAGCATGATTACTTCAACTTCATCTCTACCTACCCATCCTACTTACCTAACATTTTTTCTTCCTTGGGTGCACTTGGATTGGCAAACCCTTGACATTCTTTTCTTTTGAAAGCAAAAACAAACTATCTACTTGTACCCTTATTGCCTCAAAGAGTTCAAATTATTCTGGTGAAATATTTTATTCTATACCTAGACTATTTTACTCTCAAGATTAAGCTGTTTGACAGCCTTCATTCTCTAAGCTATTGACATGAAATTGAAAACATGGTTTAAATCAGGATTAGGCAATCTGATTTACCATGGGCTGTGGCATTAGGACAAGCTGCACACAAACATTATTTTTGTACAAACAAAACTAGAAATATGAGGGTTGTGATCTATCATTTGTTAAGCCTCCCATATTTCTCTTTGGTTCAGATTGGAGCATGCAGAACCAATATCTTTTCTTCCTAATCTATCCCTACTGACAAGTCAAGTTTAGATATTTTGACAAGCTCTCTTTTACTAACCTATCAACACAAATTTAAAACATGTTCAGCCATGATTAGGCTAGATGATTGAACAAGACCTTCTTTTTGAACAAGTAGTGACATCTAGGCTTGCACACTTTCGATACTGCTATTTTTTGGGTATGGGGTTGTACCTCTTTTTTCCATCTGCCCTCTTTTTCTTATTTTCTCTGTTTCTGTTTTTCATTTTGGATCAACATTCTAAGATTAAAAACTAGAAATATGATCATAGTGATGAGCTTATTTTCATTCCTATCTACCCTAATATAACTTATACAATATATACATTCATTTGGTGAACTCCCTTTTCCAATATAACCAGTCAAGTAGATGATTCCATGAGTGATTTTGTTTTAGTTATTTGTGTGTGGTGAAAAAATCAAAAGGCCACTCCCACCTTACTAGTGTTTGAACAATAGAGCCTAACATGTTCTTGAAATTCTGCATCAAACTGCTCATGACATGTTTTACTCCCTCTTCAAATGTCTCTAACAAATCAACAAAGGGATCTTGAAACAATACATGAATGTGAAGATTTGGTAAATAAGCTTGATCCAGGACTGTTTCTTCTTCCACTTGGCTAAGCTTGAGATTCTTTTGGGAAAGAAACTCCACCTCTTCCTCATGATCATCAGAACTGGCAGCCTCATCATAAATTGCAATGTTGTCTTCCAACAAACCTGATTCTTCATGAGGCAAGGTTGTAGCATATAAATCAGCAGGAGAGTAAATAGAAACAATCTCTTTATATGAAAGATTAGAAGTTGGTTGTATGCCTAGACCTTGATTGATTTGTTCTTCAGTTAGAGGAGGAGGCATTTTCCTTTTTTCTTGGATAAAACCACAACTGTTCTCTTTCTCTTGTGAAGGCTGGTCATAGGGCTGGATGTCTTCTTTATTGTTAAAATCAATACCCAAAGATTGCTGACTTTTGATTGTATTAAATTTGTCTTTGATGAACTGAAATGAAGCATAACAAAGAGGTAAAGATCCTTCCCTTTCTCCCAAAATTTTTGCACTTTCTTCTTCACTGTCATAGTTGAGCGGTATTTTCTGATCATTATTTTTGAGCTATTGAAAATGATTGTCTTTGTCCCACAAATTGATGACTGATTATTCTATAGTGTTAGCTTGAGTCTGGAGAACATAATCATCATCATATTGATCATACTTGGGTAGCTTATTCATAGGAGGAATGTCATCCATTATGCAAACTAGATTAGCAGATTGTTCCACCATATTAAAAGGAGAGTGTTTATGGCCAATAGCTTCTCCTTTAGCAATTTGAAATGAGCACAAGGGTAGAGACTCAAAAGGTGTTGGCTCATCCTCCATTTCTCGTTCTGTAATCCCAACAGCTACACCAAGATGTCTTAAGGGGAGAAATTCTGAATTTGGAAGAGGGTTTGCATTATCCATTTCTTCCCTTACTGATTTTTTAGAGCATTCCAACTTGTTTCCATTTGCAATTTTCTTGTAATTCTCTCTTAGTAGTGAAGAAAAAGATATAAGAAGGTATCTAGTACTTACTTGACAACTTTCAGCATCTTCTTCTTTGTAATCTTGCTCAACATGCATATTTTGATTGTTATTCTTTCCCTGTAATGACTGAGTTCATTCTTCCCAAGGAAAAGGCATAGGTTGTTTTGAATAAGCAGCACCAACCTCAACCTTGTACTGTTCCTCTTTCCTACCAAGTATATGCATCATTTTGCTGATTGTATCTGTCAACATTTCTAGCTTTACTTCTGAAGATATCAATTTCTCTTGATTTGCTTTGTCTTTCTCTATTACTCTTAGCTTTGCCTCCCTGTTTAGTATGTTGGTCTGCACATCAACTCCTATCCTTTGCATTTCCTCCAGGGTCGAAGGATCTCTTTCTCTTATCTCGAAAACCATCTCTGGGTCAAAAGCATTTGGGTAGTGCAAGAGAGCCCACCCTAGAGGTGGCTTTATCTTAGCAGGTATTGCATGGTATAATTTATTGAACCTGGCTAAAAAGTGTTGTATTGCCTCCCCTGGATGCCTTTTAAAATGGTTGTATTCCCTTATGATGAGAAAAACATTTCCCATGATTTCCCACCTATCCAAGAAAACTTGAGTGAATTGATGAAAATTGCTAATGCTTGCAGCTGGAAGGTCCTTAAACCAACTCTGAATTTTTCCTTGTAATGATAAGGCAAACATTCTAATATGCACATCATCTTCTCCTACTTCAAATAGGTAAAGTAGATTCTCAAGTTTTTGAATGTGTTCTTCAGCAATGACTTTTGAGTTTTCTCCATCAAATTTGGGTAGTTTATTTGCAAGATTTCTTGGGAGGGCCTGGAGGATAGGAGGCAAAATCAAAGGCTTGTATCTTTCTGGGGCCTTTGTGGGTATAGGTAGTGAAAACAGAGATTTATGACTGTTTGAGGTTTTAGCAAGAGAAGGAAAAGTAGGATGAGGCTCATGTTTCACTAGGTCTTCCACAAGTATATCTGGAGTAGGCACAGGTATATAAGTATGTTCATGGTTTGTAATTTGAAGTTCAGATTTTTTAGACTTGAGATCTTTCCATTGATCAATATAGGCCTCATCAGTGTATTCTTGGTTAGGCCTAAAGTAGGATAGAACATGGTTATATATAAAAACAATAATTTCCTGAATCCAGATTAGGCTTGGATACCTTCTCTTTCTAGGATGACTGGTCATGTTTTAGGCTCTTCCTCTAGTGGAGTCTTTAGGTCTATGGAGAGTTGTGGAGTCGCGAGGTGGATGATTTTAACTATTTTAAGGCAGAATTCCATCCACCATTAGCAACTGAATACCAATCTAAGGATTTTTGTGGGTTTTCTAAGGTCCTAAGGTATACTTAGATTGTCATTGACTCAGAAGGTCCCACCGTGATCGCCATTATGTTAGTGTCCTATGATTTGGCAGATTAGTAGACCAAATGCACAGGGTAACATCAGACCAGTCTTTGGAGTCCTAGGACCTAGCCTTCCTGGACTCAGAGAGGGCTCTCTCTATTGTATGCAAAGGATGTGAACTTGTTTTCTTTTTAGGGTTTGGTTTTAGGCTAGTTGTTAAGTGTAGGGTTTGTTTGATTGTTTTGGTTGGGTAGGATGGTCAAGTAGAATAGATGGAATGAGGAAATATTCAAGTCATTGGGCTATGGAGTCTCATGAAAAGCTTAATAATGGATCAGGAAGCATCACAGGGAAAATCTAGCATGGTCAATGGATTTTCAAGGTTTATGGGAAATGAGATGGACATCAAGTTTGTGAACAAAAGTACGGCAAAGGGCAATCAAGAATCCTTTATCATGTACTTTTTTAACAAGAAGGGACTTAAATACCATCAGCATAAAGAAGCAATCAATAAACAGGGCAAACCAGGAACTCTTTGATTCAACTCAAGAAAATAATCATTCGAGGCAAACATTCCAATGAAATATAGAAGGCGAGAAACTCATCTAACTTCTAGTGATTTCACCTTCAAGGTTAGAAAAAATTTAAGATAACACATAAATTTAATCAAGGAAGAGGGAACTCCTAAACATCATTGATCACAACTATAAAGATCTTTGAAACAATTTTTCAAGCATGGACAAAGGGTATGATCGAAACATAGCCTCTTTGGCAAACCTAAAAAATGGTACTTCAAAGGGAGACCTCAAGATAGTGTTTTAGTGATATCAAACAAGAAGGGCTAACCATAACACATCTATGATATATACTTTATTAAACCATTCATGAGATAAACAAGGTTGGGTGGGTCTAGAGAGAAATTAAGGGTTCTCTAAACTAACCTAGCAGAGGAAAACATAGAGGCAATGAAGAAAAAACAGAGCTAAGGTGCCTTTGAAGAACATTTCTTAGTCTATATCCTTTGTTCTATTGCAACATAGAAAGATGGAATCATAATGAAACATGAGAAAACAATAACTGAATAGAAGCACTTCACCATTAACCAAGCGGGATCTTGCAAGCAAGCCTCCTCCATCAACAAGAAAAATAAGCAAAACAAGCCATTCACAAGCTCCACAACACCAATTTCTCTTCAACCTCCGAAAGACTATGTATTGCTCCAAAGAGTCATCAAATGCCAACATTTTACAATGAAGCCCTCATGCTCTATTTATTTAGCAAAGGAGGGAAAAAACCCTAGATAGGGTTGGAAAATGTCAAAATCACTCATAAATGTCATTAATGCCCAAGAGACCATGCAAGGCCCAAGGCACATAATATCCCATGAAATAAATGCCAAAATAACTCCTAGCATATAATTTTAGAGTGATTTGCCTCAAAAAACATAAAATACCATTTTTCAATAAATGAGTGTGTTTTTTTGACTTTTGGCCAAAAACACACAGTGAAGTCTATAAGCGCGGCGCCTTCACAGGTAGAAAATGGGTTCACTTGCAGCCAAGTTTTGGTAACCTTTCCGATGTTGGAATTTGCTCCGTGATGGCCCGTTGGAAAGCTTGTTGAGTCTAATTCCCTAATATTCCTTTTGGTTTCCGATTGAGCCCTTGAAACCTATCCAAAAATCCAAATTCCCCAAACTTCTCTGAGCGCAGCGCTAGCATAGGCAGAAAATGGGTCCACTTGTAGCCAAGCTTTGGTGACCTTTCCGATGTCGAAATTTGCTCCGTGATGGCCCGTTGGAAATATTACTGAGTATAATTTCCAAATTTACATTTTTTTTTCTGATTGAGCTTCTGTAACCGGTCCAAAAAGCCAAATTTCCATAACTTCGCGAAGTGCAGCCCCAACACAGGTAGAAAATGGGTCCACTTGCAGCCAATGTTTGGTGACATTCTCGATGTCGGAATTTTCTCCGTGATGGCCTGTTGGAAATATTGATGAGTATAATTTCTAAATATACCTTTGGTTTTCTGATTGAGCTCCTATAACCGGTCCAAAGATCCAAATTCCCCAAACTTCTCTAAGCGCAGCGCCAAGCCTGAAAATGAGGCAGAAAGGTGAAAATGAGGTGTTTTTTGGCTTTTTGAGGGGATAAAAATGCTCCAAATGCTCTGAAATTTGGTAAGAATATTGTACTAGGTATGAGGATTTCAAAAATGCAAAGTTATCCCTCTGAGGATGTCTGAGGAAAAAGAGTAGCGCCAGGGGTGCTACACTTATAGGCCTCAAAATTTGCAAAAAACCAAAAATTGTCAAAATTCTCCCAAAATTGGTGGACACCTTCCTCATGGGGTTTGAGAAGCCTATGGAAAATCTTGAGGCAATATTCAAAGGTTTACTTGGCCTTTTTCCTCTTTTTAGTGCTTTAATTTCAGTGAGGGCCTCTTTGAGCTTGGCACTAGTGAGTTTATTTTTCAAGGCATTGTCGTCTTTATCACTGTCAACATGGATGAGTTCAAAATCCCTCTCAACCTCATGCTGATCTTATTCTTCCTTTCTTACCTTTTCGTTGCCTTTGTCCTTGCTTTTTCCCTTGCCTTTATCTTTGTTTTTACCCTTGCTTCTCTCTTTACCTTTGTCCTTTGGTTTTGTAGGAGTAGAAATCATGGCCCCTTGCCTTTTAGAGGCAACAAACACATGTCTTGATCCTCTTTGGTATGCCAAGGGAAAAGGTTCAATTTGGCTCATTATGGTGTCCTCCTCATGGCTATCATCATTGGTTCCTAGGTTTTCTTTTTCATCACTTGGACTGCTTCTCACCTCTTTACCTTCATCATTAGCCTCATTGCTGGCCTTTTCACTGATTTGTGCATCTTCACTTTGTTCCTCATTATAGTTGCTTTCATCATTGCTGTGACCTTCATCTAGGCTGCCAACCTCTTGATTTTCTTTACTGTCTTCATGACTGTCATGACTGTAGTCATGATAGTCATGACTATCTTCAGTTTCTTCTTCATTTTCTGCATAGTCATCATCTTCATTTGGGTTGCTATCTTCATCTTTTCCTTCATCTCTATTTTGACTAAGAGCCTCATTGTTTTGACTGCCTCTAGGGCTCTTAGTTTCACTTCTTTCTTCAAGATCATCCTCTGTTTCTTGGTCACTTGCTTCATTTGTGTCCATGCTGTCCTTTTGATCCTCATCCTCATCATTCTCAGTGTGATTGCTGATTTCTTCATTATTGGTCTCATCATCATTATCCACCTCCATATCCTCTGCCTCATCTCTGATTTCTTGTCCATCTTTGCTTGACCTATCCTCAATGTCATCTTCTTCACTTTCTGTACTGTCATCATCCCCTTCTATTTCCATGTTCTCTACCTCATGTGGGCTTAACTCATCATCACCCTCATCCTCATTTTGGCTTGACTCATTGTCATCTTCACCCTCATTTTCACTTGATTCTTTACTGCCATTTCCTTCTTCATCTGATGGATTGGGAGAAGATGGGGAAGGGAAGCTTTCTTGTAAGTCAATGGGATGGAGCTGTGGGTTTATGACTGATTCCCTTTTGAGCTTTGATGAAGGGTGAACTTGAACTCACTGTACTTACCCTAATTGACAACTTTTTGACTGATATTTTTTTCTTGGAGGTCAAAGAGAGTGCTTGTCATGAGGGCTTAGGGTTTCTGGCCACTAGGGTTTGATTAACTTCCTTAAATCATAAATTCATGAATTTCACTTGAGGAGGAGGAAAAATATACCTTACCACTTTATAATTCTTTGGAGGTCCTTGGATGCATCTTGGAGGGGTCTTTTTGGCTTTTTGACAATTTTGGCAAGTGAAAGAGGATTTCTGGCCTAGGCGCAGCGCCTGAACGCACTGTCCGGTCGTTTCTACCATAAGTGCAACGCCTAAACACTTTCATGTCACTTCTACCATAATCTTAGCGCCCAAACATCTTGTCGGGTCCCTTTCTGCCATAAGCGCAAAGCCTGCCTCTGTAAGCATAGCACAATGAAAATTTGCACAAGAAATCCCTCCATAAGCGTAGTACATGACCCTGTACACGTAATGCCTTTTGCAGAGGGAATTTGGAGGCCTTCCCAATGTCAAAATTGAACCCATGATAGCTTGTTGGAAATATTATCTTGTGTAATTTCCAAATATACCCTTTTCTCTATGATTGGAGTTGATTTTCCCTGTCAAAAGTAGATTCTCCCAAGACTGGTCAAAACGTGCTAAGTGATGGTGCAAAAATGCATAGTGCTAGTGCAGACAACTTTTTGAGGCCTTCCTTAACTCCTAATTGAGATCATTATAGCTCATTGGAAATATCTTCCAGTCTTGTTATCTTTTGAGCCATAAAGCAAGTCATTTGGACACTCCAGCTATGAGAAAACCTGATTTTCCCAAGGTCACTCCACAAGTGCAAAAATTATCCTGTGACACTTGTATTTTTGACATTGCTCCCAAACCATGATACCTGTGTAAAAACTGAAGGAGGTTTTTCTTATTGGACCTTTGATGGACAAAAACCTCTCTAACGTTTTTCAAATTCATATATTTTTTGTTAGAAACATAGTTTGAAGCAAAACTGGCCCTAGGTGTGGCAAATGATTTGTCCTTTCAAAAGAGTTCTTGGAAAATGATGGAGGCATGATGTTTATGAGTTGGTATGGATTTATTCTTGCTCATATGACCTTCTAAAACTTCTGCAAAAGTGACAAGCTTGTCCATTACCTCATATGTAGACTCTGAAATTGAATGATATTGTTCTTTGGAAATGATGACCTTGAAATATATGAAACCCTAATTGACCTAGTGGGGGGTTCTTTGACCTCTCTTTGACTAAAAATTGGCTTGGAATCTTTAAGTGAAAAACAGAGCATTGACCAAGTGGTGTAATGAATATTCAAAATCCAATGTACTTGATTTATTTAAAGAGCCTACAGAGATAGTTTTGAAACCATCAATGCTTGAGGAACTTTGGGGAATCATGGGAATGAGTTAGGCTTATAGGAAAACCATAGATGGAAAATGGAGTCATAGGCAAGGGATAAACAAAGTAATGAGATTATGGGTAGGAAAAAGGATGGAAATGAGAGGTACAAGCCATTTTGAGTCTGTAGGAGTTACAAGGTGATCATGAAATGGAAAAAGGGTAGGATAGTGAAAAAATTTCTCTAAGGATAATGAAGATAGTGAGATTTCTAAAACTCACAATGTTCATGGAATTTTTATTTCAGAAATATAGGATAAGTATTTAGTCATCTACAAAATAGCAAAAAATTACTAATGACTAACAATGCTCAATGCAGAGAGTCCTCAATGAACCTCGTCGATATTCAAGCCTCACACTACAACAATGAAATTCTGCTCCACATATATTCAAACCTTCGACCTTAGACCAAGAGCCCACACCTCCAATTTATAGGAAATGGAGAGGACAAACCTTGCCAACTCTTTCAACCAGTACAAATTGGGAAAGATCTAGATGTGTCCCGACTTTTCTTTGCTTTTTCCTTCCATAGGAGTTCAGATGTGTTTGGCAATGTCTAATAAAAGTTTTGTGCCATTAGTTTCTAATTTTGAACTGACTCTTTCTGAGGAAAAGCTGGAAATGCCAGTCAGTTTTCCGCAAGATATTTCCCTTTTCACATTCAAACACGAATAATGTTGCCCCTTGGGAAAGACGGAGCGTTACCCTAGGCATTAACGCTCCCTTTGCATGGATAGGGTGTGTTATAACTCTACCTAGCTATTCTTGGGGTGTGTTACCTTGGAAAAAATGGGTCTTGTCTAGGTAAATTTATTCCTTCCATATTACCTTCTCCTCTGAGTTGATGAGGAGGTAATTTGTCCTATAACAGATTCCCCCTAAAGTGTGAGGTCAGAGGTGAAGATGATGCCCGAAATAATTTATAATAAGTGTAGTAGAATGAGAGGAATTTGGAGGACTGAGGAAAACCTGAAACAACAACATATGTCAGAAACATAGTATCTATCTTGAGTCGGGCATTCCAATGCTCAGTAGCTTTATCAAAATGATTTCTCTAAAATAGAGATATGACTAGTGTGTCTATCGATAAGCACAATTTGGAAACTTCTGCCATGACAGTATCAAACTGATAAGCTGTCTTCGAAAACAATATCGCAGCTTGGGAGAGGAAAACATAGTTGAAATGATGTAAGCCTCAACCCAAGGTCTTGGTCGCCGCTTCACTAAACTGCATATTTCCGCATATGTGAATGAAGGAGTTGTAGTCAAACATACGAGAAATCATCTAATTACCAGTTAATAAAAAAAAATGTTAACAGACGTGATGGCAGCCACCGATAAGGATGATGGTCCCCAAGATACACAGTACAATCTAGCGAGTGTGAATAAAAAAGAGTTGATGTTGAACACTCGTAGAATCATTCGATCGGGAGCTAATAATGAGAACCCCAAACCAAACACAAGGTGACCTACCACTGATGTCTAGAAGTACCTGGGT